>JASFAT010002636.1:0-600000 GCA_031353405.1 Baronia brevicornis | reverse complement strand
TATCATATTGCATATGACATTACCGGTATATCATTGCTCATCTATTGCTTCCTTGTCTAGACCAAATAAAAAAAAGTTTAACAATTGTTATGGCCATTTTTTATCTTATGTAAACACATTTTATATCTCAGTCTTCACATAAAAATCTTAAACATCCTGAGCAAGACATTAAACTATCTCCTTCCCATAATTTTTATGCTTTCAGGTATTCAAATCAACTTTTTCTTTTAAACCATGTATGCTACGCTATTGTTGCGTAAAAATATTTATTCATTTAATTTTTGTACAGCCCATATATGTATTACTGCTGGGCATAAACCTCCCCATTTTTTGAGGAATCATGTTTATTCAAGCCAGATTGGTGGTAAAAAGTTATTATTACTCTTAATTACTGAATGAAAAGTACTTATTTAAGTTTTAATTACTATTTCACATTTCCAATTAGCATGAAGATATTATAAATTGTCTTATTCTATACAAATAAATCAGAAAAATCATCAAACTTTTTTTTATTTCAACTAGATTCATAGGAATTCATTTATAGGTTTACCTTGCTAGATATACATATAACACCTAGTTACAAAGTTTATTACTTTTTTGACTGACTAATTTTAATATAGTATACAATCATTTTCAATATGAATAAACACAATTAAATAAGTGTAATCCAAAATTCCTTAAATGTAAGAATATAATGGTATTACAAAATACAGAAAAACCACACCCATTTCCTAATTTTACTTTGAATTTAACTTATTGTTATAATTTACAACAAAATTTAATTTAACTAAATATGTCAATAACAACAGTTTTAATTTTAATGATTATTTAATAGCCATTGTCTTCGAAAGCTAAACTAATAATTTCCTTTCTATTTTTAACCAACTTTTTTAATCCATATTTATATTTCGAAAACGAATATAATATGGATATAAAAAATAAATATTGCAGCAGTTCGCAAATCAAATATCGATTAAAGTATAATGTACATATATAAAATGTATTACAGAAAATAAAGGCAATTTTAATTCAAGGTGTACTGACAACGAACGCAATATCATTGAAAAACAACAAAAATATAAATCGAAAATTCGAAGAGAGTTAAATCAAGAAAATCGTTACACTCGTAAACAAATTTTGCCGTGTTTGTAAACAAAAATGCCGGCGATAATGTTTCACTCACCAGAACTTTGATGAAACGGGATTCCAATTCATCCCGATCCGGCATTGGAGGTTTCGTACGGTTCCTGGTTGATGGCTGCCGTACATGGTGACTCTTCGTAGACGCGACTGGTCCGTCCAGCATTGTCTGCTCCCTCGAAGTGATTAAACCCATTTTACACTGAGCACTCAAACAACCACTAAACACATCCATCAGGTCATTTTATATCACAGATCATCATAAAAAAATAATATTGAATGATTTTTAAAAGGTCACATTAGGCAGTGCAAGGCGGGCGGACTAACTTTAGCAAGCGTAAAGCGAACAAAAGTATATATGCAAACAAGACGAGATACAACCGCGAGGGCTTGAACTGAAGTGAATCACAGATTATTAAAAGTGAAGTCTCGTAGAGCGCCATTAACTGCTGCATAAATTGACAGCATACCACACCAATAGCAACGCTTTCGTTCAGAAACATGATATTAAAGTTAATTTAAATTACACGTTTAAACTTATTTAAATATATTGCAAATAGGATTAAATAATTAATTTTAAATCATATGAGAAGTAGTTATATAAAAATATTTAAATGTATCTATATAAATACTTATATGATTTAAAATTAATTATTTAATTCTATTTGCTATATTAAAGAATATGTGTATGTGCATAATATCCTATTTGCTATAATATAACAATACTCCGAATTCCCACACGTTGTACTAAGATTCTGGATACTTTATCCTCTAGGGTAGTTCATGCTATTCTTATTTCTAAAACTTTTCTCCACTTAATTTGGCTTAATTCTCCTTTGAAAAACTAATGTTTCCCTTTTTGTTCTGCGTATACACATCATCATGAGTGATTTCAACACCGATCTTTCAACATGCTTCTTTCATCTTGCAACCTAACTTTAATTAAAGAATTTATAACTTTATTATGCTGCCATTAAATACTACACATCATAATTTTGATACCGCTGACAGCTTTTTCTGATATTGACTTCATGATAGTTTCCTCGAACAACTACGTAGATATCTACAGTCAATTTCCTGCTGTTGAATTTTCTGGACATGACTTGCTTTTTTTTGCATTTAAATTGAAGTCTCCTAAACTATCTCTTATGTCTATCCCCGTTCACAGTTTCGCTTCGAATTCCATTTGATGTGGAGAAACTTAAGCAGAACGCTATTGTCCATGAATGAAACTCTGTGAATACTGCATCTACAGTTAACAATATAGTAAGCATCTTAAATTTGCACATCTTCAGTTAATTTGATAAACATGCACCAAAGCGCATCGTTAGGCTCGTCCTCCTGTTCTATGGATCATTAACGATGGATAAAAAATATAATACTTACAATATCGTATTATAGTTGTATAAGACTTTTACAAATAATTATTAAATTGATAAAAGTCGTAAACAAAAGTTATATTCACGAGTCACTGCCAGTCGCCTTGCGCACATCGTCATTTCATTTGGCTGGACTACGTCCCTCAGTACATTTGCCAAAATGCCATCTCCATTGTAGCATTCGTCTATTTCAACGGCTGTCGGTTCTCCGACATTTTTCTAACTTTTTTTATTTTTCTAACTCGAAGTGGCAAATAAAAGTGGCAAAAGACTAGTAAGTAGACTATTACTATATGCATATTGTTATAAATAAAAGCTTTATTTAATTTGGTAGGGGTGGGATAAAGGAAATTTTATCAATAAAACACTTAAAAATGTATACAATTTAATATTTATTGGTTTTTTTTAGATAGTTACAGAAATATAGCGGTAACGAGAACAGTTGTTATTGCCCGCAGCCGATAAGTAGTATAGAGTATACAAATACACCAATAAATCAGGTTAGCACCATTTTTTTTTATTTTTAATTTTTTATACAAACATACCATAACCTTATTTCGCTATGAAATGTGTAATAAAGAAAAGTTTACGGTCTTTTAACATTTTACATACATGTGAACTAACGCTTAAACATTATTAACTTTATTTGATATATTATGAATTGATCACACAACATTCTAAAACTAAATGTATGAACTTACAATATTCTGATGTATCATGTCTCGGGCTCTAACTTAACCAACACATAACCTCCACATAACTCGCTCAGAGTGCCGGAGCGTGAAACATAAAACTCGAGACAATTTGGTCCAGCTTCAACAAGTATCAAAAGATTAATATTTTGTTAATAATTTAAATGAAATCTCCAAGTGAATACAGTCTTTGGTTAGGACAGAGAAGATCAGTTACCAGGATCTTAAATTTACAATATCACAAAAGCAAACAAAGAAAAACTCTGCAACAAAATTCAGTCAATCTTTCCAAGATATAATCATTTTCATTATAATTATTTTGGCCTAAATTTCAACATGTTCTATTTAAATAAATAATTTTAGGTTTTAGAACGCAAAACAACGAAAAAAGCGAAAGTAGTATAGATATATATATATGTAGATTATAGGCAAACGTTATAAAGCAATACACAACCCCGCACCCGTTATGACAATAAAATATCCGTCGAGTTTAAATTAGCAGCTCTTTTAGCTCTGAGTCGGGCACTAAAATATTTATTCTAGATTAAATCATAATACAACGGCTAAAAGAATGGGAACGACTTGTATAGTTTTGTCTTTCTCATCCTAACAGAAATTTTAAAATTCTGTTATTTGCGTAAAAGAGACAGGCGTATACAAACCTATTACAGCTTCAATTTGTACATGATTTCCGGGTTGTGTATAAGTGTTAAGCCTACTCTATCGATACGACGACTATCTAGGATTAGATTCGACAAAGGATACAATGCACCAAATACTATGCGATGGTCGTACAGTAACGTACATCGTTCATTTGTCCTAACTACATATTTTACAAGTACTTTTTTAATACTTTCAAGGCATATCTCGCGCGTATAACTAAAATTGCACCTTTAACTAGGTTTACAACGAATACATTTTCATCTACACACAATTTGATTAAATATTTTTAAAGCTACATTCACTTATATTGAATGTACAGCGTTACTAGTAAGTAAAAATGTGAATAATGGAAAAGTAAAATGTACACAAAAAGGAAAATGTCGACTTAAACTAATGTTGCCAGACTCAAAATTAGACATTTATTTTTAAATTATTCACATCTCACGTAACCAGAGTAGAAAATGTACAACCCATTATTTCAAAGGCACGATAAAAGAGCTTATGGCAACGCTTTGCCTAAAATACGTTCTAAATTTCATCAGACCTACCATACAACTACCTAACGCAACACTACTAACATCACAATCGAAAACGAAATGAAATCAAACACTCAATTTGAAATGCTTGTAACCTTTGTATACTAGAATTATTGTATAACTATACTAAAGACGCCTTAAATAAAGTGACAAGTACCCTTCCTCCAAAAGCTACTCAAAAATGAGATTTACGCTAAACTGTTTTTGTATTTATTAACAATCGTAGCTCACTTATAGCCAAGCAAGCAATATTATAAAAGTACAAAACATATCTCAAGAACTATATTTATGTCTGTTTTAAGAATGGAAACACTCAATTTTAATAGATTTTGACAGCAAGTCAAAACGAACGACCATAACTCCAATGAACTCCGCATCTCATACATCAACACTGGAGAGTAACTGGGACAATATAAATTTAGTTACTTCTAATCATGAAATATTTAAATGAAAAATAGCAGCATAACAATTTAAACTAATTAAGTAAAGGATGTGATAAACACTATTAATATTTCATCAAGCATCCTTTTATTCTATAAAGTTATATTATAATATTATTAGGGTTTCTTATACCTAATTGTACACTACGCCGATATCTTTTTGAAGGCAAATGGCGTTGTTATTTATTAAGTGTTGCCACATCCACACATTCGTCTGTCGTAACAGCAACGTTAATTAAGGCAATTTTGTTAGTTCTATCACGGTTATATATCTTTATAAAATAGTATATTGATATTTTTTAATTATTTTTTTTAATTTAACAGGTTTTTTATTTACTTATGTTTTAAGGTGTCGAAAAACACAAACTTTTTTGTGGAGTAGATAATAAATTTACCCTACGGTATAAGAAATTCCATAATTTATGCGGCCGAGTTGCAGATACAACGTTTTAAAGTACGTTAATGACTACCGTTATCAGTTAAATGAAACTACCGTCAGGATAAAGTCTACTCAGTCACCCCAAGCATCGTCGTATCGTCAAGATAACAAATAGCGAGGAGCCGTACAAGATTTGACCGATCACGTGTTCTCGTGTGGAAGGCCAAGGCATACTGGGTATTTACGTGCTACTTCACCTGTTTAGACACTAAAGCGGCGGCACTGATCAGATCGGTAACGTGTAACACGTCTCCGGCCGATTAATGCTGCAGTTATTTGGAGGAAGGGTAGTAGTAGAGCACTGCGCAGCCGGGCAGCTGCCAACGCGAGGCGTGCAGCTCTATGAGCTGCAGCAGAGTGCGGCGGATGGAGGGCGCGGCGTGCGTGTTGAGGAAGGCGTCGCGCACCGCCGCCAGCAGCCGCTCCAGCTCGCCCGGCAGCTGCGCTTCCAGGTCTCGCCCGATATACGTCAGCACGAAGAACAGGTTCTCCGTCTGTGTGCGCACCGGGAATATTATTAATAGCAGCCCAGTGATTTTTAACGGCTGTGCCACGTCACGTAACTCATTGACTCTACATCTGAGTAATTGATTGCGAAACTTTAACGGTTGTCTTCCGTAGAGTCTACTATACCTGAAAATGCCTCAATTTGGGACGAAACACGTGTCATTTGCAAGGTAGAAAAGTGGTAGTGTGTGTTTAGTATTGTGTATAGTGGTGGGTGGGTGGAGAGTTGCCGACGGCCGTTTTTTGGTAAGATATAAATCCAATTGCATGTCGCGGATATTAGCTAAGTGAAAGTTTTAACTGTCTACATAATTGATAGCCCCAAAGTAACAGGGTGAACCAAAATAATAAAATAGACAAGAGATAACAAAAAATAGGTTTATTTTTAATTTTATTTATATAGGTTTATCATTAATTTTTAACAAAAAAAAAAACGGTTCACCCATGCCTAGATAAACCCTGCGAGGTTTTCGTGGCGTGTTTGTGTAAATTTAAGTACACTGAAAGTAAACAAAAAGATAAACAACTGGTTCGATTAATGAAGTAGACACTCACGTCGGAGGGCGAGGGCACTGGCTGACGGATGCAGTCCTCGCAGCACTTGCAGATGAGCGTGAGCAGCACGTGCGACGGCTGCGCACTGGCGCCGCGCCGCTGGATGGCGCGCCGCCGCAGCTGGCAGTACATCTCTAGCAGGAACGAGAGAAACGCCATCAGCCGCGGCCGCCCGCCTCCCACCACCGTGCCCAGCAACTGGAACATCGAACAACATGGCAGATGGCAGATCATCCTGATATCCACAATTCAACGTTTTCATATAATCTTTTTCACATGTTAACATCGGGGAAATTTAAAGCTAAAATACGACTGGTAAAAAAGATTTATTTTGCGGATGTGGATGTAAGGGTCGGTAGGGGAAGACCAAGGTAAACATATGTGTGAGTGTAAGTGTGTCTGTGCGTGGCTGCGTGTGTGTATGTGTGTTCGAGTGTGTATGTGCATGCATGCGCGCACGCGCGTGCCTTTATACGAGTGTGCCAGTGTGTGTGCGTGTATGTGAGCGCGCGCGCGCGCATGTGTGTATGTGTATGTGCGTGCGTGCGCGCGAGTGTGTGTGTGTGTGTGTGAGTGCGCGCGTGCGTGTGTGCGTGCGTGCGTGCATGCGTGCGTGCATGCATGTGTGTGTGTGTGTGTGTGTGTGTAAGAGACAGTAGCGGGCAATGCGTTCGCGTACCTTGTCTCGCTCGTGGTACCACTGCTGGCACGTGTTGAGCAGCGACTCGAGGAAGGTCTCGGTCTGCTCGCGCTCCACGATGGCGATGCAGCGGCGCGCGGCCGGCAGCGCGTACCGCGGCGACTCCACGGCGCGCGACACCAGGTGTCCCACCGCGTCCATCAGCGTGCGGGCGCACTCCGCGTTCGGGTCTGCCGACATACAATAACATACCATTTACACCATTCCCAATCTATTTTGGGCAAGAGACCCCTTTTCCAAAATGAACTGATACCTCAAACTCTCATAGCCAAATTACTTTAAAAATCCTGTTTCTAGATTTTTTCCTTACTTCTTCCTTTGGCGCGACAGCCCAGTGTGGGTCTTGGCCTCTTCCATTGTTCTACGGCCATCTCTGTTCAGGGCAACGCGCTTCCAATTTGTTTTTTTCCTTAGGATACTCAGGTCTTCCTGGATGCAGTCTACTGCGTCTTTTCTACTGGAGTGTCCAGTTAATAATGACTAACTTCGCCTGGGGATTAGTTTTACCAGCTCATTGCCGGTTTCAAGCCCGGAAAAAGGGAAGGGTTCGTCCGCAGAGTCAATGTTAGCGACGCACGAAAATTTTATATTTTAATAAATTTTGTTTATTTTTTATACGAGATGGTTTTTAATTGTAAATCAAACAAGGATTCACACATACACTTACACTTTGACAAACAAATTGTTCATTGTATGTTGTATACTTTGAAAAAATATTTGTTGTGTAGGCACATTATTTACATTTTTATAACACATTTTTATACAACAAAATAATGTAATGTTTTGATATATATTATATATTTGAATAAATAAACAAATAAATATTTGATACATAATAACGCAAATATTAAATGATTTAATAAATAAAAAAATTATATAAGGGTATAACCCGACTAAGAATGTATAAATAAAGGTTATAACCCGACTAATGAAAATATTCCCTTTCCTTTGATTTTTGTGTCCTGTTTCTTTTTGATTATTTACTCCTTATCACACCATTTAATCTCTTCTAATCAAGAAGAAATAGGGAGAAATTTTTATATATGTGAAAGTCCAAATCTAAATTGATGATATATATCGATTACGGTTCTATGTGAAATTGTTATATGTTACAGCCCTTTATAAATAGTTTAAGTAATTTGCTTTTAATAAAAATTCTTAATTGTTTATTATATATAAAAATATGTCAACATATACGGTCGCGGTATCGCGGATCACAGTGATTATTATATGTATAATTATTAAATTAATATGTAACAAAAAGATTAGCAAGTAAAATCTATAAACAGACCTTCAAGCGCCTTATCGATGCACTCCTGTATCTCGGGTGGGAAGTTGCCCAGGTCGCCCGCGTCGGCGGCCAGCCCGAGCGCGGCCATGCCGCTGGCGAGCGTGTCCGCCGAGGTGAGCGACTTGGAGCGCTTGAGGCCTGGTGTGAACGACTGCGGGCGAATGCTCTTCCCGTTGCCGTTCGTCAACGACGACGGCGGCGACTTCTTCTTCTCGGGTATCATCTGCTGCGGCTGGAACTTGAAGTGCACGCGTGGGCCCTGAAATGTTACAGGATCCAAGACACTAACGCTAAAGGAAAAGAAGAAACTTCTAGTTGTAGAACGAAAGGTCTTCTGTGTGATCCTGGGATTAACCAAAAGACATGATGGCAGTCGGCGAAACTGAAAAAATGCCGGAATCGAGTATCTGGTTGCCCAACCAAATGAAATCGGAGAGACTTAGGATCACCGACTCCATTGACTGGGCCACGTTTAGAAGATGGGGAAGGATCGCGTAGTCAAGCGAACATACGTTGGTCGCCCAACTGGACGTCGACCTGTAGGGCGCCCCTGGTACCACTGGAGTGACATCGTGGAGGCTGACTTGCGCAACCTTCAAATCAGTAACTGGCAGGAGGTGGCGCAGGACAGGGCACGATGGTGTGTTATCTCTTTAGGGTCTAAAGTAAATTAGATGCATTTAGGGTCTCTGCGCCTAGAAAATTAGTTAGTCTTTAAAGTCAAATAACAATTTATGTACCGTGACGTGCGGCACATTGCCGCTGGACGTGCTGTTGAGCAGCGCATGCGGAGGCAGCACGGGCCGGTAGTGGGGTGGCACCTGCGCGCTCAGCACCGCAGACCGCGAGTGCTGCAAGCCCACGCTCGCGTAACCCACGCCCATTGCTGACCTGCAAACGATATCACTGTTTTATATTTTTTGCTTCAATCAAAATCGTCATCATGCGGCAGTATACTGTTTGACATAGACCTCCCCTACAGCGGGCAATGTAGTTCAATTTTCGGCTTTAGGCAGGTCGTCAATCTGGCCGGGTACCATGTTTTCCAAAAAACAATCTCTATATCAGCACTCGATTACTCCATCGGGATTCTGTCGGTTCTCCGAAAAAGGTGCTATTTCAGTTTCCTTACTCGAAGAACTATGACGGCAATTTTTATACCTCAGGCGGATATTTATTACTTAAACATAATTCTAGTTTATAATACGATCTCATATTAATTTGCTCTTCTGAAGTTCTCTATTGAAAAGTGTACGGGTCAAAAAAGCAATTGACTGAATTTTAAAATCGAATAAGTATAAACTGATCTTACGTAAGGTACTAGTATATACAAGCCTCAAATTACAAGTTATTGGAGAGTTCTCACACGAAGCTAAATAGTTAACAACGGGCGAGCCGTGAAAATATAATTTATTAGGAAATACTGCGATATTAATCAATTAGCTAGGCAGTGGAGCGCGCTAGGCGTTGCCGACAATTACCGGCGCGCCGTTCGACTCTCTAAATATAAACTGACACGTCACGTGTGGCTCTTTACACTAGAGTGCAGTATTGTTTTTTAGGAAGAAAACTAGCAATATTATTAATACTACTACAATTCTTGTTGTCCATTCCAACTAAGCTAATAACGCTTGTGCTAGCATATGGTTCATATCAATAGTCCAGTGGAAAATACGAACTCATGACGTTCAGATACGTACGTAAAGGCCGACGCTTTAAGTTATTGTCAACGGTTTTAATAACACACTAACATAAAAACCTGGTAGTAAAAGAATATGAATTAATTATACAGTCCTTTACAGTTATTTTACCTAGTTTATTTTTCTTTCGAGTCAGTCCACCATCACCACAATTCACCATCCACCTCATGACCCTGACTACCAAGTAAAAAATATCATAATGTTGTATTGTCACGGGAACTTAATATATGTGCAAAGTTTCATAAGAATCTTGAATCTTCTACTCAGAACTAGTCGCACAAGTCATAGCGCGATTTAAAACAAAAAGAAAACAACGGTGAAGCTATAATACAACTATTTATATAAACGAAAAATAATCGTATAAATAGTTTTATTACAAAGTATAAAAATTGCGCAAAATTTTAAATACGTAATTCAAATATAATATACATAAATGAATTGTAGAATATTATATGTTAACGGAAGCTGTATTATGAGGCTGTTTCCACACTGAAAGCGATTTCATTGTTATATATGGACGGCGGTCGTTGTCGCCATTGTATGGGATTGTGAATAAAGCGTCACGTCAGAATGGATAATTAGTTCTCTGATGGTTACACAAATAGGTGCAATATTGTTCAAATCGTCAGAAGCTAATATTGACTGGTTATAAAAGCGAGCTCTTCTAGTAAAGAAATAGAGTAAATATCTAAATACTAAAATGTTATGAACATTGGCAATAATCTTACAGACAGAAAGAAGATGATCCCATAAGAAATGGATTAATTTAATTTACACTTTACCGTCGAAAATTTTGGACAGTAAAAAACCTTTACAATTACAGATAAGTGAGAAGTAACTAGTAAATATTAGGTCGGGGCAAAAGTATTTTCGTATTGTTCATACAAAGGAAAATATTGTTTTAAGGTATATTTTTTTATTTATTTATAATATGTATGTGCCGTTTTGATCGATGACTTGTTGCCATCTTGTGGGTAGTGCCATGATCCCATTCCTGTAGAAATTTTGAGATTTTTGATTAAAAAAATCTGACAGGTAGTGTTCACAGTGTTTTTTTGAGGTTAGCTTTATGCTTCCTAAAGAGTTCTGCAATGACCGAAACAGGTGGAAATCTGATGGAGCAAGGTCAGAGCTATACGGAGGATGCATCAACACATCCCAGCCAAGTTCTCTCAATTTTTGCTGCGTGGCTATAGATGAGTGCGGTCTAGCGTTGTCATAGTTTCTATCAGTGAGATCATGTGGTACCCCCAAATGTCAAGTTTTTCTTGTACCCAGACTTTCGTAAATGACGTAAAACTGTTTTATGTTCAACATCCAGTTCTTCAGCAATGTCGTAGCTACTAATATGTCGATCTTGCTCCACTTTCTTAAAGATGGCACTGATTTTATCTGTGACAGGGCGTCCAGAGCGAACCTCATCTTTCACACTAAAATTTCCAGACTTGAAAATCTTGAACCACATTTGTGCTACTCTTATTGATACCGCATTAGGTCCATAAACCGCACAAATTTTATTCGCGGCGTTCGTCGCATTTTTACCTTTTTTGTAATAAAACTTTAAAATGTACCGAATTTCTTCGTCACATACGTTCATTTTGCTTGCTTGAAAAACAATTGAAAAATGGCGGGACCTAGTTTTTTTTTTATTTATTGCATCTTCAGAATGTCACATTTAATATAGTATTAAAATTAGCCAGTTACGTTCAGTACAGCCAAAGAGGTTTAATTACTAATAATACATTCAAAATACGAAAATACTTTTGCCCCGACCTAATATAATAACTCGTTTTAAACAAGCAACAGTTTCACAGGTGCAGATGTCGACACGGATTTGACCTCAGTTCATTCAATCGCACAAAACATTTATTATTATTATCAGCTCTATTTACACAACTCTCTATAAATAACAATATAATTAATACAAAACAAACATAAACCAAGCCCAAAGAAGTATTTAGGCGTCCAAGTAGAGGAAGCTTCAAACGATCCCATCACGACTGTTTTTGAGAACTAATTTTTGTTAGTATTTATAATAAGGTACCTCCTGCTCTAAAAAGGTAATATTTATTATTATTACCCAAAAATAAAAGCAAGGCCTAGCGCAGCGACCCAAAACGGATCTTGGCCTCCGAACAAATCTTACGCCACCGTGCTTTGTCCTGCGCCACCTCCTGCCAGTTGCAGAATTGAAGGTTGCGCAAGTCATCCTCCAACATGTCTTTCTAACGGTACCTGGAGCGCGCCATAGAACGTCGTCCAGTTGGGTGACCTATATACGCTCTCTTAACTGCGCGATTCTTCCTCATCTTATCAACGTGGCCCAGCCAACGGAGCCTTAGTCTCTCCGATTAAATTGGGTTGGACCAGATGCTCGATTTCGGCATTTTTTCGATTCCACCAACTGCCATCATCCCTTTTGGTTGGGCCCTGGAATTTTCGGAGGACTTTCCGTTCTGCGACTAGAAGTTTCTTCTCTTCCTTTAGCGTTAGTGTCCAAGCCGATGGTTAAAATATTTTTACGTTTAATCAATTCGTGTCCAACACGGACACTTCGTTTTATGGATTGCTTACAATGAACCGCTCGGATCGCCTCCATTATTATTATGATAATATTTCCAAGCGTTGACCAAAACCGTCACTTGTCGACCATTGTCTCGCGGCGAACACGTACCACTACTCCACGTTTGGTCATCGAATCCTGCACAACGTCCACACCGGGGTGTAGGCAAATCATTCCGATTATCAAGAGTGTCAGTCAGGTGTGTCGTAATCTCTAACGATTTAAAATGTTATAAGATATAACCTTATGGTAATTCATTTGAAAAATACAAGATATATAGTTTTGGTAACACATTTAAAATATTCATCAAATGTGGACAGTCAAAAGTTTTACTTAGCTAAGATCCGCGACAAGCAAAACAATAACAGAAAATTAATAATGTGTGTTTTTCTGCAGTGATGAAGTGGATTTATTTAGAACTTAAACCAAAACCTTATCGAAAATCGGCCATCAATTCTCCACCCACCAACCTCTATACACAACACCAAACACACAGAACGACAACGGAAGACGAACTTTTCAGTTGTCTTCCGTAGAGTCTACTATATCTGAAGATGCCTCGTGTTGGGGCGAAACACGTGTCGTTTACAAGGTGGAAAAGTAGTAGTGTGTGTATGGTGGTTGGTGGGTGGAGAATTGATGGCCGATTTTCGGTAAGTTTTTGGTTTAAGTACCAAATAAATCCACTTCATCCAGCAGAAAACACACATTATTAATTTTCTGTAATTGTTTTGCTTGTCGCGGATCTTAGTTAAGTTAAACTTTTGGTTGTCCACATAGTGATGGATTTCCGCAAAGTAACGCCTGATTTCATTAATAATCTTCATTATCATCATCAATAGCCCGCGGCAGTTCACTGCTGGACATAAGCCTCCCTCAAGAAGCGCCACCTAGCCCGATCTTCGGCTTTACGCATCTAGTTTCTGTCAAACGCCCTGCATAGATCATGGGAGCGTCCCACACTACGTTTGCCAAGACGTGGTCTCCACTCCAGCACTCGTCTACTCCAGTGGTTATTTAAACTGTTATAAGATATAAACTATAAGTAGCTCGTTTAAAATAAGATATATATTTTGGTAACACATTTAAAAATGTATTAAGATTTAATTTAATGGTAACTCATTTACAGTTCACATTATACATCTCTGGGAGTCTTTGGCCGAAAATCTGTAAACGATCTGTAAAAAATACTGTAAACGATACAAATGTCATACAATTTTTAGTGCATATTCAGATCAGAAATAAGTACTGCGTCAAATGGTTTGAGTTTCACAGCTCTACGACCAAAAGAAAATTCTGTGCAGCGTTAAAACTGCCTATTTGAGTGATCAGAAACAATTTTTCATTTTGTGGTTTACTACGTTTCCACTTATTTGCGTCGATATAAAAAAAATTACACATTTACGAGCCCGCTGCATACAAATTCCAAAAACCTAAGTGGTAGAGCCACGCTTTAGATGAATACTTTGTCAAGAATGGCATGTTGTCTGTAGCATAAATGGACCAGCTTGCCCGAGCAAGTACCGAACTCCCGAAGAAAACCGGCGTCTGAGTGGCAGCTTAGGTACCGTGCTTCGTCCGGTAAGCGGTTGAGTTCCGGAGCCCCCCCCCCCCTCCTCACTCGTCCCCATAATGACATTTTATTAAAGGCCGGCAACGCTTCTGCACTGCCTTTGGCACTGCGGGATGTCTATGGGCGGCGTTGATTGCTTTCCATCAGATGACACGCCTGCTCGTTTGCCTTCCTATCCCATAAAAAAAACATTAATTCACAGTACATATGCTTAGTATTATTATTCTATACAAAAACAATTAAAAAAAACAAACAACGTATTTTTGCTACAGCGAGAACCTAAAGCTTTGCCTTTCTTTTTTTATACAAACCGCACAAGCCCGACCAGTGGCGTGTTCTTGTATCAAAGGCCAAGACATATTTTGGGTCGTTGTCGCCAGTGGGATAAGTCCTGTCCTACTTGTACAGGGTTATTTTTTATTCCAAGTTCCGTTGTATAACCATATGTACCATATCATTTAGTATATTCCCAGTCATACACTAGGAATATCTACTAAATGATATGGCAATAATATGGCTTTGGTTTTTGGTTCTTATGGCTATGAAGGTTATTCTAATTAATAATAATTATATTGCGTTAACTTATTAACTCCATAAGTGTATTATAATTTACATAAGATAAGTTGTAGATTTTGTGTAAATTAATGATTAAACTTTTACAATTATACATACATACATACATATGTATTTAATTACAAAACAAATGTGTTTGTCACAAGTACATAAAAATGTTGCTAAAACCATTATCTCACAATCAATAAAAAGGAAACAGATTCTCTCAGGCTTTCTACCGTGAGGTCTCGTACCGACAGACGTGGAACGTGTTCAGTACGAAGATTGTGACCTTTGTATTCGATGTGTGTGGTATCACCAGCAAATACCAATGGTATTTGCTGGTGCAAATACTACTGGTATTTGATACCAATGTGTTTATTGTATAACGGTATCACTAAAACTTCGATCGGATGCCGTTCGGGGTGGACCGTCGAGTGCGGCCGCTTGCAGGCGCCGCGACTCCTGACCCCAAACGACTGCGCTGCGCTTGCGCAATATTTAAACGGGTGGGCAGGAATGGGGACAAGTGGCGGTGTCCTGCCTACGAGTGTGCGTGCGTCTTTATGAGAGCAATAGCCCTCAACGTATAAAATAAAGATATATAAGTATTTTATTTTATTATATTTATTTATTTAATAATATATAAGTATATATATATATATATATATATATATATATATATATATATATATATATATATATATATACACACACAAAATACTGTACTCGCGCTTTATACAACAACTTTACTTGATGTAATTTATATAAAAATATTGTGATAATAAATAAAATATAAAATAAATTTATATATACATACACAAACTAACATAGTAAATAAGGTATTTTGTATAAAATGTAATGTATTAATCAAAAGAATCTGTCTGTAATAAAGAATATTATTATTATTCTCCTTTATTTATTTCTTCTTTTATTTCTTTCTTAATAACAATATAATTAATATACAAAAAACCTTATAATAATAATATTAGTATAATTAATCCTTCATGACGGGATAAACCAAGCACACGAAGGATTATGCATCCAAGGAAAGGAACCTTCTCACGATTCTAAATTGTAAGGCCAAATAAAACTAAATAATTGAACTATAGAAACTTAAATCTGTAATTCCTTTTTTATTGTCAACATTTGCATATACTTTATTTTTAATACAGTTAAATACTCGTAATATTTCACAACGTTACTTTAACCAGCACGTCTCGCCTTATTATAGGGCTTTACAAAGTCATTTCACAATGGCGGATGTATTATTTGCCTTTGCTTTCAATTGGACTGTACACTTTTTTTCGTCTTCACCTTTTTCTTTGGGAAATATTGAAGGGAGAATATACTCAACCATCCAATATCTATTTATTCATATATGTATCCAGTGTTGCAATACTCAAAAATCAAAGAAAAATGTCAACAAATTAGTGAAAACGCGAAAACGAGTATTTAGTGTGAATCACTAGTATTTAAAAATTCGCCTCCGATTGCCGTATGCGACCTTGGTAACCTTAAAATCGCTGGACTGTACCAATGAGCCACGCTACGCTCCACGCGGGGATGACGCACCGACAAAAGACAATTGAATGGACTGTTTGCGACTACCGACTCGGTCATATGAATCGTCTTTTCAACGATGACTCCAATATTTGTTTTTACTCATTTTTCGTATTGAACATGTATGATTGTCTATATCTTTGTAGTGATGGATTGATTTATAAACTATTGTCAACAATAGACTATAGAGTTACCTGTCTGAATAAATCAAACTTAAAATTAGAGCAACAAGATTTATAAAATACTTATAATTACATACATATAGATTATTAAACAACACAATACATATAGATTAGATTAAACTCTCAAATACATTTTTATGGGCTAAGTAAATATTTCAAATATATACCTGATATTTATTATATTATTTAAATATATATTCAAAACTACAAATATTAATATTTAAAACGAAAAATACACTGGCACCACTTCTGCAAAGCCTATGGTTGCATATATATATATATATATATATATATATATATATATATATATGAGCTGCGTTGATTGCTTTCCATTATGGGATTTAATCGTTCATCTTCCTCCATAAAAAGATTACAGCGTAATATATGTACTTCAAGTATATAAGTTTGTGCTGTACCGAAAACTTTTGGAAGAAAAAAAAAATCTTATTGATATCGAAAAGTAAACGTAAATCGTAATCGATCAAATAATTTGCTTTACCGATGATAAATCGATTAATTTAAACGTAACATAACGCAAAAATCATATTTATTCATCAGCAATCTGCACTTGACTTGTCAGCCATTTAATGCTAGTTCTTGAGCATTAAAAAGATTGACTCTCTAGAAAATAACCTCACACGAAAAAAGTTGAACAACTTGTCATGAATCCTTAACTCCTGCTTATTATCCTCTTAACTTTGCAGACACTACATTTTGCTAAAGCACATAATAAGAGGAGAAATTGCGCACTTCCTGCGTTAAATGTAATGGGCTATAATCTAGTAAAGGATAGTGGCTAAACAACTACCACTGCCTTTAGTAGCTCACTTATAACATTGCTCATAGTAAGGAGCAATCTTGACTATTTTTGAGTAGCAATTTGGAACTTGTGAGAGACTTACAAAAAAGTTAAAAGTTTCATCCCCACCATCATATATATATATATATATATATATATATATATATATATATATATATATATATATATATATATATATATATATATATATATATATATATATATATATATATATATATATATATATATATATATATATATATATATATATATATATATATATATATATATATATATATATATATATATATATGTATTTTCCATTTTGTTTGATGACCTTTTGCTACCTCTCTAACAAATTGAAAATTCAACGCTCGTAGAAAGTCTGATCCTTTTTGGCCAAGAACTGAGTTAAGTGTGATTTTACAGCGTTATCATCATTGAAAGTTTTACTATGAAGGAATGTTCAGGGATCGAAATAAGTGGTAATCCGATGGCGTGAGATCAGGGCTCTGGTGGGTGTAACACCAATTCCCAACCAATACATGCTTGGACGCTCAACTGGAAAGGAACAAACTTCTAATGACTTAAAGAAATATTCTTGCAAGGTCCCTCGGCCCAACATAGAGGGCAGAAAATAACTAAAGAATGCTTAAATCAAAACACAATAACTGTATCCTCAGGTATTGTTGGAGCGATTCAATAATCGCGGATTTGAATGGTTTTTAAGCTAACAACGAGCGAGAAAGCGATATGACCAAGAGCAATGGCGTGTTGACGTATCAGAGGCCAAGGCTTTGGGTCGTTGAGCCAAAGAAATATATTTATCAAAACGCTGTAGTAATAAATTTAATTTATTAATAAATATAGTTTCAGTTCATATTTTAGAACTACTGTTACACATGAGTACATGTAGAGTGTATGTAGTTATGTTATCAACATAATTCTTTATTGTGATTAAAAATCTAACAGTGAAATCATCCGTGCTAATTTGGTATTATTGAAAGCCAATATTTCAAATAAATGAATAAAAATTTAGCATTAAGTCAGTTATTCTGTGAGGGGGCTGTACTATTCCTCCATGGCTTTACTAATGTTAAGTTAGATCTTCATAAAAATCATATTTAAATTTTTAAAATTATTAGATCATCAGACTAATAATCAGAATTGACGCGGATGTTAATCATGATATAAAAATAATGCTGATGAAAATAGAGCAATTGATAACGTATTTCTCAATTTTGATAAACATAATCTTGAAAACGCAAATGCCATAGACTTATAAGTTTTTCTTTTTGTTGCGAAAAACGATATTTGTTTTTTCAATGTAGCCGAATATAACGCGTGTATTTATGTTCTCGATCAAAACACCAAGTTCTGATTTATTTAATTTATATGGCAACAACTTGCATTAATTTCCATACCATTACAAAAACTGTGTTAGATCGAAGTAGATACTGAGGAAATGATTAAATAGAATCTCTTTTGTGAATTAAATCTGACTTAAATATAGTAATATATATTACGAAATCAATATTATTTTGATGGTATATTGCATCTTACAAAGAATTGAAAAATATATAATATGTACAACTCGTCCGTCTATTTATAATGTTTCACTTATGTTTATCCTTGTGTTTTATGCAAGTTCATTTGTATTTTAACGTTCCTTTTTCTCATTTCCGTCGGCCATCATAACTACACGTCTATTTTTGTCAACTCAAAAATAACATTGCTTTTGTTTGCATTGCATTACGGACAAGGAAAAAATCAAAAGGACAATTAGTTAAACGAACACTAATATTTTTAAATTGTGTAAAATAATATTCGCATTAGGTAAACATTTGTGTTGTATAGAAAATTACAAATTTAAAATTTGGTATTGCCATACACAAACGCAGAAATTTTTCCCCGTATCCAGCAATCATCAAATCATAAATTTTAATGGCCATTTTAAAAATATCCCATTACAAATAATCCACAACTTCGCAATACTTACACGTCAGATGTGGAAAATCTTCCGCGAACCATTCTCACTGGTATATATAAACATTAATCAACTAAAAAGCACTGGCTCTCCAACGATGGAGCCTTGCCACAATCATGTTAATGTTTGACTTGTATTTAGATAAACACTGTTTACTATGCCGACTTAATTTTATCACTGCAATCGTTCAACGAATCTCCGCGCAAACTTGGCAATCTGTCTCGGCAAAATTACGTTCCATTTCACCTCATAACGTGGGGTAAATTATTAATAGAAACCGGTGTGGGTCAAGTGAAAACACTACATATTATATGATTGACCGTGGGCAATTTGTCGAAGTTACACCAATGATTGATATTATAGTAGAGCGGGTTTCGGTTCGTTCGGGGTCGTATTCGTGTTGGGTTCGGTTGTTTTGGCGCGTTCGGGAGCGGTGTACGTCCCCCGGCGCTTGCGCAGACACTAATGGCGTCGCACGCGTCACGCCAATGCTCGGCCAGTTTTGGCGCGCGCGCGCGGGCGTGCTCGCGTCACAGCGATCAAGAACATAATGAATGATAACAATATTATGGTTGATTTGGTACTCCCGCATGTAAAGGGATAACGCGCTAAGAAATTGCGGATTTTCGCTCCGTCCCGATTGGTCTCGTGCCAACGGCGCGATCGCTGCCGCTACCGCCCCGGACGTGAAACAACATGCATTCCAAGGCCGCAAGTATAAAAGCCGTCGTTAAAAGACATACGGGATAGCATAAATAGTTAAACGCCTACGTGCAATCAATCTAGTAATGAAAGGGAAGAAATATTAAAAGAGAGAGAGACTGACATGCAAAAACAAATACCCAAACATTATCGGTACCAACTTGAAAAATGTTGTTCACAAAAAATACTCCACTAGTTACAGTTTTACACAACAACATTAGTTTCAATCGTAGCAACTGGTTGTGTGTGGCGATTCTATACGGTACGTTTTCCCTAAAAACGTAAATGGTCGGGGTTTAGATTTCCGCTTGGGGATAAATATATGTAAGGCCTACAGACGTTTATTCAGATTGTGTTTACTGCGCCAATCCGTATTGGACAAGCGTGGTGGTTAATATCCGTTTGTCCAGATATGGGGAAGCCCGTGCTCAGCAGTGGAACAAAGATATATGGGCTGTGAAATAATAATATTCATGTGTAAAAATACCTATGATTATGAAGAAAAACTTATGTTATTGAAAGATCGAACGCAATATAGTTAGGGTCTAGATCTTGGATGTAAGTAAGTTGGTCACCCAGGTTGGTCACTGTTATTAATATCTATTGCTAGACAAAGACCTCTTCCAATGAAAGCCATTCATCTTAGATTTTACACATCTTATTTCTACCATCTGTTATATGCAGATCGTCCTCAATTTGGCTGTGGGAGCGTCCCACAATATGTTTACCAAGACACGAACTCCATACTAGCACTTGTCTATTCAGCCCGTATATGTCCCACTTTTATGCACATACATATGTGCCTGTTTCCCGGAGGGGTAAGCAGAGACCACAAATCTCCATCTGCTACGATCTCGGCATAGTTTCTTTGCTTCCTAAACACTCATCACTCTCCTTATGCCTTAGCCCGCCGGTTAAGGGTACTCTTGGTCTGGCCTTTCCTAAAAACTTCGGCAATATGTTCAAAATATGTTCTCCTTGGTCTTCTCCTACTGACCCTTCCATCCACATGCGCAACATAATTTCTTTTATCAGTCCTTTCATCCATCCTCTAATGCTTTTCTCAACTTTTGCCACTTTTATGCACAAGTCTCCCTATACACGGAGAAATTAACCCACATCGCTTGTCCAAATTGGATTGGCGGGGCAACCAGACAAGAAATGAATACCAGTAGGCCATACATATTTATCCCGATGCGGGAATCGGGACCGCGACCGTTGACTCCGAAAGCGGTAGCTTCGCTACTGACCTTATTAGATGGCAGATATATATTCACGCCTATCCCTCGCAGGGGTTGGAAAAGACCACATAGTTCCATCCGCTACTCCATTGGTCGCTTCTCGCCCACGTGAGAATTAGGACGTGATGAGTGGCGAACCACGTCGCCGTCATTTTTCAACAAATTAGGTATATTAAATTCGTGTTAGTGAATCTCACGAGCCGCAAGGGAGGGTGGAGGTCAGGCCCAGCAAAGCCCTGAATGCTGAGTAAGGCACCATAGTACCCGGGGGAGCCCAATCCCGGGACGGTTGGCACGCTTGCGACTAAGCTCGCCCTTAGCCACGCATCCTTTGGCACGGCAGACCGTGGATTGGCGGAGAGGAAGGGAAAGGATAGAGAAGAAAGGAAAGGGCAGGAACGGAAATGCGGATTGAGGGGGTGGGTTACCAGACTGGGAATAAATATTTATAAATCTATATACATATTTATTCCGATGTGGGAATCGAACCCGCAACCATTGACTCCCTGGGCGGAGGGTCCCGCCACTGAGCCAATCGGTCGTCTTTTATTCTTCTAGACATTATTAACCACAAGAGCTATGTTGATAATTTGTAATGGCACTAAAATATCGTTACTCACCTATTATGCAGATCAACGGGCTTGGCCATGGTGAACTCCTTCGCGTGGACATTGAGCTTGTTGGTGGAGGTGGTACAGGTTGACGAGCTCGTCGCAGCGGTTGTGCCCGCCGCCGCCACGCCGTCTGTGCGTACACCTGCTGGTCAATGACGGCCGTCAAGAGAAGAGGTGATAGGAAAGAATAGGTGTGAGTGTTATGCGTAAGAAGAAAAATGCATAAAACATTAGGGACTATATAGATGTCCTGTCGGTATTCGTGTGAAAAGATATCCACTTGTAGCTTATGTTAGAAACAATGTCTTTTATATTACAAAATATAGTTTTTAACAAAAAAAAATTATCATACAACATTAGTGATATTGTTCCATATAATTACAAACGTGTGGACAATCTAAGTGTAGTGGATGGATGTCAATGAACTCAACCATGCCGATTATATTACTTCTAAAGAGGCCATTGAACCCTTTAGTTTAAAGTAGCCATAAATCCTTTTGCTTTAAATCATATTAGCCTGAGTTGTAATAAAATTAAGATCTAGATATTGTGAACCAAAATAAATGCCTATTCCACTCCAAAAATTCGCCTTTTACTGTTAATACGCACAGCTTTATTTACGCATAAAAATATTTATTTTTTCTAGCTCTTGGTTTCGTATGAAAAAGCATAGATTTCACCTGAAAACCCAATCCCAATTTCCTCTCCTATAATAACAGTTTCCTTAAAGGCCGGCAATGCTTCTGCACTGCGGCATTCATTACTTTCCATCAGGTGACAAGCCTGCTCGTTTGCCTTCCTATACCATAAGAAAAGTGCTGCTAAAATGGAAAGCCTCTTTACCACATTATATATATATATATATATATATATATATATATATATATATATATATATATATATATATATATATATATATATATATATATATATATATATATATATATATATATATATATATATATATATATATTTCTATATTTAGTATTTCTATATTTTTATAAAATATGTACATATATAATTATATATGTATATTTCATATCTATCTATTCATTTATTGTGCATTTTTCATATCAGTAGACTACATTGAAAATCGTCGATGTGATGTGTCGCATCTTCATGCTGAATATAGAACCTTTTTGATTCATACTGTAGTATAGCCAATATAAATGACATGTGATGTGTGACATTACTGATATTGCTTTTTTTTTGTAATAGCTTACAATTATCTAATACTAGATGACTCAATGAACTTCGTTTCAACCACAATTTTTTCAATTCAAATTGACGAAAATGATATCTTCTGGTAGACTTATCTTCTCCTGGTGTGCTAGTATTAAGGTACGCAATATTTTTCAAAATCTCACAAAAGAAACGACAGTTTTGTATAGCAACACGTCCGTTACATTATAAGGCCGTCACAAACGACATCTATTGAAAGTAATTGGAAGTAAATGAAAGAAAAGAATTTTTCATTTTTCAACCTATTATTTTATGTTTTCCCTATATTTTTTATACATTCTCTACTAACAAAATAACTCTATATATATATATATATATATATATATATATATATATATATATATATATATATATATATATATATATATATATATATATATATATATATATTTGATTAATTTATAAAAAATTTTTATCCGAAAAGAATACTTGTTTTTTGGTTTATATTATCTATACGAAGTCATGGACTAATAAAATATAAAAAAATCTTTATTTATATCATAGTATTTACTTGTGAAATCAAATGTTTTGTCTTTTTTTTTTGTATAATTCTAAAGAAGCCGTATAGATTAATAACATTATAAAATTATGCATACAAGCATTTTTGGTACAGAAATATTAAATTATATTTTATAGATTTACACTTTATACTTGTAACAGGCATGAAATACATTAACTCTGGTGCAATAACTTTCTAGGTCGACCAAAAATGTTCCAGTAATCAAGAAAAGATCAGCGAACCTGTAGTTTCAGTAACCGTTTGGGCGGTGACAGGTGGCTCAATTGTTACCGAAGGCACCGTTACTGGGGACACCGGGGCCACTGGAGAAACCGGTGCCGGCGTCGGAGGCACGGGCTGAGCCAACGACTGTTTCACTATACACCGCGACATTTCTTATTTTCTACATGCACATCGAAATATACACACATGACATTCGCGATCAGCCGCAACAAACATCGGACTGTCGACGCGTTCCAAATATGATGTTTGTTTATTTTTATTTTTGGCGCCAATTTTGCTTAGTTTCGCTTGCCAGCTACCGCTTCCCACGGTTACATAGATATAGGATCTTCTTGGAGAATGCAATTATTTGTAATATATTATATTTTTAGTGCTTAGGTAACTCTTTTATTGCTTTCACTAGAGATGTTCGTTATATATTTTTTTAAATACATAAAAAAAAACTATTATAAGATATTTTTACTTTATATTTTTTATTTTTACCTTAAGTTATTAGGTAATTATAATTAATGATATTTTATTTATTAAAACATCTTGCTTGGCATGACTTACGCATTAGTTTTAAACGTTTATAATTTTTTTTAATATCTTGTTTAAATTTATTCCACCAAATTATTATAATTTTTACGTATGACGGACAGACATTCAAATAAATTAAATAAAATAAGAATTCATTAAGTAAATAAAATTAAGAAAATATATTATTTTGAATTTATAAGAAATAGTTCGCCACCCATAGACAACCGCGACACCGCAGGAGTCGCGGCAGCGTTGCCGGCCTTTTAGGTATGTGTAGGCCTGTTTTTTCAAGGTGCCAATGTCGTATCGGTTCGGCAAGACCGCCATAGGTAGCTGGTTCCACAGAGTGGTGATGCGTGGAAAGAAGTTTCGAGAGAAGCGCACCGTAGTGGATCGCCACTCATCCAGGTGGTGGGGATGAAACATTTCTTTACGGCGAGTTGTGCGGTTGTGCAATTCAGCGGCGGGAATTATTTAAAACAATTCATTTTTCAATTTCCGTTTTTGCTCACGATAGGTTTGCTGGAGCTAAGCTCTCTTTTTTTAATTTTACTTATCTATCTTATTACATATGTGTGCAATAGTGTTCAATAAATAAATAAAAATACATGATAATACAATTCAAGCATTAGAAAATATATATGTACTTTGTTAGTGGTTCGAAATGAAGGAAAAGTTGTTATACAATGAGAATAACATTGGAACCAACCTGGAGGTCTGTAGATCTCGAGTGTGGGTTTACCCTTGGAATTGGTGAGGATCATACTCCGCCGTTTCCCATTGTTTGGAAACTGTAATAAAAATAAATAAAATAATTGCAATACGAATTACGAATTTGACTTGTCTTTACGTAGCAATAAATCTCGCCTTTGAAGAAAAAGCAATGAAGATCATATTCTTTATTTTACGATAAATGATCCATCATTAATGGTATAAAAATCCTATCAATCATCACTAACATCTTGCGGCAGTCCACTGCTGGACGTGAGCCGTTGATGCGCCATCTTAACCGATTAGGCTTCATGTATCCAGTTTCTGCCTGCCTTTCTGTGCAAATCGTTGATTCATCTAGTCGAGGGACGTGATCCACTAATTTGGTTAAGACGCAGTTCCTTCTTCAATACTTGTCTACTCCGACGATTATAAACATAATGTAGCTTACTTGGAGTGGTTAACAAGAATTTTAATTATATTACTATCACTGCTAGACCTCTTTATATAACCTAACAGGTGAAGGTTATGCAGTGAAAGCATGCTTGAGGAATTTTATTTTCAGTAGTTTATTTTCAAAGTGAAATGTTTTTTCTTTCTCTTTTTTAAATGTAGGTCGGGCTGTGACTCTAGCAGACATTTGCGTTAAGTCTTACAGAATGTAATAGTTGTATTCTTTGATGGCAATTAAAATAATCAAATTAAAATATAATAATATCAAATATCTTAAAATATACTAATTGGCTTCTCACTTTACGTATTGATAAAATGATGGCTATTTTACCAAAATCTTCTATGGACTTTTTTAGTCAACTTAAAAAGTCAAGATACACGCATTTATTTCATATCGCTTCACTTATAAGCTTTAATCAAACTAAATTACATAATACTCCACCACAATTAAACAATATAACTGATAATTATATAAGATTATAGAAATGAAATAAAAACACAACGACACTCATATAAGATGGCGGGAAAAGTTGATTTTATTGTTTATTTTCAGAGTGAAATATTTTTTCTTTTTTTTAAGTGCAGGTCGGGCTATGACTTTAGCAGACATTTGTAGTAAATTTTACGGATTGTCATATTATAGTTTATTTTCAGAGTGAAATATTTTTTCATTTTTAAGTGCAGTTCGGGCCGTGACTCTAGCAGACATTTCCAGTGATTTTGATGGATTGTCATAGTTTATTTTCAGCATTTAAAATGAGAGGAATCTGAGGGTTATCATCGCTTAATATAAAACAGTTCTAGAAACGAACTTAGTCATTGATGATTAAGTCTCGATCTCGAATCGTTATATCTGGTAGTATATTACAATTTACAGTATTTCATAAGTTTGCGTTATGATTTTGTATTATGCTTTTTTTTTGTAAGTTTGATATAACTGCGTAATTACTATAAAACAATAGAATAATTTATTTGAAAAATAAGACCCAACGATCATAAATAAAGTTTTTTCTATTCTACTTTTTTTACGTTTTTATTTTACGTTTTTTCTATTCTTTTCTGTCGCATGATGGAAAGTAAACAACTCCACCCATAGACATCCGCAATACCACAGACAACATTACACAGGCGTTGCCGGCCTATGAGTTATAAATAGGTCGTTTTTTGAAGGTTCCAATGTCGTATCGGTTCGAAAACAACACTGAATTCCACACTAGTGGTGCGTAGAAAAAACTTTTTCTATTATATTTATTTAATATAGTTTAATACTGACAGCTTGTTATTTTTTTTTTCAACTTTTTAGAGGCATAGACTTTACCTACGCGTGACCACTACATTGGCGTATGGGCGATTCACGGGTATAGGGATATATATGACCTACAAGTATATTCAAAACCTGGATACCTTACCAATCTGCCTTGGTGGGTTAACGTCCGTTCTTTCATAAATAAAGAGAAGTGCGACTGTACTGGCAGTGCGACAATTATGGGTTGTTAAAAAACTTAAATCCTATATGTACGTGAAATGAAATTTAATATATATTCACGCCTATTCCCAGCAGGGGTTGGCAGAGACCACAAAGCCCCATACACTACTATTCATCGCAGCGAAACGGCTCTCCATTGGTCGCTTCTCGACCTCGTGAGAATCAAGACGTGACGGGTGGCGAACCACGTCGCCGTCATTTTCAACAAATTAGGTATATTAAATTCGACTTTAGTGAATCCAACGGGCCGCAAGGGAGAATGGAGGTCAGCCCCAGCAGAGCCCTGCATGCTGAGGTAAGGCACGATAGTACCCGGGGGAGCCCGATCCCGGGACAGTCAGCACGCTTGCGACTAAGATCGCCCCTAGCCACGCATCCAGACGGCACGGCACCTCAGACCGTGGATTGGCCGAGAGGAAGAGAAAGGATAGAGAAGAAAGGAAAGGGCAAGAAAGGAAATGCGGATTGGGGGGGTTACCAGACTCGGAATAAACATTTATAAATCTATACATATATTTATTCCGATGCAGGGATCGAACCCGCGACCATTGACTCCGCGAGCGAAGGGCTCCGCCACTGAGTCAATCAGTCGTTTCGTCGTCGAAATGATTTTGCAAATTAAGTTATTCTGTCTCGTTTTAGGATTACATAAAAAAATAACATATTCTCCAAAAACGGTATGTAGAAAGGATAGTAAGGTGATCAACTTAGGTAGATGTGCGTAGGTGGCGCCCACATACGAGTATTTATTATAATGTCAGTCTCACACTACGCTAATTATTATTCTACATATGGCTGTCTGTCATACACTAGATTTTACTTTGACCTTCTACATCACTATCTGAAAATGAAAGTGTTTTGTTTTATGTATGTCGGTGTATTAGAATTATTACCATTATTTAATGCAACAGTCAAAACATAATTTTATATGTATCGTGGCGCCATCTGTTGGCAGATTATGTAAGAATAATGTTGGTGTATTCCAAATAATAATTAAAATTTGTGTAAAATAAATTATTTAGAATTATGTAAAATTCATATATATACATATATATATATATATATATATATATATACACATATATATATATATATATATATATATACATACATATATATATATATATATATATATATATATATATATATATATATGTATTTTGAATATTGAGGAGGAATTGTTTTGAAGTAATTTAATTTATTTGTTAAAAAAGATATCGTTGCTATGCTGAAGCAAATCTATTTTTAGATTCTTTATTTATTGTTCATTGTCTTTGTTCGCCTTCTTGTATTTTGTGTATAAAAGCCAAAATTTAGTCAGGGCGAGATTCATTCTAATTCGAACCACAAAATTGATTTTATCATTCCGAATAAAAATTCTAACCTCAAAACATCATGAACATTATGAGCCTACTTCAAAAATGTGTACATCATTACATATTTCCTCCATACTTGATGGTATTAGGGATCAAAGATTGCTTTCTATAAATAAGACGCTTTTGACTATCTACTGGTATTCGCTTTCATAGTCGCCTCGTATGTCAACCACGGAAGGAAATGATATGACCTTATTCTATACCAGGGACCAGAAATAAAATACGTTAATATGATGCAAATACCATAGTTACCTGGTTGTGATGCATATTATGGTGAGACTGTGGCCGTATAAAGCTCCGCTCCCTCATCACGACACCAGGCGAAGTGAAATCTTGCATTCTGTAGCTTCTTTGAAGCTCTCCACCCATTCCCATTTGGGCCTGCATTTTGACAGCTGCCGCCGAAATCGCTTCTTCTTCAATCTGTGCTTGCGATTTCTCGCTCTTTTGGCGGTCAACGCGTCTGGACGGTATTCAATTTCTTTGGTTAATGCGCTCTGGTATTCACTTAGTTTTAGTATTTTTTTTTTATATCTCTTTCTTGTTATTTACGAAGCGTTTAAATAAATGGGAATACAGTTTCACTTGTATTTCTATATTTTATAAGATTATTATTAACAAAATAAATATACACTAGATGAATGACTAGTATTATAGTTATGGTTAAACAAGTCAGTATATATATATTTATTATTATATTTTTTTTTAATATTTACAACTTTACGTACAAAAGTGTTTAAAGCGGGAAATATCTACACAATAAAATGCGTGTAATAAAAAAACAAGAATTAAAATTAAAATCACAATATTGTGACGTCACGTTAGAGATCAATTCCCCAATTATATATGCATATATAAATGTTATAATATAAAATTGAAACCCCCTCTGTCGTGGCCACTGAGAGAGGGAGTTCTGGACGACTATTTCGAGTTTTTTTTTTCGTTTTCTTAGTACGACTATAAAGAGCGGTGCAGGGTAACTTGTTGCCTGACAGTCACAGAGCGATTTTTATTTCGAGGGGCTGATAAGTAGCACACTCTGCAGCACCGGCTCGAATCGTTTCGTCAATTGGGTCCTTTGGACTCTAATCTGAAACAAACAAAAGAAATTAAAGTTTCGAAGATAGAAATCATCAGATAAAAAACGTAATTACTTCATTGCAAACTTTGTGTTGGGATGGGCAGCATATGAGAAATTTCTACGAGAACTCTCTTTCTACCATTTTAACTTGTGATTATTGTGATTGTGAACAATGATTATTGTGACACCCCAATCGAAAAAACAAGTACTTAAAATTAATTTCTTGATGTGTGACTATTTTTTGTTTTAATTTTGCTTTGCATTATTGTCGGACCGGTTTGCAAATTATCTGAATGTTGCTTTAATAAAAGGGAAACGAGTAATTAAACCGGTATGCATGACTACGTACATTTATTAAGGGGCATTTTCACTGCACAAAATAACATTTTTCACAACATATAAAAAAAATTAATTTTACTTTTAATTTTTTTTATATTTTCTTTCTAGTTTTAATTAGACTGTCAAAGTATGTATCGCATTACTTCATCAAATTGCAAACATAAGATATCTTTTTATGGGATAAGAAGGCAAGCGTATCGCATGATTGAAAGCCGCATCTGCATCTGAAACATCGTAGGAATAACAGATACCTTTTCAGTCTTTGAGATATGTGTAAACTTGAAGGTAGCTAGTTTCACAGACTGGTGATATCTCACCTTATATCATAAATAGGTAGGCAACCAAGTAGGGAGGGACAGGGTCGGATTTAGAAGATGTAACTAATGCAGCTTTAAGTCATAATATAATATATAATAATACATATTTAAAACTTTTTAATATTTTAATTTAATATACATTAGTATTTCTTTAATATAAATTAGTATACAATTTTACCCCATCAAAAACAGACAGTTTATGGTATTTAGTTCTTAGATATTGTAAAAAAAAATTATGTAGAGTTCTTTTTCTTCGCATTTTTTAATTATATTATGTAGCGTTTCTCTCTTTGCATTTTATTACCTATATATATTATGTAGCATTTTTTTTCTTCGCATGATTAATGAATTCAGACGTTACTTTGCGGAAATCCATTACTATGTGGACAGTTAAACTTTTATTTAGCTAAGATCCGCGACAAGCTATTGTTGTTTAATAGAAAATTAATAATGTGTGTTTTTATCCAGCAGATGAAGTGGATTTAAAGGGAAATTAAACTACTTAGTCTTCTTCGTCACTTAACGGTTGTCTGTTAGAGTCTACTAAACCTGATGATGCCTTGCGTTGAGGCGAAATAGGTGTCGTTTGCCAGGTGGAAAAGTGGTAGCGTGTGTTTGGTGTTGTGTATAATGGTTGGTAGGTAGAGAGTTGCTGACGGCCCTTTTCCGGTAAGATTTAATTTAAGTTCCATATAAATCCACTTCATCCAGCAGGAAAACACACATTATGAATTATCTATTGTTGTTTGCTTGTCGCGGATCTTAGCTTAGTAAAAGTTTTAATTGTCCAAATATTTTCTTTCCATTTTTTTTATATATTCACGCCTAATCCCCGCAGGGGTTGGCAGAGACCACAGAGCTCCATCCGCTGCCATTCATCGCAGCGAAACGGCTCGTCATTGGTCGCTTTTCGCCCTCGTGAGAATCAGGACGTGACGGGTGGCGAACCACGTCGCCGTCATTTTATTACCTATATTATGTAGCGTTTTTTTTCTTTGCATTTTATTAACTATATTAAACACTATTTTTACATTTGCGTATATATTTATTGAATTAGTTTTCGTTAACCTACAGTCGTCTTTAGTAGTTATATGTTACATATAAAACGTAAGTAACACGAAGTTGGACTCACGCCTGATAATTAAATGACGATTACACTTGATTACGAGGGAGTGTAACTGCATTAAATAAATATACTTTGTCAATATACGTTCCTTATAAACATATATCTAACTAATTGAAGGCATCATCAAAAGCCTGCGATAGGCCACAAATAAAAATAAAATATATAAATAAGAAAATAGGCCTTCCCTAATACGCGCCATCTAGCTCGATCTTCTACATATTATATATACATATAACTTTTTAAGATCCCACCGTAAGATAACAAAACTCTTTAATTCAATTAATATAACGCAAAGTTAATCCAAGTAAACAGGTTTCGTTAATAACCATTACTGTGTGTATGTAATCAAGTTTAATCACGTAAGAAAAAAGATGAATGTGTCTGTATGAGTAAGCACAGGCTAGTGATGTGAAGTAATCTCGTAAGATGTTTTACTTAATCTTTTTACTAAAGCATCGTCTGAACCAGGGATTCCCAAAGTGGTCGATATCGAACTCTTAGGGTCGAAACACCAATAATCGTAGTTTTTAAATTAGTAAGTACTTAGTATAAATAGAAAAAAAAATTAGAGATAGGATTTTTAAAGTAATTTGGGTATCAGTTCATTTTGAAAAAGAGGTCCCTTGCTCAAAATGGTTTGGAAATCCAAACAAAAGGGATTGTAAACTATGCGTGTGCGTGCTCTAAACTATCCCGGGTGCACTAATTTTCGTAATTTAAAAAAAATTAAAGTCAATTCCTTAGTAGGTCACCAAAGTATAATTTTATTTAAGTTACTTTTTATGAAATAACTAAAATTAATATAAATATGTATAGAACATATTTCACCCATATACAACTAAAACTGATAATTTAATGAGTTAATATTTGAAAAAAACTCTAATAACATCAAGTGTCATATACTACAAGTTTAAAAAAAAGTATTTTTATTTGAGTGGATGAAAAAAGTATTTTATTAACAATTGAAAATTTGAACAAGATATATAAATATACATACATATATAGGTAGAGTGTGAACTAATAAATAGTAGGAATTTAATAAATGGAATGGTAAATGTGTGGTAGTGAGCGTTATACCCTGTACAAGTTAGCTTGATCTTTTTGACAGATGTAAATTTTTCTGATCGACATATCTTTACAATAACGAACATATTATTTTCTTAATTTAATGATTTTAAATTTGTAAAAAATTAAAAAAATACCTGTAACACAAAAGTCCCTAAAGATTCAAGCGTTATCCGAAAATTTTAAGACTTTTTATTGCTTCAAAATAAGATTTAAATAGGAACACTGAAAATAATAGACGCTTGTACAATGATACAACGGTCTATACTGTATACTGCCTGTAATTCGTGTCCCATCAGTCCGACCGATCTTGAATCTTTAGGGACTTTTGTGTTATATGTATTTTTTTAATATTATTAAAATCATTAAATTAAGAAAATAATATGTTCGTCATTGCAAAGTTATGTCGATCAGAAAAATTTACATCTGTCAAAAAGATCAAGCTAACTTGTACAGGGTATATAGTAACTGTGACATTACTAGTGATGGTGCGGACGGCGGATGGTGGACGGTGACTCACCGCTCTCTCGTTGTGCGCCGTCTGTCGTCGTGCTCTGCACTCTAGACTCGTTCACTTTACTCGTATTTGATTCACTGCGGACAGTAGAAAATATTTATGTTAGACATTCAGACGACACTAGGTACGCAATGTTCAAACTTTGATGTATCTTTAATTGTTTCCGGTGGAGGCAGCCCTGTCATTAAAAACTTTTTTGCTTTTTTATGGATTAGATCGAACTAGCTTTTGCCCGCGGCTTCGCTCGCGTGGAATTTGGTCTGCCACATTGGGTATCGTGACAGATTATTTTAAATAAATATATTTATTTTTACTTAATTTATGGTTCACAATTTTGGTCATAGTGGCTTCCACATAAAAGATATATGCTGTCGCGGACTTTTATTTAGAACTATTCAAGACAAACATTCCTACGGTACATCATCTTTGTGTAACTCCAATGGTTTAGGCAGCGTACGCCAAGATAGCTCTCAGAGGCCATATTTTTTCCGACTTAATTGACATGTATCGTTATATTACGACCAAAATTACACAAAATCATTACAAATTGTAGCCTATATATTATTCCGATGTACAACCTATATTACTGTAAAGGTTCACCCAAATCCGTTCAGTAGTTTTTTCGTGAAAGAGTTACAAACATACATCCATACTCACAAACTTTCGCATTTATAATATTAGTAGGAAATAGGATAGGACGAATACCGGGCTACCTAATGTTAAGCAACCAGTGATGGACATTGGCATCAGCAATACTTAGGTCACTGCAAATGCGTTCACTCTCTTAGGGTAAGGATTTAAAAGAAAAATTGAATGGAAGGTGAAGAAGAAAAAGAATTAAGGGGAAAAGAATGTATTGAGCTCTTGCAGTCGTGATGTGTCCACAATTTCAGCAGGGTTTTAATACGTTAGTACCGGTAATAACTCAGGAACGTAGCAGCAGCCTTCGTACCTGAGTTATCGGTGTCTTTGTACGAGTCTTTAACATACGGGCGTTCTACTCAAGAATTCTTCCGGCCAAGCTATAAAGGTACTAAAGCCAGTAATACCATTCCACACTACATATTCACTGTACATATACACTTATGTGATCGCAAATTGCCGGGAAGGCATCTGAGACATCTTCGGCGTTGCAGATGTCTATCTATGGGCAGCAACGATCGCTCACCACCAGGTTACCCACATTCCCGTTTGTCTGCTATAAAAATGAATACTATCAAATTCCAAGATTATATTTTACTTGATTTTTATTGCTTTAACGATCTAGTATCTGTGTAATTCCCGGCATAGAGTAGCGTTTCTATATTTCTTTATGGAAAGAAGTGGGTACTCTATGCCTGTCATCACGAAGCAAATAAAAAGTGAATACCTGCGGAGCTCTTTCGCCGTTTCTTCTCTATTCAAGTGAATCTAACTGTGAAACGACAGTAGGAGCTTTATCGATAGCGACTTTACAACAAATGAAATATAGAATTTAAGATATAAATAATTTGAATTTAAATAACTGTTGGTGGGAACATTTGAGGATAAACGTTGCACTGGTGAGTTCAATCCGCACTAGTTTGGCTTCACGCGCTGCAGCGAAATCCCGTTAGTATTATAGAAAGAATATGATACAAGACTGACTCACGTTCCACATTATCGTCATTTCACTATTGATCTTAATGTCCTTTTCAATATATGCATGTAAACAAAAATATCTGGTTGTAATGTCTAAACAGAGACGCTTAATTAAAGTTTAAATAATAATACTTTTTTTATATTCAGCATTTGTAATTTTTTAAGTTTCTTATATCTTTCTATTTTGATCATAGAGCCTAAAAACGTGTCCTACCTTTACTTATTTAAACGCCGAAACGGGGAAATAGAGTGTGCTCCAAAAACTGTTTGCAATGTGAAAAAACTGTCTTAACAGAGACACCCTATTTATATTAAGAATATTTTTATGTTCAGTATTTGTAAATATTTTTATAAAAAAGGATTGTTAAAAAGACAAATTGCTGCGGAAAACATAAAATACTCCTACTAGAAGGAGCTACAGCTTAAGGATTTCTTCAATCTATGGTAGATAAATTTACTATAACTTGTATGAATATAATTTTGAAGTGTTAAATTATATTGATACAAGTTATAGTAAATTTATATAATTAATTTCAATTTCAATTCAAAATTCAATTATAGTTTATTTTTTATTGTTGTTCATTAAATGAGTAAGGAATGGCTGAAAACCAGCGCTCTCTGAGACTTTAGTTTGGACAGCATATTGCTGAGCGATTTGCCTTTTGCTGGAAAACTGTAAAATGTAAGATTTATGGCAATAAATACTTTTTATTTGTTATTTTTTTTACACCACAGAACCTAAAATGAAAATCATACCTGTCCAGTCATTTATGACGCCGAAACGGGTATACAAAATGTGTTCAAAAAGAGTGAAATTAATTGCTCATAGAACCAAAACAAAATATAGAAAGGGGAAAGAAATTAGGCCTTCAAATCCCAACATTTATCGTACAAAACGCATATGTCGCAAATACTCAGATAATTCAAATACTCTACGTCTAAAAGTTATTCACATTTAGGTCATTGCCAAATAATCAGTGTGGATAAAAAAGTGCTCTCTGAATTGATATCTTTATTTTTAATTTGGTTAAAAAGACGGTTGGAAAAAAGTTGTTTTCATCAATAAATATTATAAGCGAATGACATCACTTAAAATCAAAATCGTCGGCCATTTTGTCATAGATAAACAAAGGTTATGTTTAATGGCAGATACGTATAGGGCCCAACCTCAATTCCGAACTAGCTAGGCAATAGTGCTACTAATTTTTCTTAGAATTGAAAAAAAATTTTATACAAATTTATGAGTATTATAAAGTAGTCACGCTGCAGACGAATACTTTGTCAAAAATGGCATATAATTGTCCGCCCGGGGAAGTACCACACTCCCGCAGAAAATCGGCATCTTAGTGGTAGCTTAGCTACCGCGCTTCGTCCGGTGAGCGGTTAGGTTCTGGAGACCCAAACCTCTCCCCCTCCCCTCCCATAACAACACTCTCCTTAAAGGTCGGCAACGCTTCTGCACTGCCTATGGCGCTGCGGATGTCTATGGGCAGCGTTGATTGCTTTCCATTAGGTGACACAGGAAGCGTGGCTTTTGCCTTCCTATCCCATAAAAAATGATGATAATTGTTCTTAGCGGATTTGACAAATCATTTCTGTTCATCAGCGCCAAATGCGCACGATTTTACATTTATGTGCCTTAAGTGTGTGTACATAAAAATTCAGAAAACAGTCTATTATCCGAATTCTCGAACGAGGAACGATTTTATCTTCGACGCGATTAAAGAAGAATTATGATACAGCGTCATCGAAACACATTACTCTGCACGTAATGTTTGTTAATTGTGTACATAACAATTAATAAACATTACGTGCAGAAATACCGAAAATTAGTTACACCATGTTTAAAACAAATAATTAGTTTTAACCGGTATTTGAATCTTAAAACATTTTGCTTCTAATACTTTGTCTATATCAATTAATAGTTAGTTTATTTAAACACGTTCGTATATGTATTCCACACAGAGTGGTGTTATTCTTTAAAATATTTCATCGTTAACTTCTTCCCTAACCAGAAAGATGGGATAAAGTAGAATCCAATTAATATAGCAGCGCTTACGATTTAAAACTATGAGCAAACTCATAACTCATAAATCGTAAGCGCTGCTTTTATTGCATTATTGACATAAGCTATTTGTCCTTATTTTGCCTTTAAAAAATGTCTAAATATTTTTCAAAGGCCGGCAACATTTTCACCGAGCCTCTGCTATTCTAGATGTCTATGGGCGGCGATGATGGCTTTTCTATTTGGTGTCACGTTGACTCGTTTGTTTTCCTATGATTCCTATCTCATAAAACACAAGTAATATTTTAATGCAATATTACATACATTCATACATATCGTTAAGCCTATCTCCCGTAGGGGTAGGCAGAGACCAGAGATCTCCATTTGCATCTCCATATGCAACGATCTCGGCATACTTTCCTTGCTTTATCCACACTCATTACTCTCTTCATGCAAGCCCGCCGCCAAGGCAATATTACTAATGAAAATTTTAACTAAAACTAAAAATATTGCAAATAATAGACTTGAATTTGTAATACTATTAGTTGAAATAACTAACTAGATTTCTAAGAATAATAATGGCCAAAAAGAAGCTGTACTAAAAACGTTCTACACACATTGGTTAGCGATAGTGTCACGATGAGATCATATCTGTGCATTTAGTCACGCAACTGCATAATGTTGACAGGTATGGGTGTACATAAGAAATTACTCCTTTAACATACATTTCAGCCATGTATGTTGCTTCATATTTAAATGTATTATAGATTATACATATAAATATGAGGCAATTTTATATATAATGTATACATATGTATGTATAGTCGAATACAAAAAAATATCGAATCGATATGTGCCTAGTGAGAACCACTATGCTCCATCCTTTTCATTTCAGCTCATAACTGTAATAAAAATAAAATTTATATAATCAAAATAAAGTTTATATAATAAAAATAAAATTTATGTAATAAAAATAAATAAAATATATATTTTCAGCGTGGTTCCAGGGCTAAGAAGCAGCTGTCTTCGCAAAATTATTATCGTCAGTCTGCAACTTGCCGCATGATCTATTCACGCGAATCCTTCCGGAGGAGTTGTAGGGGCTCTCTAGAGCTAATTAAGCCATTCCATACAAGGAAATATAACTAATTGTTATTTATTAAAGAAATAATCTACTTTAGGATTTTCAAATAGGAATAGTTTCGTTTTTTATGTTATAAGGATGCATACGAGCAAGCGTATCATCATCACCTGACTGAGAGCAACCAACGTGACTCATAGACATCTATAACAATATAGGCGTCATAAATGCATTGTCGGCCTTAGAGATATTTATGAAGCTTGTTTTTCTTTTTTTATGGGATAGGAGGGCAAACGAGCAAGCGTGTCGCCTGATGGAAAGCAATCAACGCCGCCCATGACAACCGCGACACCGCAGGAGTCACGGAAGCGTTGCCGGCCTTTTAGGTATGTATAGGTTTGTTTTTTTAAGGTGCCAATGATTCAATAGAAAACTGGTGCGTGGAATGAAGTTTCGGTAAAAACGCAACTTACTGGATCATCACTCATCCAGATGGTTGTGATGAAACTTTTCCTTTCGGCGAATTGTGCGGCAGTGATATTCAGTGGCAGGCATTATTATGAATGTTATTTAGTATTGAATTATTAATATTAACTTTGGGGATAACGGGTATTAACAGCAGTAATACCCAAAAAAGGATGTCGAAGTATTCCACACACCCATCGCAATAGACCGTGAATCAAACTTCCAATGCGATCGCAAATTCCGCACCAAGCGTTCGTAGGCGTCGCCGGATGACATCACTATATTTACACTGTGCTGTCTGTTGACGCACAGTTACGTTACGTAAAACGGAACATGTGCGAGAAATAATACAAGGAAACTTAGAATTTATTTCCACCCAAAAAAAGTACATATTCCCCAGACAAAACACCGTTTACCTTTACGTTTCAACTCGCATCTGTCTGTGTTCACTGAGTCTGGCTGAGTTCTAGGTCACTGGGCACGAGCCTCGCTCATTGTGTTGCATTTTTATTAATCGACTTAATATTCTATTGGCAAATGTTTAAAGACATCCTCGGCATTGCTAAGGCTGCGATATTTTTCGTTTAATAGTGGTAGAATTATGTATTGTATAAATTATCCTCATCATCAGTAGCCTGCGGCAGTCCACTGCTGGACATAGGCCTCCCCCATGGAGCGTCACCTAGCCCGATCTTCGGCTACACGCATCCAGTTTCTGCCAGCCGCCCTGCGCAGATCATCGCACCATCTAGCCGGGGGGCATCCCACACTACGTTTACTGAGACGCGGTCTCCACTCCAGCACTCGTCTGCTGTGTAAATTGTATAAATGGGTCGGCTCTTTACAGAAGATACTACCCTCACACACAATAGGCGTTTACTGCGTTACCGCGTATTGTACTGTAAATACAAGGATCTGGAGACCAAACTTCTTTCTCTTTCTCTTGGTGCCATCTTCCTTTCCTATTAATCCTTTTGTTATAATTTTTTTCATTACAACTTCAACGGAAGCACTTACGAATCACTGACAAGGAGAAGGCTGCTTTTTCGAATTCTGAGACTCTATTTCTAATTATGATTGTAGGTGAAATACAATGCACTGTCTTAGACTACAATGAACATACGCAATTTTTTCTCTAATGATTAAAACTATTAACAAAATTTGTCTTATTAGAAACAGAAACAGTATTCACACCCTCACAATATCACATATCAGCTCACAGAATCTGCGTAAATAGCGTTTGACTGTGTTACCGCGTTTTGAACGGCGAATGGTGGCTTCGGAAGGCTTTTCTTCGTTTATTTTCTCCTTCAGCTCCCATTAAATACTTCTTGCTCTCATTATTCACAAACTCACACTGAGTCTACGCATCTACGGTGTCTTTGATATTGCTATTAAGGGGAAGAGACTACGATTAACCCCAAACCCTAATATATGAGAAATTTCAATACAATGAAATGTATTTTGTGAAAATATTAATAATATGTCCCAGCGGAAACTTTAGTTGAATGTTTTTTAACTTTATTTGCTAAGTAGAATATAACCAAAAATGTATCCAACACTTTTCGTTAGTGTCTATTAAGTAGCAGACACTATGTTATTGTGTTCTTAATTCCCTCCTTATATACGAGGTTTTTTGTTAGTGTCGCTAAAACTCAAAAACGACTCGGCTGATTTGAGTATTTTTATTTTATTTTGTTCGCTCTAATTTAGGGAAGGTATACAAATAAAAAATATAAGCAATACCTAAAAGAATAGCTGGAAAAACGAAAAATTCAAAATTATCAATTTTGTTATTCCAATTACTGTCAATAATTGGCGTTCTTGATGGCTTTATCGACTAATTGACGTGTATACAAAACTGTCGTTTCTTTTGTGCGATTTTGAAACGTTTATTGCATTTTAAATTGGTTTTTTGGAAAAAAGAAAGGTTTATTTTAAAAAAAGTCGTGATCAAAGTGAATTTCGAGAACAAATTTATCTCAATGAATTGAAATTGGGAGATTGATTTTGATTAATAATCGCTGATCAAAAGTTATTATAACACAAATTTTAGGTGCAACGAAGATCACCTAATGATCAAGTATATGATGTAATTGACAGTTCAGTTTCCACAGCGGAAACTTTGGTTGAATATTTTTTGTCCAGTATTGAATTACTCTTGATTCGCGTTCTTGAGTTACCTACTGAGTGAAGCGACGGCAGCAGTTGGCGATGTAATTAAGTTTTTTCACAAAGACATATACAGTTTTTACTGCATTCTATTTGAAAGTTATTACCTGATCAAATTTCTTTTTATATAATTTCAAATCTAAGTTATACAATTGCAACGTTTCTTTTTTTAAAAAAAATATTTTATTTTTTATTTTATGGGATAGAAGGGCAAACGAGCAAGCGTATCGCCTGATGGAAAGCAATCAACGCCACCCATAGACAACCGCGACACCGCAGGAGTCGCGGAAGCGTTGCCGGCCTTTTAGGTATGTGTAAACTTGTTTTTTGAAGGTGCCAATATCGTATCGGTTCGGAAAGACCGCCGAAGGTAGATAGTAGTACTTGTTTTAAATGTAAAAAATATACATACATACATATGATCACGCCCATAGAGATAGGCAGATACCACAGATCTCCATCTGCTACGATCTCGGTACACTTTCTTTGCTTCATCCACACTCATCACTCTCGTCATACAAGCTCACCAGTTAAGGGTACTTTTAACCTGGCCTTTTAAGAACTTCAGCAATTTTATCAAGGTGTTCTCCTTAGTCTTAGCCTACCGACCCTTCCATCCATATCCGCAACGTAAAATTCTTTTATCAGTCGGCTTTAATCCATCCTCTATGTGCCCATATATTATATAAAATGTAGATAAATTATATATGCTTTTTATGCATCGATCACAAGCGCAGTGATTTTATTACTCTTCAGGTGACCCAAGTTTACATCAAATGGCTTTGGACCAACAATCTTTCCTTCGTAACGTTTTGGCAAGGTCTACTGAAAATCAACGCTGTATTTTTGCAACAGCCTACTAATATCTGAAAGGCCGACAACGCATTTGGGATGCCTATGTTATTGCAGATGTCTATGGGCGGCGTTCATTGCTTTCCATCAGATGATACGCTTGCTCGTTTGCCCTACTATCCCATAAAAAAAGCTGACTTAATCTGGTCCGTGGACTCACCGAATAATATGTATAAATAGTTTGCACAAGACTTAATATACAGAATTTTGCCAGTTATTATTAGAATGGTTAACGAAGGTTAAAACAATGTACCCATATTAAATCACAAATCGTTGTAGACTCCTTAGCGCGTCATTCGTCCCCAAATGAAGTACAATTACGTGTTATTAATTGACTATTATAACCACAATATTGTACAATAATGGACAAATCTGGAATACCTATCTGTATATCGCGACAAAAATGCGAAAACATAGCCCACCGCAAAATGAAAACTTACCACCAGACTAAAATAAAACTATTAAGATTTCTGAAAAAGTTGTATCTGATCACACAAAAACAGTCAGTTTCAATGCTGTACAAAATTTTTTATTGGTCGAAGATCTGTGAGACGTTCGACGCAGTATTTTTTTGATCAGAATATGTAATAAATTTTTGACATGTGACGTCACTTAACGGTTGTCTTCCGTAGAATCTACTAAACCTGACGATGCCTCGTGTTGAGGCGAAACAAGTGTCGTGTGCAAGGAGGAAAAGTGGTAGTGTGTGTTTGGTGTTGTTAATAGTGGTTGGGAGGTGGAGAGTTGCTGACGGCCGTTTTGTTGGTAAAATTTAGTTTAAGTTCCCCGTAAATCCACTTCTTCCAGTACAAAAACACACATTATTATTTTTCTGTTTTCGTTTGCTTGTCGCGGATGTTAGCTAAGTAAAAGTAATCAAATGAATTATATAGTAGTATGTGGACAGTTAGAAGTCCACATACTACTATATAATTCATTTGATCGCCATGAAACTTTATGTATTACTACATAATTCATCTGATCGCCATGAAACTTTGGGAAGTTATTGAGTACACTATCGCGATGAATTTTGTAATAGTACATCTTACGACAGGCGGCGCGTATGTATGCACAGATAATGAAATATTTTTCCGATGAAAATTTACGAGAATCAATAGAAATGACACAATGGATTTCATCATAACAGGTTTCCTTGATATTCCTTTCTTCTGAGATCGCATCAAATGCGCCACTAATAAGCTAGTAATATAAAAAAAGAACTTAATAAAACAGGAATGAGTGACTTTATAAGTAACAATTCTGTTACTTATAGACCTGTTTGTGCTTTCTTAAAATTGAATACAAGAATACCTTAATTGCGTATTACATTTATAATAAGAAAGAGATAGATATATAATTGAAAATTAGAAGTTAGCAAACTGAAGTAGCAATGATCTGGTCACATGTGAAAAAGAATCGTGTGGGACATCCCCCGGACGTGTAAAGTGACTATCTGTGCAGGTTAATTACTGGATGAGTAAAGAAGTAAAAAAATTGTTGTACATATTTCAAATTTATAAATATATTCTCTATCAAAGAACAGGACTGTCCTGATTATTCTTGCCTATTTGGTCACTTCTCCACAAGTCTTTGTCGGAGACGTGTTTTTAACAAAAAACTTTGAGATGACTCAGACTTTTGTATAGCAAAAACTTGAGAGAACCGTTTCGTATATTTTTAGTCAAAATAACTCTCAAATAGGTTATATACAAAAATTTTAACTACAAAACTTGATGTAAGCTATATGCTTATATAATATTAACTAGATTTAAGTATTTTTAAATTATATCTGAAGAGCGAGAATATGTGTACATGTATATGTCACATAAATATGTTTCTGGAATTTTTTTTTTTTATATATTCACGCCTATCCCCCTCAGGGGTTGGCAGAGACCACAGAGCTCCATCCGCTGCCATTCATCGCAGCGAAACGGCTTGTCATTGGTCGCTTTTCGCCCTCGTGAGAATCAGGACGTGACGGGTGGTGAACCACGTCGCCGTCATTTTCGACAAATTAGGTATATTAAATTCGTCTTAGTGAATCCCACGAGCCGCAAGGGAGGATGGAGGTCAGCCCCAGCAGAGCCCTGCATGCTGAAGTAAGGCACCATAGTCCCCGGGGGAGCCCGACCCCGGGACGATCGGCACGATTACGACTAGGCTCGCCCCTAGCCACGCATCCATTGGCACGGCAGACCGTGGATTGGCGGAGAGGAAGGGAAAGGATAGAGAGGAAAGGAAAGAGCAGGAAAGGAAATGCGGATTGGGGGGGTTACCAGACTCGGAATAAACATTTATAAATCCATATAAACATTTATTCCGATGCAGGAATCGAACCCGCGACCATTGACTCCGCGGGCGGAGGGTCCCGCCACTGAGCCAATCGGTCGTCGTTTCTGGAATTTTTTTATTAAATGTCCTTGGTGTGAAGATTGTAATTTAGACATAATTAGTTTTGATTTTTGCTAATAGATTTCATTATTTAAATTATGTTCCGAGTATGGTTTGACATTTGTTTAAATATATTCAATTTAATTTGGTCGCTTTTTTGGGAATATCTCACTTTAAGAGATAGAATAAAAAAATCACCTTCAAAAAACAAGCCTACACATTTCGTTTCTTATGCCATAAAAAACGAATATCAAATATTTTAAGTTAAGCATATAATATATATAATAATAATCTACTAAAACCATAATTGCTTAGGTTAGGGATATATATTTATTTACATGATATGCGAGTGAACTTTTGATTTTCGTAACTAATAACTGATGCAGTAGCATGCTTTAGCGTTTCCCGAAGGTTCTGACAAGGGGCGCAGAAAGTTTTATTAAAACAAAATTCAATACAGCCTAAAAAGTCCCCTGCAGGGATTAGGCGGAACTTGGGCAGTCACTCAAAAAATGAACCTGTCGTTTTCGAGCGGAAAATACTACGAATAGTCTTCGGACCAGTAAGGGAAGGTGATGGAGTATATCGCATCCGTATGGAGCACGAAGTAAATCGCCTGATAGGCAATGAAACCGTTGTTTGATTTTTCAAGGTGCATAGGCTGCGATGACGCAGACAGGACATGTCGAAAGAATGGCTGATTTTAGAGCATCTAAAGTCATTACTAACTGGAGCGTTGGACGAACTGCATCGAGGAAGACCTGACTATCCTAAGGAAGAAAAGCAATTGGAAGCGCGTTGCCCTGAAGTGGCTGGAGAGGAATTGTGGAAGAGGCCAAAACCCACACTGGGTTGTAGGACCAAAGTAAGTTGAAGAAGCAGGTATTAGTCGTATCTTTCACAAGTTGGGGATTTTGCCGTAAACCCCACGCTTTTCCGAAGGATTGGAGATCGCAGATTTGTTTTTACAATGCTACCCATCTACATGTATTAACTGTGATAGTCGTCTTGTACGAATCCCACGAAAAGAAATGCGGTGGCCCAATTCTATAACTATTAATAAATAATTAAATTTACATCAAACTATTAAAACGAATTCCCAACGAATTTTCATATCCGTTCCTTTTTCCAAATATTGGATTTAATATAATATTAGAATCTTCAAAAATTCTATAACTTTTTCAAAGACAAAGCTTCTGCCATATCTATGGTAGATATTGCGGAAGTCTATGGGCGGCGTTGATTGCTTTGTGTCAAGTGACACGCTAGCATGTTAGCCATTCTATCTTATAAAAAAAGAGAGTTTATGAATAATAAATAAGGAAGTAACTGCTACAAGTTTTTGACAATTTGCGCGTAGCGAATTTCGTTAAAAAATTAGACTTATATGCACGGATTAACTGTTCCTTTGGGTATGGCATTTATTATTCAAATCACACAGAAGTCCAAGGCTTTGCTACCTTTTACCGCTTCCCACATATTCTAACGGTATTATAACTTGCGATTTAAATGCCACTAACAATAATGCACCTCATAGTGCTATAAGGGTTTATATTTTTTGCTCTATGACCTATATAAATTTTCTTTCTACATAACCTATAGATACTAAATAATTAAATAAGTATTATTCTAAAAACGGATTTTTATTTGACACTTGTAAAATAGATATCTCACGTAAGATGATACCCGTTGGGTATCTTTCGCTGTCTTCCCATTAAAAGAATGAACTATATCAAGTATTACATATAATAGGAGCTAGATTTTTATGTTTTATTTATTAACTTATAATTATTAAAAATTAATATACAATATGTAAAATAGTGAGATGAGGAAAGAACTCTTAAACTGTAGGTTTTTGGCTAATTAATGAAAGCTTCATAAAGATTTTTTTTATGAACTAGGAAGGCAAGCATGCATGTCGCGTGATGGAAAGCAATCAATGCCGCCCATACATATTGCAGAAGCGACGCCGGCTTATGAGAAATATGCTTATTTTTTTTAGCGTTCCAATATTATATCCGTTCAGAAATACTGCTGAAAGAAGCTGGTTCGACAGTGTGATGATGCGTGGAAAGAAGGAAAACACAGCGTAGGTTCAATCGTCCAGATGATAGGAATGAATTTGTAATCTATTTTCGTTTCTAAAACTGAAACTAGAAGATTATGTTTTTGTAAACTACATTAGGTTTTCAGGTATCGTTTCTAAAGTTTGGAATTTTTTTTTACATTTAATCTCTCTCTGAAATCTGTGTGTTCATATTTTCTTCGTTTCCATTACTAGTTTTTTGTATAGGATAAGAATGCAAACGAGCAAGCGTGTCACCGGATGTAAAATAATCATAGATACCCGCATGCTATAGGCAGGAGCGTTGTCGGCCTTTGAGAAATATGTAGGCTCGCTTTTTGAAGATTCCAATGTCGTATCGGTTCGAAAATACCGCTGGAGGTAGCTAGTAGACAGGAGCACGTAGAAGTTAATTATTAGTGATATCACGTATTTCTTTTATAATATAAGCGTAAGTAGAGTATCTTATGTTGTATTATGTGTAAAGTCACAGGTGAATTGCGTTGCGGTTCGTCACGGCCGCTATATTGTGGCATTCTCGCACCATTTTCGTAGCCCACACAATACACCCGCGCCTGAGGCACCGACTCTCGAAGCGTTTATGCAAAAGATTGTATACTATCCGCTAACTGTATTAACTAAAGGTTGTCCGGTGGCACAATTAGGTTTTCAAGCTTAATAAACCATGTTTGAAAGTAGCAGACTTTCAAACAAGGTTTATTATATTAGCCATATTAACCTATTTTCAGCTATAATGTAAATTATTCATAAAGTCGTTTATTCATTTATATTGTGACCGACGTTGAATGCAGTGCGTGAATTAGTGTCCGGTGGCACAATTAGGTTTACAAACTTGATAAACTATGTTTGAAAGTAGCACAGACTTTCAAACAAGGTTTATTATATTAATCATATTAACCTATTTTCAGCTTTAATGTATATTATTGATAAAGTCGTTTATTCATTTATATTGTGACCGACGTTGAATGCAATGTGTGAATTAGTGTCTGGTAGCATAATTAGGTTTTCAAACTTAATAAACCTTGGTTGAAAGTAGCAGACTTTCAAACAAGGTTTATTAAATTAATCATATTAACCTATTTTCAGCTTTAATGTATATTATTCATAAAGTTGTTTATTCATTTATATTGTGACCGATGTTGAATGCAATGTGTGAATTAGTGTCCGGTGCAAAATTAGGTTTTCAAACTTAATAAACCTTGTTTGAAAGTAGCAGACTTTCAAACAAGGTTTATTATATATACCATATTAATCTATTTTCAGCTTTAATGTATATTATTCATAAAGTCTTTTTTCATTATTTATTTATATTGTGACCAACTTTGAATGCACTATGAATTAGTGTCCGGTTGCAGAATTAGGTTTTAAAACTTAACTATTGAAAGTAGTAGTTTTACAAAGAGTATTCGACCTATATAATAATATAAATAACGTCGAATATTCTTTGTATGAAAGTAGTTGGTTGAAATGTTGAAAACCTAATTCGGCCACCGGACACTCATTACCATAACATTGAATGAAAACGAGTCCATATTTCTTTAATCCAGTAATATTTTCTTTAGTCCATTATTTTATGTTTTGCATATAGTGTTCGTATTAGTCATATCAACGATCAATTGTCTCAGTGGCCGGGCTACGGAGCTAATGGTGGCAGGTACGATCCCCGCACCGAAATCAATGTATTTTAAGACCTACCGATATTTATTCCAGTTTTGGTGTCTCCGGTAATTAGCTTGTTTAGAGTAGTTCCATTTATCGTATCATCATTTACCGATTACGATATACGTAGCCTGAAATTCAAGTAAAACGTGTATTATAAATGGTTCACGTGATACGGAACAAATTGAACAATTGTGCTCTACATGACTCACTCGTTCCGTTCTTTCTCTGTAGTATCCGTTTTTATTGGACGTCTTGCAAATGGATTATGAAGTAAAAATTGGGTTTTCTTTCACAAAAATAACAAATATAGTTAGTTATTCACGATCTTGTTATGATTTTATGAAGTTTTTGTTATTTCACTTTCCACAATATTCGTTTTGAAACGAAGAATTCTTTTGAAACTGTAATATACTACGTGACTGGCATTTTTTATGCTAAATAGAAACCATCTTATGTAAAATAAAAATAAATAATAAAAATATCTACGACATTTATGAGTAGTAAAAATACGTTTTACGAAAACCTAATTAGCTCAGTGGTGAAGCTACTATTTGCGGTCGCGGGTTCATACCTGTATTGGGATAAAAAAATGTATGGTCTACAGGTATTTATTCCGATTCTGAATATCGCCCTCCAATCCGTTTTGGACAACCATGATAACCCATCATGTTTGTCCAGAAATGGAAAGGTGGATACCTTCAGAAATAGAAAAGCTCTCAGTCCAACAGTGGAACATATATGGGCTGTAAAATATATGTATATATTTACTGTTATATATATCGTGATGCGTGAACTGAACCCGCGACCATTGATTCCTGAAGCAGTGATTACGCCACTGAGCCGAGGTCGTCTACAAAATTATATTTAATATCTAAAACTTAGAAAAATTAGGGTATTGTTAACAAAATGGCAGGCAGGTAATTCAGCGCAGATATAAGAACACGCGATTGCAGTAACTCCGTCTGCCGATGGCGGGCTCAGTTTCAGGGGTGAGTGACCTCGCTCAATGGCCTGTATCCATTCGCTAGGTATCTCGTTGGCTAACTAAAACCAACATTGCTTCTTGAAAATCATTACTTAACTTTTATTGGCTTACAGTAAACACGTTTGTATGCAAACAATACAGGCCTGCTAATTTCTAATAGAGATGCGCATTTTAAATTGGAAAACTCGTTTTACTTCTCAAATTTATTTTACCTACTTCATTGTATATTTATTTTTCAATCGACATAATTTTTCCTGAATACCTTAGATACTTATATCTTATACAATTTCGAGAAAAAAATGGAAAATTAAAACTAAATTATATAATTTAGAGAAAAAAATGGAAAAGAGACAATTATTATAATATATTATTTAATCGATCTATTTTTTTCTCGATGAACGGAATATCTGACCATAGACGTGATATTTTTTTTCTGGGATAGGGCAAACAAGCGTGTCGCTTGACTTTTCCCGCCAATGTATATCAATGACGTTGTGTTTTTATTTCATTTTTATGATATACTTTTATCAGTTATATTATTTAATTATAGTGGCGTATTATACAATATAGTTGGATTTTAAGTGAAGTGATATGAAAAAAATTCGTGTATCGTGACTTTTTAACTTGACTAGAAAAATCCATAGAAAGTTTTGGTAAAATAGCCACCATTTTATCAAGACGTAACGTGATAAGCTGACTAGTTACATTTCAAAAGATTTGATATTATTGTATTTCACTTAACACTGGCATAATGGTTATAACTAATTGCCATCAAAGGAAAGAAAAGTGTGTTGCCTGATGAAAGCAATCAACACCACCCATAGACATCCGCAACTTCGGGATTTTTTCTCTAGTCTGTGATTTGTGTTAACAAACACCATTGGTAATTTAAACCAAGTTAGGACTACTGCTTGGCCAAGTGAGACTTCAAAGCAAATGGTTTAAATCGTAGCCTTTGTGATAATATATGGATATATGGATGGCGGGAAAGTCGAATCGAAATGCAGATTGACTTTTTTGTTACTCAAGGACAATAGATGATATTGCCCATCTACTGATATTTGCTCTGATATACGGGGAAAAAATTATTATTATTTTAAAGATAATTTAAATAAAAATGCTTCCTTTTAAATTTAAGCTTAGTTAAATAAATAAAATATTAATAATAATGTACAAGAATAAAAATTTTATAATACTTGACAAGGGTTGCCTCCCCGTTATTGCAAAGCCGGTCGTGTAAAGGTAGATGATTCGATTAGTCGTGTGTATGTGTGTATGTTATATGCATGTACAAGAGGATTTTCATCAACATCATATACGAACGAAGAATTTTTATCCATACAGAGAAAAATATTTTTTCATTAAGAAAAAGCGATATTCGTAGCAGTGGACCACTCTACAAATTCCTTAGTGCACTGATTTCCAATTTGGTCTATATGACCCCCAGAGGTCGATATTGAGTATACCTGTAAGGGGTCTATAATTTTTTATGAGATAAATAGGCAATTTTAACTAAAAACAAAAAAATGAGGGTTTATAACACATAAATTAGTGTCTACAATTGTAGTTGATATCTAAGTAGGTCGTGACTGTAATTTTGACTTGACTGAACTGTAACAAGGACTATACAATCTTGTATACAAACTTATCTATGCAACCCTAATATCATAAAGTGGTGATTTTATAGTGCATTTATTCCTTTTATTTCAGCTAATAACATACTATTTTAATGTAAAATTAATAATCATAATTGGTTAGTATATCATAATTTAATGTTTAATAAAAAAAATTGAATCTTTTGATGTAAATAGCAGAACAGATAGAAAAAAATTAAGATTTTTGCAAAAAAAATAAGATAAAATGTCGACACAATAAATGAAATATAACAAGTGGTCTACGAATAAAAAGGTTTGGGAAACATTGTAGTACTGTACTCTACAAATACAATAATGGAATAGAAAATATTCAGTATCTGTTTCAAAGCAATTAGTCGATAGAAATCCGAGCTAGTTAACCGTGTAGGCGCGTCCGACAGATGCCGTTCTCGAGCACTTTCATTACGCTCAGTCCAATGAAATTTTGTAAAATCAAGCGCTGAAACTGCGCCTCAACTTTTAGGTCAAACCCGGTGAAAACGTACAGTCGGGAAAATGTTAAACGCTAGTGCTAACCTCTCCCTCGCTGCAGCGGCCCGAAATATATACGAACTATATATAGAAAATTGCTTTCGTATGTAGATGTTTTAGAGAAGGGTTTATTCTCGTGAAATAGATAGAATATACTCACCAGAATCGTGCGCTCGCATTTCCGAAACGTTCGTTGGCTTATCCGCGGTATATTTCACTGAAATAATATTGTTCGCGTTGCCTATCGCTAGCGCAGATCCCGGTCGTGTGGCGCCCGCCCGGGCGGTGTGCCGACTGGCGCTGCGCTTGCGCACACAAACACACACATGCACCGCTTTCCCAACTCGATGTACACCGACGCGATCGCTGTGTCTTCTGACGCTACTTTTGATCCGCACATAATCGAACAACAACCAACATTGAAACTATAAAAAAAATATATTGGCGTTGGTGCCTTTAGCAAATGATGTAAGAATATTACAATGACTATTCCCGCCAATTCACATCAATGGGGTTGTGTGTTTATTTCATTTTCATTATCTCATGTTACTCGTATTATCAGCTATATTGTTTAAGTTTAGGCATATTGTACTATACAGTTCGATTAAGTATACCCCTTATGCAGTGAAATAAAATAAATACGCAAATCGTAACTTTTTAAGTTGACTACTTTTTGGTTTTGGTAGGATTTCCGCCATTTTATAAAGATATAACGGAACTAGCTGACTAGTAAATTTCAAGATAATTTTTGTTATTATATTTAATTTGGCCTTAGCTTAATAATTTTACCTAAATACATTGTTTCATTCAATGTATAGAGTGGATTATAAAATCACAACATATATAGATGTATAAAAAGTCCGCTATTGAAAAACTGTCACGAGTCCAATAGGTTAATACGATGGTGGACGACCAACCACTCATGTGTTGGGGATGATATATTTGCCTACGTTTCTACATCTCATGAAGCAAAGAAGTGTACCGGGATCGTAACAGATCTATGGTCTCTGCCTAGATCAAACGGGAAATAGGCGTGATCGTATGTATGTCAAGCTTGGGTAGATACATTTTTTCGGACGTTACGTAGGTCGTTGGTACTAGAGCTTTCACAACTTCATCAGAAAGATTTGAAAACTAGAGACCCGTAAATTTCAGGCGTGATAACTTCGAAGGCTGCTTAACGCGTCATTTCCGCTACACGCATCCAAGATTTCGGCCATCACTCTTATGAAGATAGAACGTACCAATATGGTACCGAACTCTAACTAAGCACAACCGTGTCGAGAAAAAACTACTGTCGTGCGTGTGCTACTACTACTGAACTAATATTGTTTATTAACCCTTTCGATACGGTTACCGGATATATCCGGCGTCCATCTGTTGACTTGTATGGACGAGTACCGGATATATCCGGCATATATCTGATTACCTATAATTAATAGTTCTCATAAATTTAACTTATATAATTGGTAGAATCTTATATAACTATCTCTTAATCTTAAAGTTACAAACGACACTTGGAAAAAAGCATTGTTTTATTAAGCATAGGTCATATACAGTAATACCCCGACTTACGCTACTTCGACATACGCGAATTCGGAGTTACACGATTTTTTAATTTTCTCGTCTATTCGTTTTTTGTGTGAACACCGGGCAGTCAAGGTCAAGCAGCGGTGGTTTTGACTCCCCCCGCCCCCAAATTGTAGCCCGACTTACACGGATAGCGCTCGGTCAAACTTAACGCGTAAGTCCGGGGTATTACTGTATAAAGTCTTCGCACAAAGGATTGACCGTGTGCTATGTGCGCGTTTCTGGTGGGACACCCCGCACAGCGGAAGCGTCGCGGCGGAAAGAGCGGTTGATTGCGTTGCGTCGCTTGCCTACAACCTTGATCGCCCTGCATGTCATTTCACATTAGTTTATCTAGACGCGGTCTTCACTTCGACATTCATTCTTCCAACGGTTGACGGTTCACCGAATTTTAGACGATTAAGATTGTGACGCCCCCCGGCTAGATAGTGCGACGATCTGCGCAGGGCGGCTGGCAGAAACTGGATTGCCCAAGTAAGGCTAGATGGCGCTTCTTGGGAGAGGCCTATGTCCAGCGGTGTCATGTCGCAGTCTGTTGATGATGATGAAAATCCATTTTAACTTATCCACTCTTGTGTCGTGGTTATTCGATTTAATCCATAAGCAAAGAGCAACTAGATTAATTCCTTGTTGCTCTGAAATTGTTATTTATTTACAGTGAGCTGTTTTCCGCCATTTCGACTGCGACTTGTATTTTGTTAATGTTTCCATTTTTTGCATTAATTTCTAGAAAAAATGAGCCATCCACAAAAAAAATTCATGGAAATGGGGTAGTACCACACTCCCGCAGAAACTGTTCCCGCCGTCTGAGTGGTAACTGAGCTACCGCGCTTCGTCCGCTGAGCGATTGAGTTCCAGAGGCCCAACCCCCCTCCCATAATGACACTTTCCTTAAAGGCCGGCAACCCTTCTGCACTGCGGTTGTTTATGGGCGGCGTTGATTGCCTGCCATCAGGGCACGCACCTGCTCATTTGCCTTCCTATCCCATAAAAATTAAATACTATTTTAATATGAAGAAAGGGATATTAAATAAAAATACTTTTTCTTACTTAAACCTTTATCACGGCTCCAACTTTATAGTTTACAAATTAAATATATGACAAATGTTATCAAAGGAAACAGTATTGTTGCAGCTTAAGTTTACTAATCAATAAAATTATCAAGCAAAAGGTTGTTCATCGATTACACGTATTATCCCAAAATAACAGAAATATATTTCTTTCCGTACGCTTTATTTTTACATAAATTTTTATTAATTCAAAAATAACTATGTATAATAATTAAGGAAAGGAAAAAATTACTAAACAAATGTCCATTTTTACATCTATTTAACCGAATATTTACAATTGAATGTTTTTCAATCAAGGAATGCTCTCAGTCAATCCGAAGCAAGTCAATGCCTGCTGTTGATTGCTCTAAACCGAGTTAATTTTTTAAATACTGAATTACAATTTTATATGTTTATAAGTGCTAGTATTGTCTTTGTACAATAAATATAAATGTATTTAAATATGTTTGAAATATAAAACATCTAGTTCAGAGTCCATTTTTAAATTATTAGGTCAGCAAATTAGAAAAAAAAAACATTTTATACTTTCGCCTTAACACTTTAACACTAGATTTATGGGTATCGACTGTAAGCATACCTACGTGCATTTATAACAAATAAGTTTACAAAAAGCTAAAACTAAAAATATTAAAACTATAGAGAATACGGAAAACTAAAAATGGAGATATAAGGAAAAGAACTAAGCTTACAAATGCTCTTCATGTTTTAAGTCTCAAATGGAAATGGGCCAGCCACATATGATGGTATATACAGAGGAGGTAAGCTCTAGAAGCTACAAAATGATCGGGTCCCATAGGAAAAAGACAAAGATAGAAACGGTGGGCTGATGGCATCATCGATATTTTGAAGGCAAGCTGGATGAAGATTGCCCAGTGGAAAGAGAAACGAGATGGTTCGATACTTCAATCAAACCAACACAAACATTCGTACAATTCAATATTACTAACAATAATCACTACATTTGATTATATCTTACAAAAGTATAGAATGGAGAACCTTAATAGTAAGAAAACATCATAGCTCACTGACATTGCATGAAGCATTGCCTGCCTTAGTGGATGTGAATAATAGAGTGGTAGGAGGATTTAATGGGAGGAGACTAGGGATGTAGGAAGGAGAAAACATCCTTCACATCCTTGCATTCATCATGGGGAATGTAATAAAGCCGGACCCATTCATATATGACTCTACAACTATTTATAACTTTATTAAATGTTAGGTTTATCATAAGCTCTTCTCTACATTTTTTTCATGTATATAAAATAAATGACCTATTTATATAAATGCAAACAATTAATTGGCCTGTGTTTTTATATTTGAGTTCTTGTAAAACTAAGAACAGAGAATAAGGCCCATTGTAAAACCCTATTTGTATACCTTCGAACTTCGGCCATAAATTACGTCCCAACTTCAGGGCGTTGGAGAGGTCAACAAAGTGGGACATCGAATGACAAGAGGGAGAGGAGTTGCTATCGTTTGTACCTTTGTGCCATCATAAATTTAAAGTGCGAAAACACTAAAATGAAAACTCCAAGTGAGCTCCAAAATCATGATATTCATGTGACGTAATTTATGGATCAAATGTAATGTGGAAAAATAAAACTTGTTTTTCGGAGGAAACAAGCAGAAATATGTATATACAATAGAATCCATATGCAAAACCTTTAAGGACTCTGCATACTAACTGGAGGTCGCACAAAATGACTGATCATGAAGTCAAAGCTGAGAGTATAAAAATATGTCTGCCAACTTCACTGAAACCAGTTGATCTCTCGAGACAAGCCAAGTCGTTATGTAAGGATACCATTGTATATTATATTTTGACTCCACATAGAAGTCAACATTGATGGTACTTCAATAGGTTGAGCTTAGGGTCATTTAGGTAGACAGTCAGTTATAGAATATATATCTTAGTGCCACCAGGGCCAAAAAAATTGAGATTTCTGAAAAATGTGTATATGATCACTCTCAATACAGTCAGTTTCAACGCTGTACAAAATTTTCTATGGATCATAGGGCTGTAAGAATCAAAACATTGGATGCAGTATTCTTTTCTCATCTGAATAAGCAATAAAAAAATGTTTGACATATACAACCTATAGATGTTTATTCTGAGTTTAGGTGCCCCGCAATTTAACTTAAACAAGCGATGTCAGTTAATACCCATTCCTCTGGAAATGGGTACGCCCATGCTCAGCAGTGGGCCTTATACGGGCTATTAAATTAAAAACTTACACTTAAATTAAATTTACAGATCATAAGGCTGCATTATCAGAATTCATAACGCCAAAAAAATATCTGACAAAAATTGTATCCGAGTATAACTTCATATATATTCCAAAAAATACCCCTTTTATATTTACAATAAGAATGGTTTTAGAAATGTTTCTCAAACTATGAAAAAAAAATTGTTTTATGTTGCTCCTGTAAAATTTACTCACATGAACTTAATAATTCTGATAATTAGACAGACGATATGTAATGTATAAAGTCTTAATAGATAATATTTACATTTCGAGATACATATAACGTCAGAAACCCATCTCGTGAATTCCATAAATCTATTGTTAAAGGGAATCGTTGCAGGACGCAAATGTAAAAATGCCGCATTTTCTATTATTAGTGAAAATAATACTAAGTGAAAATTTGTCTATAAAATAAATATTACATGATAACCTATTATAGTTTAATGTTACAAAAATCTAGCAGTGAAAGTGATGATGGAAGGTTCAAGGGATCACTTGATAAAAACATTGCCTTCCCATTAAATGTACTGACTATACTCTTATTTCTCTTGAAGTTATTCAAAATGTAAATAAATAAAAGTACGAAAACAAAAATATTGAAATTTTAGAACACCAGAGATATGAACAGGCAGAAACACTTGTACATTTGAACGTGCATTTGTACAAATTCTACCAAACTCGAAATGTTGGTGCAAACATTTGTCAAACAAACTCTAATAGAAATTCATTCACATTGATACAAACATTTTCCACAGCGATTTGATACAATTACATTAATGCAAACATTTGATAATAATTTAAAAAGCACAAGCTGAACCCAAATCAGTTTTGTGTAGCATAAAAAATTCGTTGAGGATCACTTTGGCGCTATCATATATGCACAGCACTATTTGAAGACGACATTTGTCACAATTATCACTAGTTTTGTTGACGATCACAATTGTGCCAATATTTGTCACAATTATCACTAGTTTTGTTGACAACCACAATTGTGCCAATATTTGTCACAATTATCACTAGTTTTGAAGACTACCACAGTTGTGCCAATATTTGTGACAATTATCATTAGTTTTGAAGACGACCACAATTGTGCCAATATTTGTCACAATTTACACTAGTTTTGAAGACGACCACAATTGTGCCAATATTTGTCACAATTTACACTAATTTTGAAGTCGACCACAATTGTGCCAATATTTGTCACAATTTACACTAGTTTTGAAGACAACCACAATTGTGCCAATATTTGTCACAATTTACACTATTTTTGAAGACGACCACAATTGTGCCAATATTTGTCACAATTTACACTAGTTTTGTTAGGAGATGTGTCACAAATGCCACTAGTCGATCACGATGACGTCGGCGCTGACGTCGGGATCGTTGATCTGCAATCATTTGTTTGGAGAGGTCAGACCAAGAGCTGCTGATAGCAACCGTACTACATTCTTCTGTTCTGTTGATTCATTTTCTGAAAGAATATAAAAAGGAGAAATTAAATTTCAATCATCTATGGTAACAAACACCAACAACATCATATTCTTACAGAAGAATGACTGAGTTGTGGTTTTGATATTCTATTTCTTCCTACGAATTCAGAAAACTGAATGACTTAAATTGTATTTTTTACAACCCATATATGCTAGGCACGGAGTGTCTCCATTTATACAGGAATAAACATTAACCAACCACGCTTGTTCCATGGACTCGGAAATAATCTATCTAGCCCATTCACTCCGTAAAACGGATGTCTATGGGCGGCGTTGATTGCTTTCCATCATATGACACGCCTGCTCCTTTGCTTTCTTAGCCCATTAAATATGCCATGCCAACAATCTGTGTGGATTACCATGACGTAATGACCCTCGCATCGAGATACATATTTATGGCCTGCAATTATTTATTTTAAGTCTGGTTACTCCACGAATCCGCGTAGGCCAAGCGTGGTTGGTTAATGTCCGTTCTTCCGAAAACGGGGAGGCCCCGTAGTTGATGAAGGAAAGACCAGTTCCTTGAGCGCCTCTTTATTCTACAAAAAACTATCAGCGAAGAGATTCCTACTCACCATCGGCACCAGTAACATGTTTCTCCAGATTGAGTTTCTCTTGTGCTACTTGGAATATACCTTCCTCTATAGTACCGGAACTGAGCAATCGATATATAGTCACCGGCCTCGTCTGTCCCATCCTGTGACATCTGCAAGAAAATTACTTTGTAAGGTTTAAAAAAATCATTATTAGAATCGTGATCCATCCATAAACTTTTCTTTTGGTGTTTCTCTATTCTATCCTCATCTTTTTCAATTTTCCCTCCATGATGTTTTAAAAAATTGTCAAGACCAAATCCAATCATACTTCCATTTCTATTCTCAATGTGCTGTAACATATTCTGTTCTTCTAAGTAAGCTTCTGTTCTGTACTTGTCTGTATCATTAGGAACTTTTTTTATTGCAGAGCAGGCAAACGAGGATGCAGATCACCTCGTATTAAGCACAACTATTAGTTTGCTAAGACGTCTCAAATTTAGCTCTAACCTACTTCCGCCTTTGTCAGTTCTCCTATAAAAGTGATATGGAGTGCGAACTTTTATACCATCTTTCATACATTCAACTGTTATCTCACCTGTCTTCAGCCTGTTTATCGTTGTATGGGTTGAAGTCGATGTCGTGTATGATGACGGTGTCAGCGGCTGTCAGGTTGATGCCCAAACCACCAGCACGCGTTGACAGCAAGAACACGAATATGTCCTCTGTGTTGTATTGATCTATTAGCTCTTGCCTGCAAACAGATTTTCATAATCACTTAAACAAGTCACGTTTCTCTCATACATAGCACCCCCACCTCTTTGATTATACAATGCTGCCCAAAAGTTTGGGACAATACACTTTGATGGTACCATAAAATATAAAGTTCTCACCTATCAGTAACAGCTGTGCTGCCATCCAGACGCAAATACCTATGGTGCCTTAGCCGAAGATAGGGCTCCAGGATGTCGAGCATCATTGTGAACTGGCTGAAAACGAGCACACGATGCCCGTCCGCCTTAAGCTGTGGCAGCATCTCGTCCAGCTTGAGAAACTTGCCCGAGTCCAGGATTAAATGGTCCGGAACCGAGAATGAGCTGATACACTGGAAAAATCACATTGTTACATTTTATATTTAATAGACTTCTTTTTTAATAGAAGAGATAGACTAATGAGCAAGCAGGTTATCTGATGGTAAATAACCACCGCCACCCATGAACAATTGCAGTAATAAGAGCACTGCTGTTGCACTGACTGAAATATCTTAGGGTATCTTAAACTTAATCCTAAAGTTAAATCCTAAATGATATTATATTGTACAAATAAAAGTACAAAATATTTTCCTTTATATCTAAATGACACTATTTAGAAATAAAAGAAAATAATTTATATTTAAATAGTGTCACAAAATGGTTCTTGCTAGGCGCTATTTTATTCTATGTCAGGCGCTCTATTGTAGCATCTAGTGCTGGTTCTTATCAAAAGAACCAACGCGGTCAGATCGCAGACTACTGTGCACGCACGCACGCACGCACGTACGCACGCACGCACGCACGCACGCACGCACGCACCCACGCACGCACCCACGTACGCACGCACGCACGCACACACACACCTACAAACCTTACCTTACTTATTACTTGGGATACTACATACTAGTAGTACTGAGTATTAGAAAAAAATTAAAGCACCTTCTCGGTGGAGCCGTGATTCGACAAATTAACAACACATTGTAATACTCACCGAATACTCCTGTGTCAACTGGTGTATCTGAAAGTCTGACATGCACAGCAGGTCCTCGTGGGCGTAGCGCTCGTTCTTCTCCTTGTAGTTCGGCTGCCGGACGAGACGCGACGCGATCTGCTTCAGCGTGGCGTCGCCGTAGTGGTATCGCAGCAAGAGCGGATGGTTGGCAAGCTTACGCATGTCCATCATCATCGATATACCACTTTGTTCTGTTGTCGCGTGTATCTGGTGGAGTAATTACCTAATCATAAGAATAGTGAAAAGGAGAAACCAAGGAAAGAACTAGATATTGACTGGGGAATATGGAAATTTCTACATCTGCTGAACACTTGCTTCATAGATGGGTATTGACTACTTTTGGGGGTGTTTAAAATAATACATAAGTAATTTTTGATGTGAGACATCTTATCGTGGTGCACGGGAGTGAAATGAGACGTCATCTCGATTCAGGATACGCTACCCTCCACACGACTCTATATATAATCACTTACACGTGGCCGTGAGCATACGGTAGAGACCGAGTCGTCGTCAATGTTTCACATCTACCAAACATCCTATTACGTTTCTCTTTTATATTATTTGTAAAATAGGAATGAAAAGCAAAAACTGACCGTGCCATCCTTAGCAGAAAAACCGGCAATCAAGTTCTTGTACAATGCTTGCTGTCTTTCAGACATTGCACACAATTCTGTATGATTGGTCTTCTTAGGCAGGTCCTGTAGCACATCTCTCTTTAACCTTCGGAGAACAAATGGCTTCATTATCCTCTTGGCTTGTGTGATCTGACTCTGTTCAAATGCTGGAATATCATCATCTGTGTTCTCTTTTGTTCCATTCGTCTTTTTTGTTGCTTTTGATTTCTAAAACAATGAACAATCAAATAATAGACAAAAAATACAATAGGTCTCTCATATAAAAGGTAAAAAGGTGGAGACTACGACGATAGTAGTACATCTGTGTATTAGAATTAATATCATTGTTTATTCATTTTATGGAATAGGCAAAACTAATTTTATATGTATTTTGGCGCCACCTGTTGGCAGATATGTAAAGATAATATTGGTTAGTTATCTTTACATTATTTTTTTTATTTATTTATGACAATTAACAGGTGAAGTTGGATGGAGCATAGTGGGACCTCCACTAGGCTGAAGCAAATCTATTTTTAGATTCATTGTTCATTGTATTTGTTTGCCTTCTCGATTTTGTGCATAAAGGCCAAATTCAGTCCGGAGTGATTGATTCTAATTCGTACCACCGTCGACGCCGAAATATAGTTAGAATATAATTAAATAATCCCACAAATGTTTAAAATAATAACAAAGTTTATTTATTTATTGAAACAAATTTACTCACAGCGTTCTTCTGAAACAGACTCTTGAGATCATCAGTCTTCCCCGAGAACATATGTGGCATAACAAAGCATAGGAGTGACATTAGCTCTAGAAGATTGTTTTGCAAAGGTGTTCCCGTTAACAGCAGTCTATGTTTTGACTGTAAAAAAAGTACATTACAAGTTCAAATACAATTTGAATTAAACATTGTATGGGCTTACTGTGTTAACATATTGTTTAACAGTCACACAGAAGCAACTTTGTCACCGGTTATTATTTCATAATTGATTGTCAAATCTAAATAAACTTTACACAATGAATTAAAATAAAATTAAATATATCATACATCTCATACAATTTTTAGTATGATAAAGCATCCACATATTATTAATTATAATTTTTTCACTGTTACATTCAGTTATGTTTGAAATTTTTTACTATTGAAACGATACGGATGTGGATAAAAGGGTCGGTAAGGAAACATACCTTGACCAAATTGCCGAAGTTTTTAGTAAAGGCCAGGCCAAGAGTACCCTTAGCTGGCAGGTTTGCATGAGGAGAGTGATGTATGTGGAGGAAGCAAAAAAAAGTGTGCCGAGATGGACACAACAAAAATTGAAAGAGGACAGATCAAATATTATACTTAAACTTAAATGTTAGATTTAATACAGTGCGTGAACTGTACCAAACTATCATAGAGTAACGATGACCAAGTCATTGTTATTTTTCTTGTGTTTGTGGTACAATTTACACAATGATGGAAGTAGGGCATTGGACTCAAAAAGGATTCTAGTAATATCAAAACATTTGTAGTGTACTTTAAAAAAACCCAAAGTTTCGATTTTATGGAATTAAGGAATATTAGGCATATACAGTAACATAACGAACCTTGATTTTGAGCAAATTGTCGTATCTCTGCGTAGACATGTTTTTAAGCATATGAGCTTCATCGTAGATTACATAGTGCATAGGAGTGATGCGGAACATCTTGCGTTCTTCTGGGCAACTGCTCACCATTGTGTACCTGAAAACAGGGGATGAGCCAATGATAGATAGAATAATTTATATCCCTCTGCAGCAATACACATTAAATTCTTATATGATTAACAATACATACAGATGGAAATGGCCGATGAGTCAGTCAAAACCTCCACTCATTCTAATATAGAATCCATGGCGGTCTTTGGACATTGATAAATGAATCTTTTTAATTCTAAGGAAATTAATAGTATTCACTTCTTATCTAGCAATGCTATTTATCAACTATCAATAGTTTCTTAATGGTTTGTCTTTCGTAGAGTCTACTAGATTTGAGTATGCCTCGTGTCGAGGCGAAAAGCGTTATGTTTATAGTTAAATGTGGTAGTGTATTTGTCGTTGTCAATCTTATTGACCATAGTGAGGTGTTGGAGGATTTGCAGAGGGTAGTTTCTAGGTAAAAATTACATTTATATTCTCTATACACTTCTTTGCAGACACACAATATTTTTTTATGATTATGTTCGCAGATCTAGCAGAGTAAGTTTTGACTGTCTATATTTATAAAGGATTTCTGCAAGTAACACCTAACTCCATCAATTACTATCCATAGTTTCCTTCTAACAAATAAATCATTCACTCATTCATACATCGGTCAAAAGAACTTACATTGTAAGAAAGACGTTGAAAGAGTCCAGACCTGACTGTCCATCTTTGTGATGGAATTCCGCAAAGCAACACCTGACTCCATCAATTAGCATCCAAAGTCTCCTTCTAACAAATAAAGCATTCACTCATTCATTCATCGGTCAAAACAACTTACGTTGTAAGAACGACGTTGAAAGAGTCCAGACCTGATTGTCCATCTTAGTGATGGAATTCCCTTAAGCAACCCATGACTCCATTAATTATCATCCAAAGTCTCTTTCTAACAAATTAATCATTCACTCATTCCTTACTTACGTTGTAAGAACGACGTCGAAAGAATCCAGACCTCTTGCGTATTCAATACGAAGCTGTCGTCTCTCCTCGGGATGCCCATAGTATTTGCTGACACGCAACGATGGGCACCAACGGGCTAACTCACCGCTCCAATTATCTGTTAATCAACCAAATTCATTTCTATTGAGTTTAAATAAATAAAAAACTATTTATTGCCGAAAGTTTTACAAATTGAAATAAGTAACGAACAATCAAAAATTAAAAATTTTTAGCAAAAGGCAATGGTAATATATTTTTTTATGGGATAGGAGGGCAAACGAGCAAGCGTGTCGCCTGATGGAAAGCAATCGACGCCGCCCATAGACATCCGCAGCGACATAGGCAGTGCGGAAGCGTTGCCGACCTTTAAGGAAACATTATGGGAGTGGGAGGGGGAAAGAGAGTAGTAGGATGTTGGGCCTCCGGAACTCACTCTCGCTCACCGTACGAAGCGCGGTAGCTAAGCTATCACTCAGATGCCGGTTTTCTGCGGAAGTGTGGTATTTCCCCGGGCGAGCTGGCCCATTCATGCTACAGACAAATAATATACCATTCATGACAAAGTATTTGTTTGCAGCGTGGCTCTCCTACTATAGAATATAACTACGACTAATACGTGTTTGTGGCTCCTATGGAAAAAAGTTTGAGCACCACTGGCATAAACAATAAAAACAAACTGGGAACACTCACCTAAAGTCGAAGCAGGTACAACAATTAAGTGTGTACCGCGGGCTTGCCCAGTTTCCTTCAAATGTGCCAAGAAGGCAATCACTTGGACTGTTTTTCCAAGGCCCATTTCATCTGCCAGTATACCGGAGACTCCCTGTCTGTGAAGAACTGCCAGCCAGTTTAAGCCGACGAGCTGGTACGGTGCCAGTTTTAAACTGTAATCGTTTACAATATGTTCTGTCATGGTCGAAACCAAAATAATGTAAATATATTCTAAAGTGTATCACATTCAGTTAAAACAATGTCTCATAACATCCCTGTGGATGTCATATAAAGCAACAATATTTTTTTTAACATTTTTGATATTTGTATCCTTACATTGTTCTAATAAGTAATGGAAGAGCCTAGTTTCCCACAACAGAATCCTATTGTTGAAACTAGAGTCATTTAACATATGTAAAATTCGAAAAATAAATCCAGAATTAATTTATTATTATTATTTATTATATAATATTTAATTTATTCTTTCATGTGTGAATGTATGAAAGATTATACCCGTAGATGACTATCAGTGTCTACCTAATAATTAAAACCAACCTGCAATATTCAATTCACACCCCAAGCGGTATTATAAGAATCCCTATGGGAGCACTATCCTACAATTTGGGAATCTTTTCTTTACAGCCCATATATGTCCCACTGCTGAGCTTGGGCCTCCCAATTTCTGGAGGAATGGACGTTAACCTTTGCGTTTAGCTAATGCGAATTGGCAGGGTTGCCAGACTCAGAATAAATATCTTTAGGCCATACATATATTTATTTCGATGCGGAGATCGAACCCGCGACCATTGACTCCATGGGCGGGGGGATCTTGGGAATCTTATTTCACCCAATTGACTCACTCATTTAACCGCCTCAGTTTGAGTCGAATTTCCACACACTATTTTCATTGTATTATCATGTCGGTGATTGATACCTTGGATCTAATATCCCTGGTTGCTTTAATCTCCCTGCCCCAGCCGCCACAGCTGACTCCAATTGTTGAGCCAGGCCGACACATTTCTTCATCAACCGCTGTATGTTGTTCCTAGTGCTGAGCAACTCTTGTGTTGAATTGAGCAGCTCTGTACTAAGTCCTTTGTTGCTGTTGAATTTTTGTACCTGCAAATAATTTTTTTTTCATTACATTATAGAATTAATATGCAGTAGAACATCTGAAAAGCAGTTGGCTTAATGTTAATGGTTGCCTACCATAATATTAAACTTATTTTAGTAGTTTTTTTGCTATTCTGTAATATTCAACTGCCTTATATCAAAACCTAGTAAAGGACATTTTATTCAAGTCATTTTTATGTATAATTTTATTTGCAATTAGCCAAACAAAATTTACATGAAAAACAATAACAAATGCAATGAAATCTAGTGAATAAGTAGAGATTAAATAATAACCTCTAATTCTAAACCTCTAAATCTGAGTACAATACATCAATATCAGCCCGCGGCAGTCCACTGCTGGATATAGGCCTCACTCAAGGCGCGCCACCTAGCCCGATCTTCGGCTACACGCATCCAGTCTCTACCAGCCGCCTTGCGCAGATCGTCGCTCCATCTAGTAAACACTAATCCCACACTACGTTTTTCTCTGTGTTGCCGCTGAGTCGCGGTATCCACTCCAACACTCGTCTACTTCAACGATTGTCGGTTCTCCGGCGAATTTCTTAATTTCGAATTCTATCAACCAGAGAAAGTCCAAACATAGCCCTCTGAACCACTTTGAGCTTGTCCAGGAGATGGACCGTCCAGGTTTCAGCAACGTAAGAGAGTACAGACAGGACGCACTGGTTGAAGTACAATAAAAAAATTCGTTTAAAACATTTATTGGGTTTTGATACAAGGCATTTATTTTATACAGAGAGTCTGTTCGTGGTCCCACTTACCATATCAACCCATCCTTTAAAAGGCCTTAACGCCATAATAGCCTCGGCTTTCTTCTGCGAACATCCACTGAGCAGTGAGAGTTCACTCATGTTGCTTGTGTTGAGGAATTCGAACACTTTACGTTTGTCACCCACTAAGTCATCAGTTACTTCATTGTCCGAATCGTCACTGGAACAAAACAATGCGCATTTATATGATGGAAAGAAAAGGTTGTTCAATCAAATCTTCTCATATTATATTTAAGTTTTAGTATTTTTTTTTATGGGCTAGCAAGACAAACAAGCAGACATGTCATCTTATGAAAAGCAATCAACGCCGCCCATAGACTTCTGCAGCGCCATAGGCAGCGCGGAAGCGTTGCCGACCTTAAGGAAAGTGGCATTATGGGAGTGGGAATGGAAGGGGGAGGGGTAGAGGGAGAGGGAGGGTGTTGGGCTTCCGAAACTCGGCCGCTCACCGCACGAAGCGCGGTAGGTAAGCTACCACTCAGACGCTGGTTTTCTGCGCGAGTGTGATACTTCCCCAAGCGAGTATGCCATTCTTCACAAAGTATTCACCTGTAGCGTGGCTCTGTCACTCATAAACTGTACTTTGTTGCTCTTCTTATAACCATATGTGGTTATGTGATAAGACTACCCAATATGTCTATTTACTATCCTGTGAGGGAGAATCGCAGCAGTGCCAGGGCGAAATCAAAGGAAAAAAAATCATTTTTGAAACATGGTAATGGTAATAGACTCTTAAAACTCAAATATAAGTTACATGTTATTATTATATATAATGGTTCGCCTCAAAACCCAGTGTTGCATTATACTATGTTACCAAATTTCGTACAGTAAGTACTGGTATCCAAAGATCTTATTATTTCATTTCCATCTTATCGGTCCATTAAACTTTGCCCTCTCATTTAGCCTAGGATATGCAATGCATCTGCATTGCCCTTAGTATTGCGAATGTCTATAAGCAATGCTGGTTAAATACTATCAGGTGACCTGGATTCTACTTTGTCTATAAATTTCAAGGTGTAAAAATATTTGTTCCATTTTAGGAATGTTAATACTTGAGTATTGAAGTTCTATGTGAAAGATCATGTTCTATAAAAGTCATGTATCAGCGACATGGTTTAATTGATTTAAATATGACCATTAGACAGACAGACACTTACCTGTCATAAACTCTTTCATCTTTTCCTTTTCTAACACCATAGTCATCATCTTCACTACCACTACTGCCCCTCCTTGCTCTGCCTCCTTTAGCTGCAAGTGGTTTTCTAACTATCGTAGTCGGTCCACTGGTCACCCTTACTATCCCCATATTGCCATTAGAACGGGCAACCTGGCCGGAGAAACCTGGTCTAGAACCCGTAAAGTTATTGGAGGTAGTTGCTTTGTCATCACTCTCAGGGTCATACTTTAGTAGTTCATCTCTTGTTCTCTCTTCGTTCCAACCATGTTTAACTAATATATTCTTTATAAGCTACAAGAAATAAAATAAAATAGGTGAAAAATTACCAAGCAATACATCCATCAGTTACCAATTTCAATTGAACAGTGTTATGCAAAAATGATCCAACACATAAGCTGACTAAAGATATTGGAGCCCAACAATTCTCATGTAATGGAGGTTCATTATGTGGACTAGAAATATTTTTTTATGATAGGTAACCTACCCTAACCAACCTCTAACTATAAAAAGAATCTGATAAAGTAAGGCAGAAGTGATTCAAGACTCTGAACTACAAATTTATTCAAATATAATCTTTTGAATCCAATCAATTTTCTTTAAAATGATTACTATTGTTATGATTCGGGTTCGGGGATCGTTAAAATGAAATTGGCCACTACTATCACTTCTCTTGAATTTATTTTCACTTCCTCTCTTCTAACTTTTAAACTGCTCTTTAATGCACCGTCGCACCTTTATATAGGTTAAACGGTCGAACGTTCTAGAATTCCTAAGATTCGATTTATTCCTGCAATGTGTAGTCTTTTCTAGACATCGTCCGGTCCCTTTTCCGCGCGCAGCTATTTTCTATTAACTGTCCTTGTCAGGCATAGACGGACGTCGTCCATTTATTTTTAAAAGTTGTAATGGCTTGCTCGACCAAGATTTTGAGATTTCAAAGGTTGAACGTCACTAAAAATGATTTTCCATTGATATTTGTGTGGGACAGAATTTCAACTTTCTTAAAACATTATAACCTTTTGATCTGATCATATCTGTTTAACATGATATACCCGATGGTAGATTTCTCATATTAAAACGATACATAGATATATTTTAAGTGAAAAGCAATGCTTTTCTAGAAATTTTTATTTCGAAAAGTTTTTTAAGTGTTGAAATTAAAATTTAATCAATAAAAATAAAAAAAACGATACATAGATATATTTTAAGTTAAAAGTAATGCTTTTCTAGAAATTTTTATTTCGAAAAGTTTTTTAAGTGTTTAAATTAAAATTTAATCAATAAAAATAAAAGTGTGTCACCCTAAACGCAATGAACAATTAGCGCGATGACGTCATCCATTGGTAAATGTGCACATTGACACTGACAGATTGTCTACATGTTTGCAATTTGAATGAAGGATATTTATTATTTTATATGAAAGATATGCCAAAAATAAAATTTTGCAAAACAAAAACACATTGTTCTTGGGATAAATTACAATTGTGTAATTGTTTACACAAAATGAGGACATATTGTATATATAATAATATATTAGGGTTAGTCACTTAAAACTTGATATTCTATTTAAAAAGTTTACAACCTTAATTTGTAAAATTTGTAGAGTGGAACGTTTTTGCACAACATGGTTGAATTAGGTGTATTTGCAGTCAAAAAATAAATAAATTTTGTTACCAGAGTATCTATCTCGGGGAACATTTCCAGCATGTTGCGGAATCTTCTCTCCTTCACAGCTGTAGTAAGCTCGATTGTGTTACCTATAAGCTTTTTGGCTGGTGAAGCCTGATCATCAGAGTCTGAATCTAAAACCCTGATTCTCTTATACACAATTGGCCCATTCCGGTTAGCTGGATTTGGGGCAGGCATTCTAATTTGCGATTCTGAAAAGAAACACATAGGTAAAATTTGAAGATAAAAAAAATAACATATTACCTGCAAATTTGAGTGAAAGAAAGAAAAACTTTTTTTTGCTAGGAACAAAAACACTATACATACAAAACATGATTTATAATTATAAAATATAATAATACTTTATCTAATTTATAATAATATTATAATCTAATATTAATAATACATAACTATACAATAACACTTTTATGTACTAATGTTCATAAGGTAGATTTAATTCCAAAACATTTTCTCTCATTTTTTTTTAACTCAGGGGAAATCCTTTATCGCTACCCTTTAGTCTGAGAAGGGAGGAGAGTTATATCTGACTTCTTATATCAACTAAAACCCCTTGGGTGTTCGCGTCACTTCTATCAGGGTCATGGGGATGCTTGACTCATATCTGCAAAGCCAACAATGCAGCCTTTATGAGTCCATCTTCATTTGGGAAGCTTTAGGTTTTCCTCCCACGTCACCGAAGACGCCCCAAAACACAAAAGGGTGGTCTTTAGCTCGGGACCTCAGTAAGTAACAGACCCCCCGATCCATTACTGCAAGTCCCGGTCAGGGTGGCATTCGGGCCGCAAAGGCCACTCGGCATAGATACTCACCGAACCATGCATGCCCAGTCAGTATCTGCAACTGATGGAAGGTGATTGTGCCATGCGTTTGACCCATTACCAAAAAATCGGCCTCCACCAATGCATCCACTTCTAGAAGAGATCTTCGCATGCCTTGACCCTCTATTGCATGAACCCCCTTGGATGTGGACGGTTACCTTCTTCTTGTATCTGTACATTGCGCCACTATATCTCCAAAAGGATATTTTCCTCCAAGTGCTACCAGCGAGCAGGCACCCTGTAGTGCAGGATACGAACGATAGGCTTGAGCCATCCTAGATGCCACAGCTTGCTGTGGCTGCCGTAATTGGGTAACACTTCTATTGTTATGTTTGTGCTCATATCGGCGCTCCATAAAGTTCGCTCCATTGCATGAACCAGTTCAGAATAGAAACGCTGACACGCCGTCCCAGGACCTCCCTGATTCGGTAAATTCTTCACAGTAGTGAGAAATGCCAACTTTTTATAAATATCACCTTGGGCTAAAACAAGCATGTCACTGCCCTACCAGCAAAGTAGTCGGCCATGATTCTCCACATAAATCTTTGGTGATGAAAGATGTATTAAGTAATTTCAAAGATACTGAAACTCTGAAATTCTATTTTCATGGTCCCTTTTCATATGATTTTGTTAAAAATTAAACTTATTGTAATGTTAGACCAACTATAAGTTCAAAGAAGACACAATTCATGGAATAGATATATTAATAATAAACACATATTTAAAGAAGAAAATTATTGCAAATGAAAAGACAAACAATATTTTATTTTTATATGATTAGAATGACTGAAATCAAAAATATGTATAACCAAAGCTACTGAAATGATGTAATACATGTGAGAAAATAATCCATATATTAAAATTTATAGGAAGCATATTACATTAAAATATATAAAAAAGCAGCAATTAATTTGAAAGAAGTATTATTTAAGTAAATAATAATTGAAGTTTATAAACCAATTTTGTGAGAGTGTAAAGAGTTTATTTCTTAAATTTCTTCTTCTTAAATATGAAAGAATATAATACAAAGATAAATATAAAAAAAACACGGTTTACTATCTCTCTATCGTAAAATGGTTTGCAAAAAAAAAGTAGAACCTTGAAAATTGTGCTGACATGAGTTCGAAAAACGTGGTCATTGAGCCTTACAAATTAGATAACGAAGTGTTTTCCAAAGAAACTGAATAATTTTGTAGTAAAAAAAATCAGATTTGAACTTACGCGAATTTGAAGATGATGCCGCAACCATGACTGATCCACTAGGTCCTGAAGCGTTAGGTTTCTTTTGAAACCTATATTGCCTTAGATAACTCAACACGCTAGGGCTAGTGCTTTCCGACATATTATAACTATTATCGAATATAATTAAAAATAATGCAAAAAAAATCCACCCTTAAGAAATTTGTAAAAACATTTATGTAAATATTAATACACGACAAAGCGAAAGCACTATAACAACACCAAAGACAATAGTGCGGCCATTTTTATCCGCGAGACTCTTTGGCAGTTTGTCTAATAATACAGTCAGTTTTTATAATTGCAAGCATTGACGTTTAGTACGCTATTGCACTACCTTAATTATGGGTTCAGCTTTATCGGAGAGCAAACAACATGGGCATGAAATTTTATCCTATACTTAAACTGCACTTTCATAGTCCTACAATATTTCCCTTCCCTGTGTTGTAGATGCTTCTACAATAAAATCACTTGGAGATTGTGATTTTTAAATATATTTCGTATCAGAATAAAGACATGTAGATTTTAAAAAAATATATTATTTCTATATGGGATGTGATGAATTTCCACAAAAAAAAAATAACACCTGGCTCCATTAATCATTCCATGTGGGAATGAAACTAGCTTAAAACTAGGTACGTAAGGTAGGTAATTAACTTCATAAATTTTAATTGAGGAATTAACCGTTTAATCTGCCTCCTGCTTTTGATTTAGTGACCTAAATTGATCAACAGCCATCAGACCAAGATATCACTCTTCGCCGATATTACCGACATAGCTCTTCGAAATAGTAAATTAGAGTGGTAACATGGAACACGTCTGTCCGAGAATTTACAACCGTTGGACAACATAGTGGGACGTTCCTCGGCTAGTTGGAGCAAGGATTTGCGTAGGGCGGCTGTCGAAGATAACGCGCCTTGGTTAAACCTATGTTCAGCAGTGGAATGCCGTGGATTCATAATGATAATGTTAATGTAATGCCTTAGTTAAAAAATGTAGATTGTATCAGTTCAATTTTTCAATCAAGGCATGTTCAGTCAGGTATATTTTATAATCTCATATACATATTAATTTATTTTGTTTAATATTTTTATTTATATTTAAGTACAGAACTACATTTCAGTCATATGCTATTATTATGTTAAAGTAAATCAAGTTTTGAATTTTTATTTTTCTTGATTATATAGTTTTTTCAGAATTTTAGCTTGATTTCGATTTTGATATTACGAAAAGGGAACTTATCAATATAAAATATAATTTTCTAACTAAGAAGAGGTTAATTTGATATTTTATTTTAATTATTTGCAAACCTAATCATTTTAAATAATTTATTAAAAGCGATAGGTACTTAATAACATTTTAAATTTATATGTCAAAATTACTAGTGTAGTGTACCACAGAATATATACATTGAGTGCTACTGCAGGCTGCCACACAGTTTCTGACTGTCACACTAATAGGCGCGGCCATGTTGGTCTATAGTGAATAAAATCGGGATAATTTGCTTTTAGGGAATTAAAATTGACACAATATGCCCAAATGCGACCTCAAGACAAGATATATTCCTGCGACATTCGCCTGGACTCTACTTTTGGGCACGACGTCCCTTTTTTTTTATTTTCCGTAAGTATACATTATGTCGATTTGATACAAATTTATACTTTGGTTTGACAACTTTCACGTAAGAATAAAGAATTGTAACTATTAATAACTCCAATTTACATTTGCCCTATTTAATTTTGGTTTAACTTAATTTCTTTTTGAGTATTTGTGTTGTAACTAGTGCGCAATCTCAGTGATAGACCATCCCAGTTTGTCATTTATTTACATTTTCCTCCATATGATTATTGTGGTACGTATTATATCTCGCTTACCAATTTTGTAAAGCCGGCATGCAAATTAGTATAAACAACGCCTTATAACAATGTCAGGGTGATGCACAGTTTCATGATTATGCCTTGGCACCAGTACCATGCTTAATAAAGTTATTGATGTTAAAACCATTATTATTATTCTTCTCTTAGTTTTAAATTATCTTGAATCTTATTGTGTGTTTTTATTAATATACTTTTTATTTAGATAAATATTTAAACTGCTTTATAAAATCAATAATTAAATATTACAACTAATGGATATCTAATAAAAATGTCAGGGTGATGCTCGGTTTCATAATTCTTTATATTCCTATTGGAACTGGTGCTGTTTAATGAAGTTATTGATGTTATGTTAAAGCCATTATTTTTATTCTTTTAATAGTTTTTAATTATCTTGAATCATAATTTCTTTAATTATTAATAGGCTTTTAACTCATTAGATATACAATTATTCAAACTGGTTTATGAATCCAATTAGTGCATATTACTACAACTAACATGATATTAATTAGATATTTTGTGTTATGTGAATATTTTACTTTTTAAATCAGTTTTTTTTTTGTACCCATATATGATAAAACATTAAAACCTGTGTATTGATTGCTTTTGATGTCATATATATCTGTCTGATTTACATATATACACAGTAGTATAGAAGAGTAAATTATATTTAAATAATGGGATAAGGATGGCTTTAGTGACAATATCTGTGATCTTTGATCATCATCAATTTACCACAATCCTTCTACTAGGCATGCCGTCTAGTCCTTTTTTCAACTATGCACATCCAGATTTTACTAGATGCCCAGCATAGATTGTTGATTTATCGCTAGATAGTAGGGCACTCCACACTAAAATTACTATAATGGTTGTCAGTTCTACAACAAACATGACAACTTTATTGCTAGGTTAGTTTGCTAATTTGCAGAGCTATGTTGGTCACTGGTGGATTACTTCAATCATATCCACCAGATAAACTCAGTTATAGCCTTCTCTTATAGGTGGAATAATTCCAACTGGAAAAACACCAGGGCAAGGGGGGGTTCCACCCTGATTTAAATAATATCATAAAAGTATCATCATGCTAAGTAACCTGCACTATTGCAATTTATTTATTATTATGAAATAACACTAACTTTTATTTGCCTACTTGCACTTTTGGCCTATTTTGTATTATGTATTATTATTTTTATTACACTTTTACATAACTGAATAATTTCCTTGTTATTTATGAGATTATTAACAAAGTTTGATTCATACACATGAATCTAAAAAGAAGAAAAAAATCGGCAACCTGCAGTATCTGACTTTTTTTCATCAAAAGTATTCTAATTACAAAATGGTGGTTAAAGCTTGTTAGTTGGCAAAATTATGTATGAGATATGAAACATACTTTTTTATATTTAAAAATAAAGAATTTAATTTTAAACATATAAATACAATTATTCTTTGCAGATGCCAGTATTATCTCCACAAACATCCATGGGTTCCTGCATACCAAGGTGTCATAACATTTTTTGTTTTGGCCAATTTCACGCTGGCCACTTTCATGGACCCGGGGGTTATACCAAAAGGTAAAATTTAGGGCTCGGTACCTTTATATTTTGCTATTGTTGGTCCTTATATTGCTCAGAGTAATAATATTGCTACATGACCACTGTCTTTTATAGACATCTGCAATGTCAGGGGCCTCAAAAATTCATTGCCACCCTTTTATAATCATTTACGCTTTTGAAACTCAAATATCGTCACATGATTAGGCCAGTATTGTAATTAGTTGAAAACACCACAGGTGCAAGATTGTTCTACTGTTTCACTATTCATAGCATTCACACATTATCAACAATCATAATATTATCCAAAGTCCTGAATAATCATAACTCCATGTCTCATTGGGGGCTTTCCATAAATTAAGGGGGAGAGAGAGAGTAAACAAATTGTGACATTCATGTGAGATAATCAATGGATCACCCTTTTCTGAAATCCTTAACTGTCCAAACTTCTCATACATATGGATGGTCAGATGTATAACATTTTAATGCATAAAATGAAATTTGACACATTCACAAGTGGATATGTAAAAAAGAAAGAGAGAGAAACTTAAATGAATGCATGTATGATTTCACAATTTGAATTTGTAACAGCAGCTATAAAAATATTTAGCCTGAAGTATTTGTTTTAAAGGAGACTAGCAATGTTTTTAATAGTACTAGAATTTTTTAACGATTCCAACTATGCTAATAATGCTTGTGCTAGGAACTTGTTTACTATAATAGCCAATAGAACATACGAATCACAACAACAGATTGTAAGCCCGATCCTTACTGAGTTATTGTTACTTGATTATGACAGCAGCCAACAATTTTGAAAGAGACAAATTTCCATCAGCAAACTGACAGAGGACGACCAATTCGATCAGTGGAGGGGCTGCCGCTAATGGAGTCAATAGTCGCGGGTTTGTTTCCCGCATCGGGATAAATATATATCTATGGTCTACAGATGTTTATTCTGAGTCTGGTTGGACTATGAATCGCCACCATCTTGATGAGTTGCGATCCAGTACTGTGCGTTTTTCATGTAACTTCACGCACCACTATCCTATGGAACCACATACCTGCAGCGGTGTTTCCAAACCGATACGACGTTGGAACCTTCAAAAAACAAGCCTCCACTTTCCTTAAAGGTCGGCAACGCTTCTGCACTGCCTATGGCACTGCGGATGTCTATGGGTGGCGTTAATTGCTTTCCATTAAGTGACAGACGTGTCGTTTGCGTCCCTATCCCATAAAAAAATAATGGTGAGGCCCGTACCCAGCAGTGGGACATATATGGGCTATGAAAAAAAAATTTAGCACTGTTCATTTCAATTTTAATGCATGAGTGAAGCCATAAATTTTAAGTAAATTCAATTATAAGTTTAAAAGCGATGTCCTTATTAATATTAATCTGCTTAACAGCTCCACCTGACGAGGACCGCGAGGACGATTTTCGGGCGCCTTTGTATCGTAGTGTAGAGATAAACGGGATCACCGTGCGGATGAAATGGTGCGTCACGTGCAAGTTCTACAGGCCGCCAAGGTGTTCCCACTGTTCTGTATGCAACCACTGTATAGAGGTGAGAGTTGTTCTAATCGATCGCAGACCAACTGCGATGTTCTTTAAAAAACTCGTACATACGCCTTTTTGTGTGTAGAACTCGTTTGACTCGACGAATCTGTTTTTTTTAACTCAAGACTCATTGTCTTTTTAAAGTGGACTCGACACTCAAATAAAAATGTAGACGTCTCTGTTTTAGTGTACAATTAATACAATTTTATAATTTGCCATCTGCTTCCGGCCTTGCGGATTTTTATGGGCGGCGGTGATCGCTTCTACCACCAGGTGACCCGCACGATCGTTTGCTTGCTTTGCTATAAAAACAATATTTCTATTCTAAAGTATTGATATTTTTTTATTAAAAATATATTATTTGAAAAAAATATATTTATAATGATACAATTTTTTAAAATTTTGTGGCTACAGTTGTGCATATAGTTGTATGTCACTACAACTGTATGTTGTGTCAAAATACTAAGAAATTGCGTCAGTATAAATATATATTTTTTAAGTATATTTTTAAAGCAGTTAAAATGCGTCTTGGGCAATCTAGTGTTAAATAAATTTATATTTCACAATACAGTATAATATAACCTAAGAATGGTTAATTTACGATTTGTGGCACTCTCGTAAATATCACCAAACAGCCCGTTGTAGTCCATTGCTGGTTTCCACCAAGAAGCGTCACTTATCTTCGGCTTAACGCATCCAGTCTGCCAGTAGCTTTGCTCCGATTATCCCACCATTTAACCGGGGGATGTCTCACATTACGTTTTTCAAAACGCGGTCTCCACTCCAGCATTCGTCTACTCCAGCGGTTGTAGGCTCTCCGATATACTTGACTTGCGATTTTCGTTCCCTTTCGGATTTCTACATTGTAAATCTATTAATATGAAGTAAAGACAGTGTGCCGAGATCGTAGCGGACGAAGATATGTGGTATCTAACTATCCCTACGGGAAACAAATGTGATCATATGTATTGGAAACTCCGATCATAGCCCTCATCACAGCTTTTTGAGCTATTCTGAGTTTATGAAGTACCATAGACGGAATAACAGTATCCGCGTTTCGGCACCATAAAGGAACGCGTGCAGACAGAACGCTTTGGTCGATGACTTTCATCTTCAGACTGAAGTATGGGTGATGAAAAGACTCTCGGTTTTAATGTTTTTGATTCCTTAATCACAGTTATTTCAATTGAAACTACGTGTGGGGGAATGGGTTAGTTTGTGCAATACGATATCATACAGTGTATATTCGTTCCTACCGCTGAAATCCGCTGCCGTACAACTCGCCGAAAGGAAAAGTATCATCCTCACCGTCTGGCTGAGTGGCAATCCAGTACGGTGCGTTTTTCTCGAGACTTCATTCCACGCGCCATCACGCGATGGAACCGGCTATCTTCGGCGGTATATCCGAACCGATACGACATTGAAACCTTCAAAAAACAAGCCTACTTATACCTTAAACACCTGCAATGCAACTGTGTTGCCTCTGGTGTTGCACATGTCTGTGGGTGGTGTTGATTGCTTTCCATCAGGTGATGGGCTTGCTCATTTGCCTCCCTATCTCATAAAAAAAATACAGTGTAAGATGACGTGTGAAGTGTCTTGTGTAAAAAGGGTTTATTAAATTATATCAATGCTTTTTTCCACAGACGTTTGATCACCACTGTCCGTGGGTCAACAACTGCATCGGGAGGAGAAACTACCGCTTCTTCTTTTTCTTCCTCATATCGTTGTCAATACATATGCTGAGTATATTCGGCCTGAGCCTGTACTTCATCATGAATAACAACAACAAGCTCACGCAGATTGAGCCTATTGTGTCGTATCCTTTGTAATTTTGCTTATGATTAATCGAGTCGGGCGTTACATTGTCATTATTCCGATGTCAGAGTGAGAGTCAAGATAGTTCTTGACTCTCCGTCATTTTTTTTAACTCAAGACTCATTGTTTTTTTTAAGTCGACTCGACACTCAAACTGGGACCATTCGACGCTGTGTTTTTTCTGAACTCGAAATGCAATAATTTTTTTTTAACATCTGTGTTATTTACAGCGTTTTCGCTTTTACTTACGTAGAGAATTGGCACATATCTCCCGAAATACTGTTCGAGGGAAAATTAATAGTCAAATTCCCAGAACGCATAGACACTTTATTAATTCTCAAATTTACATATACAGGTTTACAAATCAACTATTCTAATCATGATTAATGGAGCTAGGCGTCATTTAAACACACATATTAATTTTCTGTTTTTGTTTGTCGCGGATCTTAGCTAAGTAAAAGTTCTAACTGTCCACATATTCCAATGATATTGTAATATAGCTTATGACTCTCCGCCAATCCACAGTCTGCCGTGCCAATGGATGCGTGGCTAGGGGCGAGCCTAGTCGTAAGCGTGTCGATCGTCCCGGGGTCGGGCTCCCCCGGGGACTATGGTGCCTTACCTCAGCATGCAGGGCTCTGCTGGGGCTGACCTCCATCCTCCCTTGCGGCTCGTGGGATTCACTAAGACGAATTTAATGTACCTAATTTGTCATGTGTTTGCGATGTCGGCTTATAGTCCAGAATTTTTTTAATAAGAGTACCTACTTAATCCGACAAATTACAAATCATAGAATCTATTTGAACTACGTATCATGCTACATAATTATGTATATAATATGAATGTGGAATTTAGTAAATTAAACATCACAATGGAAAGCTTAATATTTTATTATAAAAATCCTCAGTTCTATAGAACTTACGAAAACAGTAGTTCTGGCGCGTACAAGTAACCTTCCCAATCATGCATTATATTAGCGAAGATCTGCCGATATTTTTATGTACAATCAACAGTGATAGCGCAGCGCCGGATTACCCAGGATCTGGATTACCCCGGGTCCACTGTAGATCAATAAGACATCGTTCTTTGTATAGACCTTAACTAAACCCATTCAGAATGGTAATAATGGGCATAATCGCACTCCTAGCGATACCCATTTTTGGGTTGACGGGTTTCCACATGGTCCTGGTGTCGCGGGGCCGCACAACCAACGAGCAAGTGACCGGCAAGTTCACAGGCGGGTACAATCCTTTCTCAAAAGGATGCTGGTATAACTGTTGTTATACACAGTTTGGACCACAATATCCTAGGTCAGTATTTTATAGTATTTTATTTATTCTTAACGAACTTTGTTGGCGCAGAGACCCAATATCGATCTTGGCCTCCGAAAAGATCTTACGATTACAGATTTGAAGGTTGCGTAAGTTAGCCTCCACCATATCTCTCCAGCAATACCTGGGGCATCCGTGGCCAGCAGTGGGATATATATGTGCTTAAAGAAAATAGAACAAAACCCAGATTTAGATAACTATGTACATTGTTATTACGAAGCAATAATCGACACCGCGACCCTTTGGGATCTGTAAGCGAATACGCTATTTGGTCGTCTAAATCCTAACAAACATTAAAATATTGTAGTTAACAAATCGGATAATAAAGTAGATAAAGTAATAAGATGTAAAAATAAATTATGTAGATGGAAGGGTCGGTAGGGGAAGACCAGGGAAAACATACCTTGACCAAATTGCCGAAGTTTTTAGGAAAGGCCAGGTCAAGAGTACCTTTAGCCGGTGAGCTTGCATGAGGAGAGTGATGAGTATGGTGGAAGTAAGGAAGGTAGCGACGACCAATTGACTCAGTGGCGAAGCACTTCGCGCGCGGAGTCAATGGTCGCGAGTTCGTTCCCCGCATCGGAATAAATATATGGATTTACAAATATTTATTCCGAGTCTGGTAACCCCGCCAGTCCGCATTAGACAAGCGTGGTGGGTTTACGTCCGTTCCTCCAGTAATGGAGAGGCCGTGCTCAGCAGTGGGACATATATGGGCTGTTAAAAAAAAAGGAAAGTATGCCGAGATCGTATTAGATCGAGATCTGTGGCCTACCCTTACGGGAAACTATTTATATAATTAAAATAAATTATTTCCAGTTTGGTTCGACCGTCAAAATACATATACAAAGGAGGCAAGAAACGTCGCGAGGCGTTACCGGGTGGCATTCACTCTACGTCAGCTATTTCGACAATAGCCACCGACACGCACCAGGTAAAGACGTATACGGCGGACAACGGCACCGCCCACCGCGCAGTCGGGGCCCACGCGCACTACAACAAGGTGAGAGCCAGACGCTTGTGCTGTCATGCTAGTGTAACGGATTGTGTTGAATGGATCCGGCTCGGAGGACTAGTTGATAAACATCACACCACCCTGACACCCTTTCTTTGGTTATTATAGCAATAAAAAACAATAATTAGTTTCCTATCATATTGTAGGTATAATGCTGAATGACTATTTTAACCCACTATTTATATCTGAAATTTAAAAGTAAACTAATTTCCTTTTTAATTAACACAATTTACCAGCTGAAGGTTATAAAGAGTAAAGATCGAAATAAGACAGAAAAGAATAAGTATTGATTTGAAATTAATTATTTGACAAAGAATGTAATATTACGTTAGAATAGATTTAGTTAGTGTGATTTAAAACAGACGTACGTTCAATGCGGAGATCGATCTGTCCTGTGGCGGGTCCGATCTCCGAGCGCGACGATGAGCGAGCCGTCGTGCGCGGGAGCAGGGGGTACGGTAGCATATATAATAAAGAGAATTTATTATGTTCGCGCGGTGTGTCTGTTTGTTGAAAGTATATTATAAATATATTTATTTATGGTTTTCAAAAATCCATTCAGCACACTCCTACAAGATCCCTGTTCAAAAATTGGTGATATGATATTTGGTGGTGATAAATGGATATTTTATTTTATTGAAGTGGTAACCAAACGAGCAGGATTCACTTGATGGTCAGTATGACGGTACTGCAGATTAATGCCTACCTTAGGGTAAAATGTGGATAGTGAGAGGGGAAAAGGGAATTGAACGAAGGGGGAAAGGATTTCGGTCTCGTGCTCACCGAACAAAACGTAGTATAGCTACCACTCAGACGTAGATTTTGAATGGAAGAGTGTGTGGTATTTGTCCGGATGCCTGCTTCGTTTTGCTACATTCAAAAATTTTAGAATTTGAAAATATTCGAAAATATATAAGATGGAAAGCAAAGCAAACTATTGGCTGTTCAATATTATATTTATGATTAAAAAAAAATAGGAAATGTATTTTTTATTCGCTTTGTTTTACGTATGTGTTAAATAAAAAATGCATGAATTATTTTTTATTTCTAAAGCTATTATAAGCGTACTAAAATAAAATTAGATACTTGATTAATTTTGGTTTTTAAGTCCAATTGATCATGTCTAAATTGTATTTGTACAAAATTTATAACAATATTTAAAATAATTTAACTAAATTATTATTGCGTTATTAATGATTATTTATCTAAAATCACCCTTCATTTCATTTGCCACAAAGGCTAATTTAGTTTAGCCTTCCTAAATGCTTCACTAGAGTTTAAAAATTGCTTGTTGACATGACAAACCTTGTACCGTAGACGTATCATATAGTTCTCACGCTTGTAGAGCAAACGATAACATACCTTCAATTCACACCGTACGGTATATTTTTGCACATGCACCATTTTAAATTTTAATATTATGTGAATTGAAGACATGAATATGTCTGGCTCTCATACAATGTATTTTTGTATTAATTTATTTTTAATATTAACCGATAAATATATAATAAAATTTTTTTCGTAAATTAGGTTTAGTAATGCTACATGGAACTTTTCCACTACCACAATGACTTAAAATGTGTCTTGGTCGTCTACATACAAGAATAATTTATTGATCAAAGTCCTGTACGGTAGTCTGTTGTTATTGGCTCTATGTGATTGTGATACATGAGTCAAGTTGTGTGTAATATATTTTTTTCATAATACTGAATGATATAAAGCCCATTATTTATTTTTTTCAACAATTTACAGATGAAATGCATTCGTTATATCCATTATTAATTTTATCATTAATATCTCTGGTGGTGTAATGAATTTGAACTGAATAAATTTAATAAAAAGATTGCATTTACAGTGAAAAACTAAGGTGAAATAATATTTGCAAATCCAAGTACCTAATTTATTAAAAAGCATGGCTTAAATTCTATAAAAATTATTATTCTATATAAATCTTATAATATTTAAAGTCAATTTTACAATTGTCTCTTGTACACCTAGTTACTTTTGGGTTCTTTTCATGTTGCAGAAGTGTGTTCAGTCTTAAAAAAAAACGTTCATTGATTTGGCAACTTTTAGCAACTTACGTACAAATTTATTTACTTTAGCATTAAGAAGTTGAGAAAGGGATGCTTACATGGTTTAGGCACATAGAGAAGATGCATAAAGACGACTGGCAAAAAAATTGGATGGAAGGGTCGGTAGGGGAAGACCAAGGAAAACATATCTTGGCCAAATTGCCGAAGTTCTTAGGAGAAGCCAGGTCAAGAGTACCCTTAACCAGCGGATTTGCATGAGGAGTGTGATGAGTGTAGAGGAAGCAAGGAGAGTGTGTCAACATCGTAGGAGATAGAGATCAGTGGTCTGCCTACCCCTACGGGAAACAGTCGTGACGATTTGTATGTATAGCAACTTACGTATTTTAGACTTAAAAGTGTAAGATTCGTAAGTTGCTAAAAGTTGATAGTGATAGTTGACTAATGGGGGTGTGGGACGTAGTTGTCCCCTGGGCGGGAGGAGCATGAGGGTGAGATGGAGGGTCCGGGTGCATCGCAGTCTGCTGACTGCGAGCCGACGCCGCCGCCGCTGCAGCGCCGCGGATCTGCAGCCAACTTGTTCCCCCCTCCCGAGCACCACCACTTGCCCCGGGCGCACCATTATCCTCGTCTCAGTCCGCTCGCCAGAAACACCAGGTAAGTAAAAGTAAAGTAAACCTCTATAGGTCCTACGTGCAGGCTATAAGCCTCTTCTGATTTTTAAGAAAAATATATAGAAAGTAGTCTGGCATAGAATTCCATCATGAAATGGAAAGCTTTTCGTTTTTACTCCTACTGTTCCCGGCAAAGAATAGGACGTCCTTTTTTTCGTAGCGGGTATCTCATGAGGCGACTATGGGAGAATTTATCAGTAAATAGGCAAAGCCTCTCTATTTTAAGGGAAGTCAATATCCAACGAATGACGTCTTGGATAAGTATTTCATCGCCTGCTTCTTAAAACATTGTGGTATTCGAGAGATGGGCACGTATTTGTGATGCGTTTGGTGTTGTTAAATTCTATGAGCATTGTCGATCATTTACTATCAAATGACCCAATAGCTGATTTGCTTACTCCGCTATAAAATGATCAGAAATCCGCTACACCAGAAGTGTCACAAATGGTTTGACAGTTTTCGTGGACGGATACGCTCGTTTTATGCTTATCCCAATGTCGTAATTCTTCGGGAACACCGAAGATAGTAGATATTCCACGGTGTTCCTCTTTCGTGGTGTTATTATTTTGGCATTACATAAAATCTTGAGAGAGTTTACTCTTTACTTGCTTAGGTGGACGCAATGACCCAAAATGAGTCTTGGCCTGTACCAACAAGAGTAGCCATTTGGACCGATAGTTCCTTTAAGTCTCTCTTCACGGTATCACTCCAGCGGTACCTAGGACGACTGACTGGGATATGGCCCTCTGGCCACCACAGCTAGGCGCGTTTCACGGCTCGATCTATTCCCATGCGCATAACGTGACCCAGTCAATAGAGTCTTTGTGTTTTGATCTCGCCTATGATATTGGGTTCGGCCACTAGGTCTCCAATTTTTTGATTCTTCAGGACTCTTCAAGATCCGTCTTTCGGCCTCACTGGTCCCGGTGTTTTCTAGAGGATCTTGCGCTCTGTGTTTAACATGACATAATTATTTCCAGCCACGGCACGACGACATCGGGCTACCGGGTGGTAATGGAGCCGCTTCGGTACGACACTGGTGCCAATGGAGCAAGGCCTTCGCCTACGATGCAACAGCGCATCAAGGCGCTAGGTGTACCCACGCCACTGGCCGTTAGCAGTCCAGTGCGAAGGTATGAACTCCTCTATTCTCCACACACGTTATCTCTTGAACGGACGCTGTACAATCTTGAACATAGTATTCAAAGTTGAAGGTTGAACATTGGAGGTTACTCCAGAAATGAGAAATTTGACTTCTATAGCGGATTTTTTTTTACATAAAAAACAATTCACAATTCAAGTTTAAATATGAAGAACCAAAATTTTTGAAAAATATTTTGTTTAAATCAAAAATTCATGTATAAAAGAAAAGTGCTACTTTATACTCAGCAGTTAGAACATATGACGTAAAAGGGATCAATGACCTTTTTAAAGAAGCAGTATGACGGGGTTCATTAATAGTGACCAGTAGTTAAAAATATTTCTAAATAAATTAATATATTTAATTATGTATTAAAAAAATAAGTTAAAAACCATTATTTGTGAAATAGAAGATTAAGCTACTGCTATAAAATACTTTATAGTAAAATATGATAAATACCTCCACCCATGTTATTAAATCAACTTTGTTTATTAATAATTTTTTTTTGTTATTCTGACGATAATGTAGCACCAACCTACATCAAATTATCTTTTTAATACTGCGTCCATCCTATGGTTGTGTGGAAGAAATCGCTATTGGCGATAAGACCGCCATCTGTATATAAATATTACGATCAATAATTGTGTAACTTTGGTTTTTGGTGTACAATAAAGAAAATATCTATTTATCTATATCAAATCAAAAATTTGCAAGTTCCTTGACAATATGGAAGTTACCTTGCAGATTTTTGTAGTCTATGATTTGATAAACTCATATATAAAAATGCAGCGTCCGCTCAAGACATGGGATATTTAGATCGTTCCAATACTAAATTGCAACCAAACAAGTGATCACAAATTTGATACAATATGCTTATGTTATTAGATCAAAATTAGAATGATGGAAAAATTGGTTAATTGTAACCAATCAGAAGATTCACTATGTACAATATATCTTATTATTAAGGTATTTATATGATTTCCCATTGTATCATGGCCTATTCCCACCGCATTAACTAACATCTCTCCGATAATAATACTCCCTGTCCACGAAAATGCATCGCTTCTATGTTTTTTTTTATTGTTTATATGTTAATAAATGTTAGAGTTTTTTATTTGCATGTAAAATGGTTTGCCTCACATGTCTAGCGGTGGTCTTTCGTTTGGGAACATTGAAAGTGCGTATTATCGTATGTCTTTGGTGTAATAAATACGCTTTCATGTTACAAGTTCTCCCATAATTATATTACAACAATAACATTGAAATTTAAGTTTTGAATAAAGCATTAAGGAGATGTACAAAAAAAGTATGAAACAAGTAATTATGGGGTGTGCTTATAGTGTTTGTTTACATTTAGTCCTATAAATTTCCTTTAATTCACTACTAACATGGGATATAACTTGGTTTTGAATGTTCTTATTTTCACTTATCAAAATTGTCTTTAATTTTTTAATTATGATAAAATTAAAAAATCCGGCACGTAGGACCAAATGTATTCATACCAACTTAATTGTATACCGAGGTGTTTGATTATTTTTATTTTCATTTGAATAACAATAGCAAGTAGAAATATTTGGAAAATGTTTATTTTGTAATTTAATCGATTCTAACAACAGTTTAATTGATATCGAATATTTTGTTGCCAGGATCTAAAACGGTGTTCTGGTATACAATTACTTTATTTCGGGTATCGAAAAAACATCAACTAAAATATAAATATGTGTTTAGAAGTAAATAAAAAATACACAGTTAGTCAGTGTAGGGCATGGTAAGGCCGTAGATATATAAAAATTACGTGTTTTCCGTAATTCGGAAAATAGGCTATGTTTACAAACAGTGTAACGTGAGCCATGTCAGAGGACACTAAGAATCTTTAAAGCTCTGATACCAGATAACTTACTTACTGCCTTTTTGATTTAATATCTCCTAAGTACAATCGTTCTATGTCAAATAAACATGTACTGAATACATTCAAGAAAGGATCATGTATGTTTTTTTATGGAATAGATAGACGAATAAACAAGCGGGTCATTTGGTAATAAGCAAACAGCGCTGCCAAGACATCTGTGATGCCGAGGAATCCAGGTGGCCCTTTGATTTACATGCTGGTCTTACAAAAGGATAAGGATATGGATAAAGGGAACTGAAGAATATAGTAAAAATAGGGAAAAGGGCCCCTGCACTAAATGCCATGAAACGTGTTAGCAGGAAAATGCACGTACCGCCTATATTCTATGGGTCTGCAATTTTACAATGTATAATATTCATAATGTTTCTTTTCTTTTCTTTGATGGCAATTAGTTATAACTATTTTGTCAGTTTCAAGTAAATACGATAACATCAAATCTCTTGAAATATAACCAATCAGCTTATAACGTTACGTCCTGATAAAATGGTGGCTATTCTACCAAAACCTACTATGGAGTTTTTCAATCAACTTAAAAAGTTACGATACACGCATTTATTTCATATCATTTCACTTATACGCTTTAATCGAATTATATCGCATAATAAGCCACCACAATTAAAAAATATAACCGATAATACTATAAGGTTATGAAAATGAAATAAAAACGTCACTGATGTAAGTTGGCGGGTAAATTCCCCCTCATATTAAGTAATTTCTTGTTATTTCGGTTTTATATAGATTAAATTTATATTTAAATCAAACACCTCGTTCCTTGATTTAACTGTATTATAAGTGTCCGGTGTCATATTTAGGTTTTCAACCTTAACTACTAATTTCAAAGATTATACAACCTATAACCTAATATAAATATGGTCGAATATTTCACCTTTAGAATTCACACACTGCATTCGACGTCGGTCTCGATATAAACGAATAAAGAAGTTTATGAATATTCAATGTACATTAAAAGCTGAAATTAGATCTATAGAGTTTATTTTTGAACATTAAATTAAGTTTTAAAAACATTTTGCATTTAATATCCTTCGATAATCACTTTTTAATTAATTTTGCTCTAATTTTTATGTTTTATTTGACTGAGTCGAATGCACTGTTTTACTAACACAGCCACAAATATAAGTTCTTATGTCTCTCGATTTCTGTTTTGTTTCAATCTGTTTAGATTTACAGTTTCCTAACTTATTTTTGAATGAATTAAATTCATGCTTTGAAATATAATTCTAATTTTCTAATATAGGATGACCGGTGACAGAATTATTGTAGGTCGAATAATTAAAGCAAAAAATAATAAGTAAAGCAAACCCATGCTTACTGATTATTTTCTGCCAATATTAAGAGAACATTCTGCCTTTACTTCACGCACATGGTTTCAATAAGATGGCGCCACACCTCACACTGTTAGTCTTCTTGATTTATTCCCTAAAAAATTAATGGCCCGTTTCGGCGATATACCCTGGCTAGCCAGGTCGGCAGAATCGGCTATCTCACCCACTATGGACTTTTTTCTCTGGAGGTACCACAGAAGTAAAGTCTGGGAAACAACTCCGACGACCATTACAGTACTGAAAGGAAATATCGCTATAATAATATAATAACTTAGCGCGTCAGCAAGTGGCACGGAATAAAGACGCACCACCACGTCAACATTCAGACAAAATAATTTTAAGAAAAAAAAACCCGTATCACTCTTCGCCATCTGTTGCGGTAGTATCATATCCCTATCATCCTGTCTAAATCCATCTTTTCCTTTCTTCTCTATCTTTTTACCTTCCTCTCCGCCAATCCACGATCTGCCGTGCCAAAGGATGCATGGCTAGGGGCGAGTTTAGCCCAAGCAAGCGTGCCTACCGTCCCGTGATCGGGCTCCCTCGGGTACTATAGTGCCTTACCTCAGCATGCGGAGCTCTGTTGGAGCTGACATCCATCCTCCTTTGCGGCTCGTGGGATTCACTTTGACGAATCTTAATATACCTAATTCGTTACAAAATGACGGCGACGTGGTTCGCCACCCGTCACGTCCTGATTCCCACGAGAGCGAGAACCTACGAACGAAGAGCCGTTTCGCTACGATGAATGTGAGAGGAAGGATGGATGAGTGTGAAGGAAGCAAGGAAGGTGTGTAGGGATCGTAGCGGATGGAGATCTGTGGTCTCTGCCTAACCCTACAGGGAGACAGACGTGACTCTATGTATGTATTTATATAAAAAAAACCGGAAAATTTATTGGATTCCATTTATATTTTTTATTATTTTTATTTTTTTTATTATTTATGTTTGAAGAACTAATGCTGCCACCGGATATTCTATATTTTATTTATATTCTAACATTTTGTCGTATATTGAGAGACTTATATTTGTGGTGGATGTGAATGGGTGAGGTGAACATATATAAAGTGATGGTTTACCGCTTACCACGCGGCAGGTGGACCTAACGCATAGAGCCGACGTGTCGACGGTAACTTGCAAAAACATATGTATATGTTTGATTTTCTGTGTGTTGTCTTGCGTGAACGAATCTGGTGGAGTTTTGTTTTGAGGCCTTGGGGCTAACATAAAGCTGCGTTCACGTGTAATTAAATTGCTTTCTATGTTTTTTCTTGTTTTCTATTCTATGTCTGTTCTTTGGACGTTAAAACGACTCATTTTTAACCGCTTGGAGGCGTAACATTGGCTACACCCCTCTTCCAGCAGCGCTATATTTTTCCTAGGCCTTATTGCTTTTTCTGCCATTACAATAGACGCAAGGATATCTCTTATAAGCCAAAATAAGGCAGGATGATGCGAATAATATAAATTATTCTACTAAAAATAACAAGAAATTAGTTTTAGTTGCCCGATAACCTTCTAATAACAAACCCGCGAAAAGTAAGTAAAAAGACACAAAGTAAAAAATGGTTTATTTTTTTAAAAAACAAAAGCTTCGAATTTGGAATTAACTTTTTTTCATACCCAGACTCTTTATTTAGTGCCAGTAACATAGTTTGGCTTTTAAAAAACTAAACCACCCGTTTTTTTTTTTGCAAAGGAGTTTATAATCGAACGAAAGATGTAAGATTATATGCGCAATCCTTTTCAATTGTTCTATTGCTGCCTATATTTAATGTCTAAATGTTTCAAAGTTAACTGGTTAACGTGGTAAACCGCAAAATGAAAACTTATGACCAGAGACAAAAATATATTTTAAGATTGCTGAAAAAATTGTATCTGATCATTCAAAAACATTCAGTTTCAACGGTGTACAATGCTTTCTAGTGGTCGTAAAGCTTTGAACGATTCGATGCAGTATTTTTTTCTGATCCGAATATGCAATAAAAACATTTTGACATCTGTGTCATTTACAGGATTTTCGCCGTTTTGCGTCATTATGTTTTGCTTTATTGCGCCATGAGCCTCCATCCGATGATCTCGAGCTTTTATGATATCCACGAAATTTCACACTAGATTTTTATTAAAAAATAGTACCCAAAACGTGTACCCAAAACTTTTTTAAATAAAAATGTGAAAAAATACGTCTATTACGAAAGAAAAATATTTTTTTAAACAAAATCGTTAAGCAATGTTAACACTGTGTGTTAGCACCGATATTCTGTCTGGGTGTTGCTGTCTTTGTCAACCCGACCCATTCATGTGTGGCCCTATGAAATAACTCTCTATACTTATATAATTACAACTAATTAGATATAAAACTATCTTACTCAATTTCATCCTCGTTAGTAAGTTGATTATTTTCTATTATTAAATCAGATGTACAAAACAAAACTCCACCACCTTGCAGCTGTATATAACGATCACCGCACAGTTGCTGCACCTTAGGGTTGTTTTGCTACGTATAAAAAATACAGAGTATTTATTTAATGACTTGTATATTTTTGCTTTCTTTTGCAGGAAAATGTGCCTTGTTGACTTTGCATTACAATTTACATGATATTAGTGTAATATTACTCACAGTTGTATACGAAGGCAAGGATTTCTGTGCTTATTATTTGTAACCCTTATCGGTCGCTAGTTTTTCATACGTGATTCTTGCTATGTTGTAGCTACAAATACAGTTTTCATTGACTTTATTCATTTTTGGGCTCAATATGTTGAAAAATAATTGGAAAAGGCAATGATATATAACTGGAGATGTCAATTGCTCTGTTACATATATTTAACTATAAAGCAATAGTGCTTGCATTTCACACAGAGCGAGTTTCAACATGTCTCGTCTTGTCACCCCACACGTGACTTACGACCGCAGCGACAAAGTACGGTTGACACCTGAGAGGTGACTTACGACTGATAAGGGTTAAATAATTAAAAAAATATTTTTGACCCTTGCATTTTTATACAAAGTGTTTCATTTGGCGTCAAAAAATGAAAATATTGAACGAGAAATTTATAGCATCTGTTTATATTTTATGTTCCATTATTTATATAAAATGTAGCCATTTTGTACCTCTTTTACGATCTCTATCTACTTTTTTACTATCTATACCTACCTATCTGTTCCAAAAAAAGCATCTACTTAAGATGTCTTTTTTAGAAAAGACAGATATGGACAGTCAAAAGTTTTACTTAGCTAAGATCCGCGACAAGCAAAACAATAACAGAAAATTAATAATGTGTGTTTTTCCATTGGGTTAAGTGGATTTATTTGGAACTTAAACCAAAAAACTTACCGAAAATCGGCCATCAATTCTCCACCCACCAACCACTATACACAACACCAAACACACATTATCACTTTTCCATCTTGTAAACGACACGTGTTTCGCCCCAACACGAGGCATCTTCAGGTATAGTAGACTCTACGGAAGACAACCGATAAGTCACTTTTTTTTCGGTAAGTTTTTTGGTTTAAGTTCCAAATAAATCCACTTAACCCAATGGAAAAACGCACATTATTAATTTTCTGTTATTGTTTTGCTTGTCGCGGATCTTAGCTAAGTAAAACTTTTGACTGTCCATATAGTGATGGATTTTCGCAAAGTAACGCCTGACTCCATTAATAATCTTAAAAAGATAGATAACTTATCAAGAGGGTCATCTGATGGTAAGTAATGACTACTTTTAATGGGTATCTACAACATTAGGGGCAACATGAGAGGAAAAAAGAAGTAGTGAGATGAAAAGAAAGAGAAGGGGAAAGTAATTAGATTTCCAGATAAAATTTCCTATTAATTAATTCTATATTTATTATATTAAAGTTGTATTTTGAAGTCGAGCTAACTGACCCATTCGTGCTTTTGTGATTTTACCACATAATTACTATTAATAATAATTACTTTAAAATTGTACCAAGTCATGTTTTTAGACATTTCAAAAAGAGTTCTCATGTTAATTTATATATTATTTCAGGGGTGGCAAACTTTATTAATCCCAACATGTACTATTTGCTAACTGGACCCTGCGATCTCCCAATTATATAATCATTGTCTCAAAAACATCATAAACAGTATTAAAGCAGTAGTTTTTATTTTATGCTAAGAGAAAACAAACTTGAAGATTTCTCTTAGTATATTTATTTAGTTGGTCACCCCTGCCATAGATAGTAAAAGAGGGACCTTAAAAGTATTTATTCTATTTTTGATGTCAAGAATGGTGGGCGTAAAATTTTGTAAAAAAAATTAAGCATGTGTTTTTGCATTAAGGACTCCAATTATTATTAATACAATCTTTTTATAATTTATTACATGCACGAACATGCACATGCAGACATTTTATTTAATATTAATATCGTATTTAATGAATGGTATTATCATTAATTATGTTGAATGTTACGTTTCTATTTGATTGCTTTAAAATTTAAAAATAATAATAATTTATTTGCCTGAAATATGGAATAATTGCTGGTACAGATACAATAATCATTAATGGTTGTTAAAATTAACTATTATTAATTATTGTATTTTACTTATCTGTATAACAAGAGACGAATTTTCACGTAATTTGCAAGCTATATTACAAAATGAATTACATGCTTAGCGCAACGTATGTAGATATTAAAATATACATAAATAATTTTAATCCTCAAATTCTTTTTCCTTCTTTTATTTTCTTCTTATCTTCCTATCACTTCTTCTCTCCCTATTTCTTCTTTTCTTCCTATTATTTCCTCCCTCCCTATTACTTCTATTCACACCCTTTAATTATGGTAACATATTATTGCGATTGATTCTAAAGATTTGAATTGAAATAAATCGATTATTTTTGCATTGCGCTAACGCATTTTATTCACCAATGTTTGTTTTATCCTGATGAATTTCCAGTTATGAAAAGTAACCTAATGAAGAAATTCTTAAAAGCGTAAATGTGGAAATACTAAACTAAGCATAAGTATTTCTTTCAATAATGCTCCTTATCCTTTAGTACATAGGTGACCTTCGGAAGCGATATCGCTTCCAGTTGGTTTAGGCTGTACGTTGTCTGTCAGGCAGAGACTAAACGTTCTTTAAAAGGAAATAAAATCTTCCAAAGAGGCCTAGAAACAAAGTTTTAAAGTTAGTTCATCAGGATAAAAACCGCGTAATGTCGCTTGCAGTAGTTTTCGTGTTTGTGTGGGTAGTGTATGATAGTTGTTTTAATTTTAGTAGTCGATGCATGTTGCGTTGCATGTACCCCGCATATGCGGGCCGCCGCCGCGGTCGGCGCGCGTTCAGAACACGTTACACGCGATTAGCTGCAGCTCAACAACTACGCTCTAGTTACACCGGTGATTTGTACTAAGGTCGCTTGTAAAGCCGTGAAACGCTTCGCTGACTTGCTAGCTATATTGTTTTAGTTTCAATACCGTATTAGGAGGGAAGCATCGAATCTAAGTGACTTCAGGACACTCAACTGTGTAACTCACCGTATGAACGTGGTACGATATATCTGGCCCATTACGAATTAAAGTTGTGAACCACAGTGGGAAATAGGTTTGATGGAATGACTATATGAGTATGTACACTTAATTTTCTTTTTACACGAATTTGATTTAACACAAGTTAAAAAGAAAAAAATCATCTCATTTTACTCGAATTGTTTTGTTTTTACACGATTTGTTTTGTTTTTACACGATTTGTTTTGTTTTTATACGATTTGTTTCGTTTTTACACGATTTTTAATATTCTATGAATTTCTCTTGAGTCTCAGAGCAAATAGAGCGAGGTATTTCGACGCGATTACGAAGCGTTTAAATAAGTCTTGTAAAAGTCTTAGGGACAAAAAGAAAACTACAGAAGACTAGAGATGATCGTCCAGAAATAATTTCGCAAGATGATAAACAGAATAATTCTAGTGTTGGTCGTGATATTGAAATCTTCCGCAAACTTGTATGCGTTTATTGTCAAAAAGTGACAAAGCATAAAATTGTGTTATTTTTGAGCTATTTTTACTTTTTCATATTAATAAATTCCAGGTATTATTTTCTATTTTAAAAATTATAATTAAAAGAACAAAAATATAATGGGTAATCTGAAATAAATTTTTAAGAGACTTAGTGACAATTTATTTAGTATCGATTACACCTAATGCTCTTTTTAGACGTTTTTTTTTGGGAACGTGTTTATTCTGTAAAAAGAGTGTTACAGTGGTATCCTGTAAAAAGAAAATTAGGTGTAATTTGGATTAAATTTGCCTTTTTTTTACTGTTGCATACAACTTTCAATAGTGTTCGTTCCATTGGAGTTTTTCTACTATCGGATCAAACTGTTGATACGTAGTGGGCCAGTAGTACTGTACGTGTTGTCGCGGTGTTCGTGTACCGTTCGAGCGAGCAGCGTCACGTTCTGAACGCACGCACGCGGCCCGCCCCGCAGCTCCCGTCTCCTTCTGTCCGTAGGCCGTATAACGGCAACGAGCGCTCGGACGAACTCGCGCGATTAAACCCCTGACGTGAGCGCCGCGCACAGGTCGAACCCGGGCACGCCGACGCAGCCGCGGCGGCCGGACTTCATCGGCGTCCGCACATCGCCCCAACGCCGCTTCCTGTCGGAGGGGGAGCTGCTGCGCACGGAACCGCCCGCGCACCGCCCCACTGCGGACGACATACGCGAGCTGGCCGCCTCCCCTCAGCGCGGCTACATGTGGGCCGAGCGCCCTCCCCCTGCGCAGCCATCCCCTCTCTCCCGGCGACGCGCGCCACCCGGCCCTCCGCCGAGGCCCGCGCGCCCCCTTTCGTTCGTGCGCGCGCTCGAGGTGCAAGACCAACTCGAACGTGCACCCCCCGCCGAGCCACCCGATCGCGCCTCCGTCTACGACTGCAACTACGAGATCTCCGTCTGAGCCACGTTTGGTACTCGCGTGTGAATAAGATACGTGGTAAGTATCGAGGGTACTTTGAATTGAAAAGCACTCGTGCCCAGATCTCGGAATGCGAAACGCACGCCATGCTATACGTGGTTGACGAGATTGACAAGCCAAGTGACTTCGACCAAGTCTCCTAACTTATGTAGAAAAATTTCGACGCTTTGTATAGATAAAAAGTTCTCGAAAACGCAAAGTGTATTAATATTCATCGAGCACGATATTGAGGTGTTTACTTTTAGATGTACACGTGACGTGCTCAGGTCCCTAGGCACTAATGTAATCACCGGCGACTTGACTGATCCTATCCAGTGACAGATGGGTCGGTTACAAACGATTCCAGGCGATCCAAGTGACGCCGACCGAGTCGGTGTGAACCCGAAGATCTCCGTTGAATTTTATTTTTTAACGCACAATTACCACAATTGATACAACTTGACCACAAGAGTGAACTCATGAATAATCTGTGAATCTATAAAAACATATGTGTTTTTATGTCACGCCGTACACAGGTAATGACTTTGGAGTGATTGTGTCATGTAATACGGATAATTAACAAACAGACTTAAGGTGTGATTAAAGTTTTATATGTATGTATATTTGACAGTAAACTGTATCGTTAAATTATATTATATTTAATCTGACATTGTAAATAGTCCTCAGTTTTGTGACACTGAGATAGATAGACTTTGTTTGATGACGTAAGTTTGTGTGCATTAAGGAGCAGTTCACGCTTGTGTTCACGTTTATTTTTACTTATAGGACAAGGTGTATTCAGTGAACTGTGCATCTGGTGTAACATAGTCATTTTATGATTGTCTATGGTTTGTTTTAATTCGGTCTTAAATGTTAATGTCGTATCTGGCCGCAATTACTGCATATCAAGCTTAATGAAGAGACAATGTTTTGGTAGAGCGATCTGATTTTTTTCTGATTTGAGATTTTGCTCTACAAGAAATTGACAGAGGCAATGCTCTACAGACAACGCTATTTTAATTTCAATGCGTAATTATGGTCAACAAAAAGTTTGATTTATATTCAAGTTGTTTTCGAAGAACCCTTTTTACTGATCTTCATCGATAACGCTCTCGCGGAATTGACTGTAATGTTAATTAATCTGCCTCAATTTTTAGTCAAATCATGAATGCTAGCTCAGAGGTCGTATTGGTGTCATTTTTCTACTTTTTTAAACGAATAAACACAAAATTTTTGCTAAGCAAAAATTAATATCCCTTAAAAAGAATTTTTAATATGTTTGAGTATGTATGCTCTGGGTACAATTAGAGTTTATACTGTTCAAATTGATGTTTTAAACACAAACATACTTAATTGCTTCGTCATCATCAAAAACTTGTAACAATCAACTGTTGAACGTAGAAATTTCCCTTAACTGGACGGTTATTATATAGAGGCTACATGAGGTTGCTGTATCTATTTACATTCTTTTAAATTACTACGCTTTGCATTATAAAATAAAAACTTATAACCAAAATGGGAGAAGAAAATGACACTCACTGAGTGAATTGTGCCAAATATTTCGTAGAAGGAGGTAGATTATAGCACTATGCTTATCAGTTCCTAATAAACGAACGATTGCTCCTATATGTAATTGGCGTAAATTGACAAGAGTGATTTGATTTACTAAACATTGCTATGTGAACTGTATTCACACACCCGTGAAAAGTACACGTTGCAATGGCATTGATTCATGTTTAACACTTATTGCTATTAACTTTAAGCTTATTCATAAACTATTACAGAATATAAATTCAAAAATTAATTGTTGCTTAAAATTGTCTATGTCAGTTGACATTTAACTCTGGTGACGTAAATATCGATCTAAACAAGTTTAAAATTTAAGCTTAGTGATAAACAGGTTATTCAAAAAATAATTGTTACTCAATTCTTCCAGAACTATGTACGTTAACATTTTATGTCACTGTCATTAGTGACGTAAAATGTCAACTTACATAGACATTTTAAAGTTTAAGCTAAATGATAGACAATTACAGATTATAAATTCAAAAAATAAATGTCACTAAAAATTTTCTATTTCGCGTAAACCGCATATTTGATGCAGCTTACGTATGAACAGTGTAAATATACTTTTAATTAAGACGCATTTTTATTTGATGTTGTATGTCTTATATTGTAGAAGTTAAATAATTGACTGTTTTAATATTGGACCATAATTATATTATACCACAATGAAAAATTTAATTTAATAAAATTATTGAGAACTTCTTTTAGATTTGTTAATTACCTTAGGAATAATATTGATTTTTCCTCTTCATAATGGCAGAAAGTAATTTGAAAGGTTGTATGTGGGTATTTTTAATATTTAATACAAATAGGCAGTTAATGTGAGATCTTATGTTGTATCATATACACATTTAAGAGGTTGATTTGGATGCCATGCAATGTCATCCATTTGTGATGTGTTTGAATAGGTTATGCTTGGGCGATAAAGGCTCAAGATCTCATCTTTCCGAATTTGTTTCAATGGTCCACGAGAACCGTAATTAGAATCGTAAATTTGTGGTTTAAATAAAAAAAGTATAAGGTGACATGCGTACCGGCGCTACTTTATTTGTAGTTATGTAACATATTTGTATTTTTCGACGAAATATAATCGAGATTAATGTGTATGTAAATATTACAACTACCATACTACATTTTTAACGGAACGTATCGATCATAATATGAACACCATCTATGTATTTCTTAAATTCTATGATAAAAGAAACAATTTTATATCAAGACACGAGATTATTTATTCTTGTTGATTATTTTTGACTAACTATATGGTAAATATTGGATAACAATCGTGAGGACAAATTGAAGAACATTTTTTTGTAATAATTGCCTCATCGTTCAAATGAGGCAAAAAAGTTATCTGATCTTTAAAAAGCAGCAATAGCTCGATGGTAAGGGGCCATCCATATATTACGTTACACGTTGAGAGGTCGGGAAGGGGTCAACAAAGTGTGACAGCGAGTTATAAGAGGGGGATGGGTTTTAACTTTTGAGGCACCACACGCATACATTCAAAATCCTAAATACAAAACTCAAAGTGTAATAAAGAGGTCAAAAATCATGTTATTCATGTAACGTAATCTATGTATGGTTCCTAAGGATTGGACACATGATCATTTTGTGAGTTCGTACCCTCCATTGGACAATTGATATAATAAACTTCCTAGCCAAGCACTATTAACTCAGTTTCAGGTTAATGAAAATTCTAGTGATATTAAATCATTGCTAGTGTTCTTTTCTGACTACTGAAGCCTACAGACATTCGCTACTAAAGCTGCAGATACGTTACTAGCCTTTGACATAGATTTAGCGTAATAGGTATCATACAGTCAACAAAAAGATCACTTGTATAATTTGTGTTCGATACATTTCATTAAAAATTATTTGTCTAATCGATAAGGTTAAGTGTGTAAATATCCCACATTATAATGTTTTATATATAAATTGTATAGAACATGTAATAGTTTGTTATAAATGTTACTATATGTATATTAAAGTTAATTTCAAGTGTATTTATTTTCGATGTCAGTAACTAGTTGAACGCATTCTGTTTTCCTCTATCGACATATCAGTAGCGTGGTTATCATGTTTTTTTTTTAAACCTGTTTCCTAATACGCTTCACTACGTTCACTCTGGAACTTTTTAATTTTGTTCTTTGTGTATCGTATGGTCGTTCATACATTTTTCATCTGCAACACTGCCGTTCTTAAAAAAGGACATTAATATTTTCATAAACAATTAATTGCCCGCTAAAGTCAGCATGATTTAAATTTACAATTTAAAAAAAAGTGCAACTCTTGTAATACGTAGCAAAACGTAGAATACATGGCAAATTTGTTAATTGCTCCAAAACAATTCATCCATCCATCCATAAGTTCGTGGCACTTGTATATGTAGCAAAATTCTCCTGTGATATGAAGCTAGCTCCTTCAAACAATTCTCTATACTCTAGTAAATCTTCTTGGTCTTCCTCATCCTTTTATGCTAAGTAGTGAAGAGAAAGCTTAAATATTTCATTGAATAATTAATAATTTTACAATAATTAGAATATTCATAAATTTTCAAACATGATTCAATGCAAGTTTAATTTCGTACGTGTGATTGGCTTCTTAAATTTTAAAATTTCTCACAATTAATTTATACGTGTGTGCTTTTTTCTAAGGACGGTAGAATAACAATGCATGTACGCGTGTTTGAATAATCTAGATATGGCATTTATTCAAAACTTAATTGGTGCGATAGAGTCATCAAGTTTTGGGAAGTTTTATGGTAGCAGTCCATATTAGTAAAAACAGTCAAGTTTGATATCAAGTCTATAATCATTATGAATCGTAGTTTAATATACTTATTTCTCTTAAAAGTCAATCCTTCCTCTATATATCCACACATTCCGTTCTCCAAGACTTTGAGATGTTCCATTATTTTTTTACGTTGACACAAACGTACTTAATAATTTGGAAATACGTATGCTGATCATGTCAGATTCACAGCCCACCAGAGATGTGTTGTCAAACAATTTGCAAATGTGAATTGATTTGTTGCATGTTTAGGTCATTCCATACAGTCGTGGGTCCAGGGTAAAAGGGGAAGATCCCCCCTCCCCACGCTGCGGCACGTTCCGTTACGCATATCTATAATACGGATGACATATTAAAATGTCTGTTAACATCTGTATAAATAAACGAGAAAAATACAGACATTGCAACTATTAACGAATAATATTATTCATTTTTGTGGGACTAAGAAAACTTAATTTCACCATCCATTTATGTAGTGTTTGACTAAAATTATACACATCACCACGTGTTTATGGGAATCAATCTCCGTGTATTATATGTAGCTAAGGTCAAAACCTTTGAAATGACAACATCCCCCTCTTTTAATGGTACCCTGTATTCACGTCTAGTTCCATACCTCATCATATTCTTGTTGAACTTGTTTAGGTATTGTAGTGTCCATGAAATGTCTCGAACGTAGTGTAATATGTTTACGAAACGAATTTCTCCATTATAAATTGATTAGCTTCATTGCTGTTGCTGGAAATCTATCACAGAAAGTATAAATACAATCAAAAGTGTTATTTTCGTATTCAGGTAATATAATCGGTGTAAAGTAAGTTGTCCAAGATAAGTGTTACAAAAGTAGCATTAGTTCTGCATTAATAATAGCTCAAAGTGTGTTTGGAAGCATATACAATTGACATTTTCGACCGCGCTGCGAAACATAGTTACCTAAGAACGTGTATATTTATAGTATCTCTTCAGAAAATCGTTATTACCTACGTGTATGTGACAGTGTTTTATTTTTGTATTTTGATAAAATTTGTGTAAATAATTTTCTTATTTTATTGATATTAAACTCAATTAATCAAACGGTGTTTGATTTCTTTAATAGTGGAGTTGATTACAATGCAACATTCGTTATTAGGATAAACTTGGTATCCTCGCCTTCTACATTTTAATTATAAACAGTATAGGATCCAATTTTCATGATTTTATTAATCAATATTCTCTGCAAGTTATGTAGTAAATTCGTACCTATACTAAATAACTTGCAGAGAATATTAAAATCATGAAAATTGGGTCTTGAACTACCGAGTTTACTTGTACTGACAACAGACTGAAAAAGCACCGAGGCGGCGTAAAGTCAAACCTCACGACACATGTTAATTCTGCGGCAAAGTATGCCGCTCTCGCAACGGATTATTCAACCACGAAAAATGTTGCCTTTCGGATATTATGAAGTAAGTAGTCTGTAAGAAACGTAAAGTGCTAGAGCCACGCTGCAGACGAATACTTTGTCAAGAATGGCATATTAGTTGCCTGTAGTATGATTAGGCCAGGTCGCCCGAGGAAAAACAGCATTCCCGCAGAAAATCGACATCTGAGCGGTTGAGTTCCGGAGGCTCGACCGCCTCTTTCCTCCCATAATGACGTTCCTTATAGACCGGCAACGCTTCTACACTGCACTTCGATATTGAGACGCATCATAGGTTGCACTTTCTTTGGCACTAGCTATGGAGTTATTCAGAGAGATTGTATATTCTCTGTGTTAATAGACCTATAATTCGTCTTCTTTACATTTTAATCGAAAGTGTAAGTGCTCTAATTTTAAGCTGTTTTATATAAATATAGGAAACTTAATGCAAGCATAAGCCTGGATACTTGCATGATATAAAAAGAGATAACCTCTAATTCAAAATTATTGCCAATTCGATTCGCTTATAACCTTTATCACGCTTCTCCATCGAGTGCAAAACACCCAATTGCGGTAAGTTTGAAAAATCACCGTCACATTTGTCAAATTTATATAAGTATAGTATAAACAAATATGAAATAAAAAAAATGAAAAAAATCACGTCTTTATCACTGTGCAGATACATACATTCCTAAAAAGAAGAGGATATAAATGATTAGTTTTACAATTAAGAGGCAAACGATCAAGCAAGAATGCACAATCGCATTTCGACGATGCAATCATAGAATATAAACAACTGCAACTGTCAACCCCATGTGCTTGCTATACATTTCAACACGGCTTTGGTGCCGAATATCGATTTTAAAATTACCATTGAACGTAATTTATACATAAAAAAGCTACTTATCTTTCTCACTAGACCTGAATCAATATTAGTTGTTTAATCTGGATCTAGCGCCACAAATACCACAGTATTGTACAATGAAGATAAGAATGTTAAAATATAAGATATTATCAAGTCTTGTTAATTGATATAGGGTCACGTCCATTGTAACACTAATTTACGTATTGTTTCAAATTGCAGATTTCATATTCTCTCCATCACCCTGTGTACTCATAAGACCTTATTTCAACTTATTTCCATTTATATTGCGTATCTGAATAAGTTTCATTTCCTATAATGAGCTTTTTGGGTTAATTTAGTTATACGCATGCATATAAAACATGTACATTAGCTTATTGCTACTTTTTGTTTAAGATGTAAAATAAAATTATTAATTTGCATGTTTTACATTATTGCATCTGAACACCAAAGCCGTAGTAAAACTTTAAAAACAAAGAATATAATTATCAACATTATTTATGATTATGAGTCGAAAAGTTGATGTCACAATTTAGATATTATTGTATAAAACAAACATATGTACCTAATATTAAATATTTCATTTGGCAACACGTTTACATTTACATTGTCTGTAGATTTTTAGTCTATGGTCTTTTTATTGACGACAAGGGAATGAGAATGTGAGTTTCGTAAATTTGTCTAAATAAATCCAATAAAATCTGTGTAAAAGAGTGTTATTTATCTGAAATTAATTGAAGACTATAATTATCGTTTCCTAATTTATTACATGGTTTTAATATTTTGTCCGTTAAATTTATCTTTCAAAATAAACATTGAACTGAAAATAATTTTTAACTTATTAGATTTCCATTTTATTTATATAAATACTGAGAATTTCACTTTAATTTTAAAGAACTCATGTGAATAAGTGCAGCAGTATTTTTATGATTTAAACTTGTTATAATAGATTGTGTTTGAAGGTTAGTTTTCGCCTTACAGATCCATCCAAGATGGGTAAAATAATGAAACCTGGTAAAGTGGTACTGGTCCTCAGTGGCCGGTACGCGGGCCGTAAGGCTATCGTTGTTAAGAACTACGACGAGGGTACATCAGACAAACCATACGGCCACGCTTTTGTTGCCGGCATCGACAGGTATCCACGAAAAGTTCATAAGAGAATGGGCAAAAACAAAATACACAAACGGTCAAAAATCAAGCCTTTTGTCAAGGTAAGGATGAATTGTCTTCAAATATGTCATTATTTTCTTTCAATAAGTCCACTTATTTGACATAACTATAGTGATAATTTTACAAAGTCAAAAATTTTACATAAAACACATACATATATTATTATTTCTTACAAAAAGATATGGAGCTCAGTAATGTCTACTGTTCTAGGGTGTGAATGTAGATGTTTACTAATATATAGAAAGTGCCTTCTCACCTAAATTTGTTTATTCAATGCAATGAAATTTTATTTGAATAATATTTGATTATTAATCAAATGCAGACACAAAAAATGTATTTGGAGCAAGAAGAACCCTGATCAGAGTTTGATATCATAAACAATGAGTGCAGTTGCTATCATCAACAAAAGATAGTAGTTCACTGTTGAACAAAAATAACTCTTTTAGTTGGATTGGTTTAACCTATACTTATATGACATGTATGTAGCTTTGCTAAAGAGCAAAAGCAAAGCAAAGCAAAGCCGAAGATCGGGCTAGGTGGCGCGCCTTGGGTGAGGCCTATGTCCAGCAGTGGACTGCCGCGGGCTGATATTGATGATGTAGCTTTGATATTAAAATAATAATTGTACTTCCATCAAATTTTTGTAAATTACTAGGATTCAACCAAAAGCAGGTATGGCTGACAGTTGAAGTAATAAGATGTCTTTGAATCCTTTTGTATAAACATAAGGCAAGAATACAAGTAATTGGACAATTTGATTTATATTAAAATCATGCTTGATTTATTTACTTTTAACCAATCTCTGTTTAAATAAAAGTTTTAAAAATAGTTTTCAAGATACAAATTTTAATCCATTAAAAACATTCATTACACTGATACCAACCCTATTGTGCCAATAATATCCAAATTTCACACATAAATTGGATATGTGTAGTAGAATATTAGATGCTTTGAGTGAAATCTACGTCCAGAACTGGACCGCTACAGATTGATAATGATATATCAGACTTAAAAATCTGTCAAATGAAAAATGATGTTATGTGACCTATTATAGGACATTCAAAATATGTCGTTTAAAATATTATTTACAATACTCATATAAACTTTTTTTTATTTATTTATATATTCACGCCTATCCCCTGCAGGGGTTGGCAGAGACCACAGAGCTCCATCCATTCTCACCCTCGTAAGAATCTTTATGTGACGGGTGACAAACCACGCCGTAATTTTTCAACAAATTAGGTATATTAAATTGGTCTTAGTGAATCCCATGAGCCGCAAGGGAGGATGGAGGTCAGCCCCAGCAGAGCCCTTCATGCTGAGGTAAGGCACCATAGTACCCAGGGGAGCCCAATCCCGGGACGGTCGGTACGCTTGTGACTAAGCACATCCTTAGCCATGCATCCTTTAGCACGGCAGACTGTGGATTGGCGGAGAGGAAGGGAAGGATAGAGGCACCGCCACTGAGCCAATCGGTTATCATATAAATTTTATATATTCATAAATATCTGAATGTACAAATTCTATTTTCTTTAACATTTATTTAGTATGTGGCTTGTTTTTACAAATTGCATTTTCTTTCCAGGTTGTTAACTACAATCATCTGATGCCAACTCGGTACTCAGTAGACTTCAGCTTTGAGAAATTCAGTGCTAAGGACCTTAAGGACCCTGCAAAACGCAAGAAGCTACGTTTTAATACTCGCGTGCGTTTTGAGGAGAGATACAAGAGTGGAAAGAACAAGTGGTTCTTCCAGAAGCTTAGGTTCTAAGATGTACATTTAATAAAAAAATACATGTGTAATGCAATTTTGTTTCTATTTTTCCCAATTTTACGTTTAAGAATCTTGACAATTGCAGCTATTTATTATAATTTCTAAAAAGTTCTATTTAGAGCTAGATTTAAATAGGTAGATTAATATTTAAATAGAGATTATAATAGAGCTTGTGGATTATAACTGAACATTTATGTTCATTTATAAAGAAGACACTATTCAAATTAAGGTTCAAGCAATCCATATGTATGGCCTTTAGAGGATACATATTAACTTTTAAATTTAAAACGTGAGGATATAAATAAAAGAACAAATACAGGTATATATTAGCTTTATTAAGAAATAATTTATAAATTAGCCAGTCTAATAGAGTAGAATAGAATACGAACATTGCATTTAATTTAAAAATATAATCACATGAATAATTTAGTATAGCTATAAGTTGCCTACGTATGTAAGGACAAAGAATTGTACCATAAGACATGATGTATTTATGGAACGGTAAATGCTTAATTCAAATCTAAAATTGGGCTTTGTTATGAAAATGTCAGTAGTTGATATGGGTAATAGATGGTTCTTATGACTGAAAGTGAAATAATACGCACCAACAGCAATAAATAAATATGAGCATGATAGAATACTCTGAAATATATGATGAGTCTTTCTTTGCTGGACAAAGAAATGTCATTTTTATTTCCAAAAAGATTATCAGTCAACGAAGCATTAACCATACATTTTCTGGCGCATTATAATATACACAAATGTTAAAATCACTATTCGCAGCTATCCTGGTTAAAAATGTTTATAATTATCATTTATAATAAAGATTTTTTTTACATTTAAACCTTTTATGATAAATGTATATATGGATGTAAGAAATAAAATCATTGCTTTTTATTATTTTTTTTCACGATTTTTGAAAGCCTACTATAAAAATTGTCTAAGATGTCATTGCTGAAGAGGTGACCGAAATTAATATTAAAATCAGTGGGGACAGTCAGAATTTTTACTTAGCTAAGATCCGCGACAAGTAAAAAAAAAAAAATAGAAAAATAATGTGTCTTTACTGGAAGAAGTCTGTTTACGGTGAACGGTCAATTCCGTTGTCTTCCGTAGAGTCTACTATATTTGATGATGCTTCGTGTTGAGGCGAAATACGTATCATGTACATTGTGGAAGAGTGGTGGTGCGTTTGGTATTATTGATCGTGGTTGGAAAGTAGTGGTTTTCGTTGATTAAGTTCCCCGTAAATCCACTTCTTCCATTAAAAAACACATTATTATTTTTCTATTATTCTTTGCTTGTCGCGGATCTTAGCTAAGTAAAAGTTCTGACTGTCCACATAGTAACGGATCACCGCAAAGTAACGCCTGACTCCATTTATCAATAAGTTTTCGTTGCGTGATGCTATTGATAAAAATATTAAAATGGTATCTTACATATAGCGATTAAAAATAGTATATACTTAAATAAGCTAAATAAACTTACGCGATTTTATATAACTTATCTATTATATTTAATTTTTCGAAAGTAAGCACTTAATGGTATTTAAACTACTTGAAATAATAACTATAACTAGAATATAGGTTCATAGATAACTTTAGTTGCATATCTTGAAGAATAACATTGAAATAAAACACTCTCAGACATAGAAGTTTTAGAAAATGTATTAAGTCAAAACCACACTGGATAAACAGTAGTACTTTTTTTTAATAGCCCAAATATGGCCCACTGCTGAGCACGGCTGCATTTCTGGAGGAATGGAAGTTAAGCCATCACGCTCCTCCAATGCGGATTGACGGGGTTACTAGACTCGGAATAAATATCTGTAATCCAATCCATACATATATTTATTCCGATGCGGGGATCGAACCCGCGACCATTGAATCTGCGTAGGGTGTGAATTAATTATTTTCAATTAGCCGCAAAACAATTGTATCTTGTGATTTATGAAATTAAAAACACATTGTTTTTCCTTCAAACAACTAACGGACAAATTCTCAGTAAGTTACCTTGTAACGACTCTTTCACATTTTTGTCAAATAAAGTAGCTTTTATTAATGAATTACAAGTAATGTGCATTCAAAAAGTATAAATATATTTTTTATTGTTATAACAATGAGTAAGTCGATATCTCCATCAGCAAAAACCCTAACCTTAAGGTTAAGCACGACCTAAAGGTGCTTATGCACGACAATTTACAATTAGTCTCATCAAGCGCTCGCGAGTTTTGAGATTCTCTCATCTAACTTTTTGATCTCCTTGTGAAGACTGTCAACGTTATGCGCAAAGACCTCTTGGATTCCTTGAAGGAGTTCTTTGTTGTTTTGGACTCCACTGGCTACGGTGCCCTGCAGGGTTTCCAACTCTGTGAGAGATTTGCCGAAGTTGCTTGCTATAAAAAAAACATATTGTCATCATAAATGATTGTTATTTATATTCATATATGTATGTATATATAAAATATTATAGATACCCAATAGTTAATTTTTGTAGGCTGTTGATGATACTATAAATAAATATTTTTCTCGTCGCTCAAGCTTTACAACATGAAGACTTTATTGTCTATGATAACATAGACAAGAAAGTGACAAAACAAGGGCGCGTGATGTGTAGGTGTATTCTTCGCTCAGATTAGTTCAGACAACTGTAGAAAGTACTAAGCTTTGTTTTTCTGAAGGATAACATTAGTAGGGAAAAGTTTCATCACTGAACTGATCACATTGGAGAATGAATTTGGGCCTACATAATTTGGGACGTAACCAAGCTAGATTTGATTCGAAGATGTTAATGCTGGTAGCCCATTGGCTTTAACAGCTTTACTGAATACTGGGCCTGTCGGCTCGGACCCCACGGGCAAGTAAAATATATTTGGGAATCTGCGCAAATCGCAGATTCCATCGGCTCGACGCCGTGCCGCAGGTACACATGTGTGTGAGTCGATTCAAATTTCGTCATGACGCTACGTTAAATGTGTAGGGGAGGATTGGACCTAAGTAACTATGGTCCCTATTAGTACCCTGGGCCCTAAGGTCTAGGGGGTGAGAACCGACCGGGCATGCGAGAGAATCTCGTATAAGCGGTCGGTGTAGAAATGTTCCCTACTCTACGTGCTCGGCTAGAGCCGGGTACCGAGCTAGATGAATTGTCATTTGCATGGGGTTCGCTGCCAGCAACTGGATGTGTAAATCCTAAGATTGAGATTTGTTATCGTTGTTTTCAGTCGCCACACATTCATTTGTGGTTTAGAAAAATCTAATGTATAAAAGTGTCGATGATGCTCTTATATTACATTCCTTGATCTCGTAAATAAATTTGTGACGGTGAAAAGGCGGTAACTTTATTAGCTCGAAAGCGAGATTACAGGGGAAAAGGTACCATAAGACTGATACCCTAAAATGTTACGTTTTAGAAAAGTTACGTAACGAAACCTATACAAGTAATAAAGGTTATGCATTTCTTTCTCTCAGTTTACTCTTCTATAGGCCTAGCACGACAACCGAAGCGCCGGAGCGCGGCAATGCATCCTGCTATCCCACTCACAAATCATTAAAATAAGCGAGCTAGCGATACGCGTTGTTACTGGATTGTGCGGCGTTGGCAGCTCTATGCAAGCACACAAGGGAAGAAATCGTCGCAGCACACCGTACTTTAGTAATTATATGTATAAGTTTGGAAACCACGCACAATTATCTTTATAAAAACTTTAGTAGTAAAGCTACTAACTGTATAATTTTATTGAAGACTTGGTTTCGCGTGCTTAATACGTCCGCTAACGGCGCTTGAGAAAAAAGAATTGTACCACAGCCCATATAATTTTTTTTTTATGAATAAATGGTCTTAATTTTTTAACATTATATATAATTATATACTATTTGTTGTAAACTGAATAAGTAAACACGCCGCTCATTTGCGGCGGCTGGCTGAAATGTAAGAACTGATACGACGCATATATGCCGCGCTGGTAGAGAACGTGTAAATCATAAAAGAGTAGCCTAGCATTAATAATATGTAAGCACAAACATGGCCGTTCACCCACCTTGGTTATGCAGAGCTTCCAATGCCTCCATGCGCTCCAGTAACTCTGAATGTGATATACCATCTATTGTCTGCAGTAGTTTGTGCAACTCATTAACCTGGAAATAAAGGATTAATAATTTTTATTTTTTATTTCATTTAGGCTACAAACTTCTTTTTATTAGACCATACTTATATTAGGTTATAGGTCCGATAATCTTTATTTGAAAGTAGTAGTTAAAGTTGGAAAGGCTGTCACCGGACAACAATTATTTATGAAAAAGAATATTTATTTAACAGGTTTATATTTTTTTTCTTTTACGTTACTTTATTTTTCAAATAAATGTGCAATGTGTACACTTGTATAATTTACCAACTTTTGATTAATCCCAAAAGCGATATCTTTTATAGTACAAACGTGTGCATAATCTATGTCACGTGGACATGTGTCGATGAACCGCATAATGCTGCTGTTTTAAATAGGTCATTGATCCTGTTCCTTTATGTCAAATGTCCTAGCTGTTGAGTTCAACGTTGACACACCAAGATTTTTATAAATGAATTTTTAATTTAAACAAAATATTTGAAAAAGGTAGATATCCAATGCGGTGCACCGACCAAGTTAAGACCGTTCTCAATGACCTCACCACAGACATAACGACCACGAATTCTCTGTCAAGAGTATGACGACCAAGAAGAATTTGAAAAGGGACCACAGAGCTCCATCCGCTACGATCCCGGCTCACCCTCCCCGCCTCATCCACACTCATCCATTTTTCATCTCACATTCATCGCAGCGAAACGGCTCTCCATTAGCCGCTTCTCGCCCTCGTGGGAATCAGGACGTGACGGGTGGCGAACCACGCCGCCGTCATTTTTTCAACAAATTGTAGGTGTATATTAGAATTCGTCTTAGTGAATCCCACGAGCCGCAAGGGAGGATGGAGATCAGCCCCAGCAGAGCCCCACATGCTGAGGTAAGATAAAAAGGTTGTGTCGCTTACCATTTCGTCCATATCGGGATGCGTCGGCTTGAGCGCGTTCCGGAGCGTGTCGAGGTTGGCCAGCAGTGAGGTGAGTCGCGCGTCCGCCGCTGCGAGCTCAGCCGGACGTAGCAGCGCTGCGCGGGCCGCCAGCGTCGCCGCCGCGCCGCACAGCGTTGCCTGATAAATGATGTAGCATACGTAATTAGGCGGTCACACATGGTTTTTTTATGGGATAGGAAAGCAAACGAACTGGCGTGTCACCTGATAGAAAGCAACCAACGCCGCCAATAGACATCCGCAGTGCATTGGCATTGCAAACAAGCGTTCGCATATTTTTTTTTTCATTCGTTCGTATTGTCATGGAGACCGACACTTTTTTTTACATAGTTTCCAGTAAAAGTTTTAATTTGTTTGATACATTTCAGTTTTAGAATTATTATTGAATTTAAATTTCTACACAGTATATACCTCTCCAGTCGCGGCCTGCAATCTGCGGAACGCTTCCTCGTCCCTCACTCCAGCTGCCTGTTCCAACTTATGTAGCCTATGGGTGAAGAAAAAATATAAACAATTTTCTCTAATTTTACATCATCTTGTAGCGGTAGTGGACTACGGTCATTGTTAAAGAAAAAATAATAATAAAAAAATTTGACAAAGACAATTTTTTTTTATTAAGCCTTTATTGCTAATAGTAAATATTTACATACAAAAGGTTGTAAATTATGTTAATACTGCGCTGTTCCTCCACACATAGGTCTCTTCCAGCTGTACTTTGAAAAGTACTGGCTCATTACTTGACTATATTAATCGCAAATTGATAATTTATACATGTGTTATGTGAATTTACATAATATTAACTTTCATAACCCAATAATGCTTAGATGGTTTGGGCACATAGAGAGGATTGATAAAAGACGATAGGCAAAAGAAGTTTACGTTGCGGATGTGGATGAAAGGGTCGGTAGCCAAGGAAAACATATGTTGACCAAATTACGGAAGTTTTTTAAGAAAGGCGAGGTCAAGAGTACCCTTTACCGGCAGGCTTGCATGAGGAGAATAATGAGTGTGGAGGAGGCAAGGAAAGTATGCAGAAATAGTAGCAGATGGAGATCTGTGGTCTCTACCACCACCTATGGGATACAGGCATGACAATATGTATGTATGTAACACAATCATCACACACATCATGAAGACAATAATTTAATTTAAATACCTATGTTCCAGTTGAGCTATTCTCGTGGTCTGAGCTAGATTCACCTCTGGTTTCAGTTTTAAGTGTGCTGTTACCAATTCACCATGTTTCTTCTTAGTACTTGTCGAAAGATATTCTCTGAAATAATAAAATATAAAACCTTTTACAATCACCGAGATGTAAGGGGATGCAACCAAATTTTCTAGTTTCTTAATGTACATGAGACAGTAATATATTTATGTATTTATTTACAAAATCTATGACACTTAGATGAAATTACAAAATTTATATACATATTGTACTGGCAATGAAGAATTATTAAAATTTATTGAAGACAATTGAACAATTAACTCAGAGATTTCACTTAGCTACCATGTTTGCTTTGTATAATATGTGAATAAATGAATAATACAGTTTGTGTGTATACATGTGTGTTTGTGTGTGTATGTGTGGTTTTGAGTGAGTGTGTGTGAGTATATGTATTTGTATAAAAATATATAAAACTATATTTAATTAATACAAAAACAAATGTCATTAATAATAATTTTCTATTGCATACTACTTTGATTCAACAGAAATTGGAATCCATTGACAGTACTAGATGGTAAACCTCACCTAAGTTTTTCAGCTTTTGGATCAATTTGCTCTCCTTCTTCTAATTTTAATTCTTCTAGAAGCTTTTTCGTAGTATTTATTTGTGCTGCAAGTTTTTGATGCTCCTCCTGTGCATGCATAAAATTTTAAACAAAGTTAATTATAGTTCACACTTGAAACTTGGAGTTTTCATAAGTAAATATAATATACATTTACAATTTAATTTAACAATTAAGATTCTACTACCATTTAAAAACATGCTTTCTATGAAGATTGAAAAAATTTAAAAAATTAATCCAAAGATATCCTCTTATTTTTATAACAATCATAGGAATTAATTAAATAAGGTATATGAGTTTGTATCTTTCATTGGATTATTGATGTGAATTTATTATAATATATTGATTTGATTCTTAGCATAGGCATGTTTAGATTAATTGTAATAGTAAACATAAATTTCTAATGATTAATAGAGTCAGGTGTTATTTTGCAGAAATCCATTATTATGACTATCAGCTATATCTTACCTATGTAAAAACTTTCTAATTAAATAAAAAAGTTGTTAGTGTTGTTGTAATAAAAATATTGCTTTTGTAAAAAATAACAAACTTTAATTGCGTTAAACTACAATATGCTAAAGAATATTTAAAATCTTCTAAAGAACTTAAAATTATGAGTAAAATATAAAACAAAATTTTCACAAATGATATAAAATATCACCTTTTCACTCTCAGTGGCTTTATTTTTTTGTTCTGTTACTTCCTCCAACAATTCTGTAAATTCACACCGTAGTCGATTATAACGCTCCAAAGGAGTTTCTGGCTCACCCTCGGCTGCCAATTCCCATTCACCAGCTCTGTATGAAACAAGAGAAAAAAGTAAACTTTTTAACGCTTATTCATATTAATTCACAATAATACTTATACCAATGTGTGATTATTAAATAGCTATTGAAATTAATGGGGTGAGTTTAAAAATCATCTTATAAACGTAGCCTTTCCTATGGTAAGCTTTTGCTAGGCATGTAATAGACAAGGTGGCATGCCCTAGTAGTTACCTATGTCCAGCAGTGGTTAGTCACAGACTAAATGATAAGAATGGCCTTGTCCTTAACAAGCCAACTTGCCCAATCTTTGCTTCATACATCCAATTAATGCTAAGAGCCCTGCTATAATTTACATTATATGGTATAATTTACATTAATCAATTTATTTTATATATCTCTACCTTAATGCATAAATGATATATACATAGTATAAACTGAACTCTAGAGTATATCAATATAACAATTATGTTGAGATGAGTTTAAAAGTTAAATATGTTTTTAAATTATAATAAAACTTATTTTTCCGCTAAAAATAAAGAGAGCTTTTGTAAGATTACCTGTATCCAATCCTTGATTTTCTGCTTAATCTGTCCGAAAAGTCAACATTACCAGTCAGGAATTTCCCTTTGAATTTATTAAAAGAATCTTTAACAGATAGATGTAAGTTTTCAATACATTCATTCTCTTCCTCTTCATAAGGCTCCACTTGATCAGCTTCTGGTAAGTCACCGGTTTCGTATACATCAGGTTGATCGTAAGCCTTTAAACAAAACCCAGCATTGTAATACTTATAATATCGATTATTTCACCAACAAAGTTTTTATAAACTCACTATTCCGGGGAGATTTTCATATTTAGGATCTGCCATGTTGCGATTAAATGAAAATTAATAAAATATTTTTTTTATATTATCATATGTATCTTAAAGAAATGATTTGAAATATTTAAGATGACGTCAGTTTCAATTCACAAGAAGCAAGAAATTTTTTATTGAAATGTCACTGTCAATGTCACAATGTCAATACAGTGTTTTAAAGACAATAATAGAGGCTGTTATTACACTGACTCTATTATTCTCCTTAAAACACCACAAGATAGGAAAAGCACAGTAATATTAAATTATTAAAGAATTTAATTTAAACTAAATCATTCTAAATTATTAAAAAAGCATAAAAATATAGACTTGGGGTTGAGTGCTTTTGGACCCAAGTTGATTTTTTGCATCCGATATAAAATGTTTAGCATAAGTCATGCAAGCACTTTTTTAACTTCGTTTCTTACAGGTTGTCCCCTAGAAATTTAATACAAAATAATTGTATTCGTAATTTTTATTGTGTCCATCTTTACTAAAGTTATAGTGACGAATGAATAAAACCAAAATTTGTGAGATGGGATGTTTCGTGATGATAGCCATTCGCATAAACATCTGGACAAGACGTTCTGGTGTATAATAGCTATAATAAGCTTTTCTTTTGATAAAAAAAAAAATATTTTTCCCTGCTATTGTGATTAATATTATGATAACGCTTCTATGATTGAGAGTTGAAATAATTTATTAAAATGATTTTAAGAGGAGAAAAAGAAAAAGTACAATACCATTTCACGTGTATATATTATGGAATTAAATATGTATTATTTTTAAATAATACATTTCTGACCTCGTGAAATCATAAGGAAAAATTTGATTTTATCTTATTCGCACAAATGACAAGAATACAAGAAGAAAATTGCATATTTCTTTTATTCAAAATATTTTCCTGATTATAAGTATAACTTTATCTAAGAGGAACGACCTTAGGAATGGCCAATAGTGCTATCGGTTAATTAAAAGAGAACTATATATTAGTAGAAAATTGGTTATCTGTGATCACTTGGCACTATACAAGAAAAACACGTCATTATTTTGTCATCTTTTGACTTGTTCCCTGTGAGTCACCGATACTTTCGACTAAAATTAATTTTAATTTTAACAAACTCTTGAAGTGGTTGGCAGTGAGCGTTTACAAATCAATTACAAAATGAGTCTACAGTGGACCATTATAGCTACATTTTTATACGCCGAAATAGCGTTCATTTTGTTACTTACTTTGCCGATAGCAAGTCCATCGAAATGGCAGAAATTTTTCAAATCCAAATTTTTAGCGTACATAAGTGGGCAGGCATCTATATATTTCCTTATTCTTATTGGAGTTTTGGTTTTGTGCCTTCTTGATGCTATACGTGAGATGCAGAAGTATTCTAATATGGAACCATCAGAACATCAGCATTTGGACGCTGAAATGCAAGGTAATATGCGCCTTTTCCGTGCTCAAAGGAATTTTTATATTTCGGGATTTGCACTGTTTCTTCTGTTTGTAATCCGTCGGTTGGTTCAAATGATTTCGGAGTTGGCAAGTTTAATTGCGACATCCGAGGCTAATTTCCGACAAGCACAAAGTGCGACTGTTGCTGCCAAGTCGCTTCTAGAACAACAGGGAGCCGGCGAAAACTTAAGCAAAAAGGAAATTGAAGATCTGAAATCACAAATTTCACAGCTTGAGAAAGAACTCACTAGAGAGAAGAAAGACAAAGAGGCTGTGAAATCCCAAGCTGAAAGTCTCAATAAGGAATATGATAGGCTAGCTGAAGAACACAGTGCTTTGCAGAAAAAAATCACAGTTGCTGGTGGTGACAAGAAAGATGAGTAAAACTTATTTATAGAGCCAAACATTGTATAACATTTAACAGCTTAAATTTTCTTCACTCCAAGTTTTAAAAATTTAATATTTACTATCACTCAAGGTATAATTCACGTTAATTTTAGCTTTTGTGGATAATACCTTTATTATAGATGTTAAACATTTGGTATTTCCTATATAATCTAATTAAAAAGGCTGAATCTTTGTATTGTTTTAAAAGATTTTGATTGTTGTATTATTTTAAGGATTTTGTGTTATTTGGGTGTATGTTGTGTTATAAAATACCTTTAATTATTTTTGGAGAATGAAATAAAAAAAAATATCTATTATGTAGGTACAATAAATATTATGTAAGAACAAAAGCCTTATTAAGATTCCACTTCCTTATTTACCTGCTATTATATTAATATTGCCTGTGTTTTATCTTTTTTCAATTTAAATGATTGATATATTGACTATTCAAATTTTATGAAGCCACATAAAATTTTACAGCTTATACGGATTAAAATTAATTTTACTTAAATTGAAATGCAGCTTTTTTTGTTTGCTTCCTTGGATATGATGATTAAATAATTTTTTGTTTGTGGCTGATTTTGTTTGAAAACAGTTTATTCCACTTTAGTATTTCAACCCGGTTTTGTGTTATTCAAATTTTTTATGCAATATTTTAATAAGCTTTCAATGTCCTTAATACTAAATTAATATAAGCCATGAACCAGATTTTGCTGGTTGCTGGTTAAAATGGAAAAAGTTTACGGATTGTTCTTAATAGTTTTAGAGGGATTATGATTGTTTAGAGGTGTTTTCATATTAAATTTGTATTTTATACTACATGTCTTTTATTTACAACTAAGTGTTCTGTGTCTTTTGATTTGTATGTCTTTAGGAGTAGGTAAAATCATAAAAGCATATATTATAAAAACTAGAAATATACTTTAGCTTTCATAGTTTTGTGATTTTTAAAATGATTTTTTCGAGATTTACCTTTATAAGCTGTGAGAATTTACCCATAGTCATTATATAGGGTAGGAGGAATGTCTTCTTGCATAATTAAATGAAAATGATAATTAATCATGTTCATCTAAATATTTAATTTGATTAACAGATCATGTTAGTTTGTACTAATTTATACAGAAAATCACATATAAAAAATTAAATTCACCAAGAATATTAATGGAGTCAGGTGTTACTTTGTGGAAATCCATCACTATATGGACAGTCAAAAGTTTTACTTAGCTAAGATCCGCGACAAGCAAAACAATACCAGAAAAACTTTTCCATCTTGTAAACGACATGTGTTTCGCCCCAATACGAGTCATCTTCAGGTATAGTAGACTCTACGGAAGACAACCGAAAAGTTGTCTTCCGTAGAGTCATTTACAAGATGGAAAAGTGATAATGTGTGTTTGGTGTTGTGTATAGTGGTTGGTGGGTAGAGAATTGATGGCCGATTTTCGGTAAGTTTTTGGTTTAAGTTCCAAATAAATCCACTTAACCCAACGGAAAAACACACATTATTAATTTTCTGTTATTGTTTTGTTGTCGCGGATCTTAGCTAAGTAAAACTTTTGACTGTCCATATATTCACCAAGAAATTAAACACTTTGAAGTAAAAGTCAAGCATCTAGCTGTGTGTATGTTTCATAATGAGGTTCCTCTGAATGGCAAAAGAAACAGCAAGTATCCTTTTATTTGTATATGCATAAAACATTGGTTCTCCTTAATTGATCTCTCATACAGTCTTAAAAGAGTTTTTGTATTAATAAAATTTCCATAATATATTATAAACATACATTTAATGGCAAGTGATAGATAAATGACAAATACAAAAAGGTAACTCTTGTGTAATGGTAACTCATTTATGACATATGTTAATTTTAATTATAGCTCATCTTTAATTAAAATAGTATTGAAATTTTCATTTTCAATGAATCCCAGTTTGTCCCAAAAAGACCTGTTTCCAAAGTTTGAGGAAGTATTCATTGCAAAGTCTTTTGGTGATGCTATTTCCATATAGTTCAATTCTGGTGATCCAGGTGTAACTTGCTGCCATTGGGTGTTGGGTACTTTTGGAATGCTGAAATGATAATAAAGGTGAGAAATTTCGAACAGTAATATCTGAATTATGTATATGTTAATATTTATGTTCAAAATGGACTCATTTTGTTCTTACATTGGATTGTTTATGAGCAAAAGGATTTTTCTTATTGCATGTATTATGTAGATTATTTTAAGTGATTCAATAACTTTTTTTTATGGTATAGGAAGACAAACGAGCAGGTGTGTCACCTGATGAAAAGCAATCAACGCCACCCATAGACATTCGCAGCGCTATAGGCAGTGCGGAAGCGTTGCCGACCTTTAAGGAAAGGGATTTATGGGAGTGGGAGAGGGAGGGTGTTGGGCCTCCGGAACTCACCGCTCACCGCACGAAGCGAAATAGTTAAGCTACTACTCAGACTCAGTTTTCTGCGGGAGTGTGGTACTTTCCCGGGTGAGCCGGCCCATTCATGCTACAGACAAGTATTGCCATTTTTACATCTAAAGTATTCGTCTGCAGCGTGGCTCTACCATTATCCATGCATTTCATAAGAACTATATATTATTAATCAGATGAAATTTTCATAAAAGAAAGTATGTTTACTCAGGAACAAATTGGTGTCTATGGTGTTTACTCTCAAACTATGAAAAACATACATTATAGCTTTGGCATATTGAGTTTAATTTACATGAAACAACGTTTTCCAAAAAGTTCTGGTAAGAACATTAAAACAATATTTTTTCCCGAGATGGCTATTTTTTCCATGATATATGTGTACGAAATGGAAAATACCCACAGAAATCTAAGTGCAAATTAAATATTATAAAGCATTTTATCTTATTTATTTAGTTAAATAAATGAAGAAGAAGCAGACTGGGAATTTCTATACCCACATTCTTTACTTCTCTTTTCCTTTTTCCTCCCGTTATTCACATCCCTACCCTAGGGCAATGCATCTGTACTGCCATTGGTTTTGCAGATGTCCAAAGATGGCGGTGATTCAATACCTGATATCGTTATTTGCTTGTTTGCCATTTCCCTAACTTCAAAAAAATACTAATAAGCATTTACCCTGTAGTGGCGTAACTGTACACCATATCAAGAAGAACTTCCCTCATTTTCACGTCTTCCGGTGCGTTGGAGTTCCCAAAGAATTTGAACATCAGCAATATGTCATCTGCGTGACTTACACCTGTACGAATAATATATGTATTAAAAAATTCAGCGCTCCAAATAATGTCCCTGCCAACTCGAATTGGACAAACGTTGCGGGTTTTTCTATTACTGCACAAAATAAGAAAGCCTTAGAAGTAGAAAGAAGTATTCAGCAGTGGGATGAATGTGAAATGTAAAAAAGAATGATGTTTTTTGGATCCTGTGGTCATGGATAAAAATTATTTTCAGAATTGAGATTAACCCACATCTCTCAACCCAATAATCAGAATTCCTAAGTCCATATGAGTATATTTTACCTGAACAACAAAAAACTGATTTGATTTAATAGTATGAGAACTTTTTATAAAACCATTCTTACTTTACATATAAAAAAAATATTTTTTTGAAGATAAACATTTTGTATTCCAACGGATACGCTTTAGGATTATCTGTTACATGACCTCAAAAATTAGAAGTGAGAAGAAATGTGTTTTCTTTTTGAGTTGTGAATTCTGATAATTAGGCCCAAGATATGTGTTTTTATAACACGGAATCCTTTGTTGGAATATGATGTAAATTACGGCAACACCTTTTAATTATGGGAGCCCAACGGTCTTTGGGAGAACTGTCGATTGGGGTACCACAATAAATAAACACAGTTCGATCCACATAAGACGTTTATTCGGGCTGCATGATAAGGCAGCGAGTATAACACGGTTAGGTCACAAACTTATTTTGCTATGAGTATAGTAGATGCGAACATCGGCGAGGCGCGAGGGGGATAGCCACCCGGATTGCTGGAGTTCAAGTTATAATATATAAACTGAGAAAAAAGGAGCAAGCCTAAGCGCGAGCGCATTCCCATGTTAACAAGATGGCGTTTCTCCCTACGTGAAATATCGAACCCCTGACAGCGAGTGTTCTGTTTCGTTCCGAAACCGGTCACCACAGGTCACAATAGTTTTACCGATTTGAAAACAAGAAAGATGGATAGAAAAAAAGCATATAATCTGTAAATATCAGGGGAGAAATGAAAAAGGCACACAGAATAAGATACCACAGATTACAACTTACCGTAATCTTCATCGTTATTAGCCATCTTGTTGGATAAACTACTTGTAGCGCGGAAGGAGTAGCGGTACACGTAGGTAGGCTGCCCGGAGGTAGCCGCGTGTATTTGAGCCAGTTTCCCCACGTCGACTTTGAAAAGACGGTCTCCTAGAGCCTGCAAAGCAAAAGGCGAAATATATCTTAGGGCCTACACAGGTGAAGCGGCGCGGTCAGGTGACACGCCCGCTCATTTGCCCTCCTATCCCATAAAAAAATATTAAGGTCGTCGTATAAACTCCTATCATAATGAATTAGGTTTTTTAATACCCTATCCTATTGCTGGCCACATCGCCTCTTCCGTTCTGGAAAAATGGACATGGGCAATCAGACTCAGAATTCATGTAGACCACAGATATAATATATTTATCCTGATACGAGAATTACACCTATGACCATTGCTTCTAAGAACGGCCAAACTGAGTCAATTAAGTGATCATGTGCTTTAAATATGGACTATAAATTACATATGATCTAATTTCCAACCGAGAGAGAGAGAGAGAGAAACAGAGGATAAGTTGTAATCGTTATTACTAGGAACTCTTGTCGTCTATGTTGTATGTATATAATAACGGAATATTTTTTTATGGTATAGGTAAACGAGCAGGCGTGTCACCTGATGGAAAGCAATCAACGGCACCTAAACATCCGCAGCGTCACAGGAAATTGCGGAAACGTTGCCGATCTTTAAAGAGAGTGACATTATGGAGGTTGGGGAGGGGAAGGGTGTTGTGCCTCCGGAACTAATCCGCCGCTCATCGTACGTAGCGCGGTAGCTAAGCAATGGGAGTGTGGTACTTCCCCTGGCGAGCCCGCCCAATTATGCAACAGAGAAATAATATGCCATTCTTGACAAAGTGTTCGTCTGCAAGCGTGGCACTATCACTAAAAAATAAATTAGCCAAGGAGAAAATCAGAATATAGATTAGATGTATTTCTACAATTTTACCTGAACCAATTCGCCGAATGTTTCTTGTGCAATATGTTTCCCGCCGAAGTACTCCTGTTTGATCTTGGCAGCCACCGCGGGGCGTAAGTTTAGAGGGAGAGTGTCGTTATATTCGAAGATATTGCTGGCAAGTTCTTCCCACCTCTCATCCAACTCTTTAAGGATTGAAGGATCCAATTGGTATGCTGAAAATGAATCTATTGTTAGTAATAATTGTTGTTTTAAATAATATTTCATTGCCTGATTAATTCATCAATTGCCTGAAGCAGTCTATTGCGGGATATAGGTCTCTCTCAAGACGCGCCACCTAGCTCGATCTATATAGGAGTCCAAACAGCTGAGGATCAGACTGACTGACTTCAAGAAAACGGTAAAGGAAGAATACATTCTACATTTGAGCTTGGCAGCCTTCTACATTTGAGTTTGGGAGCCTTTTACATTTGAGCATGGAGAGATCTGTCATAATAACATTACCACAGTTATTACGTCAGGCATATTATTTAAATTATAATTATACATTTTTAAATGAACAAGATTTTTATTTTATGCAGTTTAAGTACTTGATCGCATACAAAGTCGGGTGATTCGAATCGACGATGACCCAGATCTTACTGAACTGCTTAAATCGCACTGCGGAGGGATATCATTTCTTAGCATTTGGAATAATTCCTGTCGCTGAATTTCACAATCGCACAACTCGCCAAAAAGAAAAGTCCATCCCCACCATCTATAGTCATCCAGTAGCGATCGAGTACGGTGCACTTCTCCCGATTTTTTTCCCACGCAGCATCACCCTGTGGAACCAGCTACCTTCAGCGGTATTTCCGAACCGTTGCGAAATTGGCACCTTGAAAAAACAAGCCTACACTTTTTTTAAAGGCCGACAATGCTTCTGCAATGCCCATGGCGCTGCGGATGTCTAAGAACGGCGGTGATTGCTTTCCATAATGCGACACGCTTGTTCGTTTGCCCACCTATCCATAAAAAAAGTTTTATAGTAGTAGAAAAAAAATTAAAAGGATATTTTTTAAAATTATTTATTACGTGAGGCTCTAATGTCCTTATGAAACTTTTTGTTTTGTTTTCTATTAGAATAAATAAAAAAACGACAAACACGACTGGTAAAAGAAATTTACGTCGCGGATATGGATGAAAGGGTCGGTAGAAGAACACCAAGGAGAACATGCTTTGACCAGATTACCTTTTTCTTTCTTAAAAGTTTTTAGAAACGCCAGGTCAAGAATACCCTTAAACGGCGAGCAAGTATGAAGGGACTGATGAGAGTGGATGAACCAAAGAAAATGTGCCGAGATCGTAGCAGATGGAGATCTGTGGTCTCTACCTACCCCTACGAGAAACAGGTGTGATGATATATATGTATGGTTCCCACCGAAAGTATAAAATATAATATATTCCATTGTAAGAAATGTCAGAATAATTTGCAAGTATAATAATAGCAGACCTTTCAGTTATAACGCATCGATGAGCATCTTACTTGTTATGTGTGAATTGGGCGAGCAGATTTACGTAGATTAACATTTCAATGAGTATTGTACGATTGCATTATGTTCGTTTTTGGGCTTAATTAAGAGTATGCGTTAATTTACTGGTGGACATAGGAAATGCGGATTTTACCAGACTCGGAATAAATATTTATAAATCCATACATATATTTATACCGATGCGGGGATCGAACCCGCGACCATTGACTCCGCAGGCGGAGAGCCCCGCCATTGAGCCGGGGCGGGGCTTTCCATTTTTATGAAGTACAAAATTGCTAGTTTTATGATAAAATATTTACAGTCACGTCGGGCACACTCTTTGAATCTGGCCACAGTATTCTGTTAACCTTTGGGGCGATATTTTTTTAGTGCTAATGTGGTCGTTAGATTTTTCATAGACTTTACATTTGAGGTTATCCTTACGGAAAAAGTCCAGAGGGGTAACATACGGCGATCTGGGTAGCCAGGGGATATCGCCAAATTGGTTTATTACAAATTAATATATTTTTTATGGGATAGGAGGGCAAACGAGCAAGCGTGTCGTTTGATGGAAAGCAATCAACGCCGCCCGTAGACAACTGCTACACCGCAGGAGTCGCGGAAGCGTTACCGGCCTTTTAGTTATATGTAGGCTTGTTTTTCGAAGGTGCCAATGTCGTACCAGATGGTGGGGATGAAACTTTTCTTTACGGCGAGTTGTGCGGTTGTGGAATTTGGCGGCGGGAATTATTCCAAACAATTCCTCGGAGCACTCCCCATGATAAAAATGCTGAGAGATGGAACATCGCGCCGCAGCGCTAAAGAATCAAGCCGTTAGGACAAGAAAAGAAATCATGAAGAAGCTCCATGGTCTCTCTAGGAATGTGACGCGATTTTCTCTCAATGTTGGCAAAAGATAACCAGTGTTATATCATCTGTCGCTAAATATTTTTTAAATTTTAATAAGATACCTGCAGCTGGATATAATCCTTCTTCAGACGTAACAGATGTCATGAGAGGAAGCCTGTGCATCCCACCAGCTATTGCAGTGTGGTAGGGGTATTGCGTTATGAAGGGGTGCCGCGTGGCGGGGGCTTCGTGCGTCGGGGTAAACGGAGTGAACATGTGAACCTTCCAATCCTGTGGAATGAAGCAGATTTAAGTCATTTGGAATTAATAAGATCAGCATATATGATAGCGTTAGCTTTTATAAATGTTGTGTTTTATAAACGTTCTAACTCGTTCATTTGAACAGACCAACAACAGCATACTGCAGTTTAGAGGATTTACTGCAGTTAGAAAGATTTATTGCAGTTAGAAAGATTTATTGCAGTTAGGATTTATTGCAGTAAGGAAGATTTATTGCTGTCAGGAGGATTTATTGCAGTTAGTAGGATTTATTGCAGTTGGGAGGATTTATTGCAGTTCGATAGGGAGATTAGTGACTACAAAGTCGTCCATCTCGCGACGGTGAGGTTGTTGCCAGTTGCGTGCGTGTATACCTTGTCGGTTTACTTTTTGTATAACGATAGTGAGAGTAGGTGAGTATCAAAGTGAAGACCGCGTCTTGACAAATAGTGACCAGAAAAAGCGACGATCTGCCCAGGGCAGCTCTCAGAGACTAGTTGCGAATATAACGTAAGGTGGCGCGGTTTGGGGGAGGCGTATGTTTAGTAGTGGATTACCGTAGTTGTTGTTGATGATGGTGCTGATGATTCGAAAGTAAGTTATATGTGGAATTTGGTGGCTCTACAGAGCCACGCTGCAGACGAATACTCTGTCCAGAATGGCATATTATTTGTCTGTAGCATGAATTGGCCGGCTCGCCCGGGGAAGTACCACACCCCCGCAGAAAACCGGCGTCTGAGTGGTAGCTTAGCTACCGCGCTTCGTACGGTGAGCGGCCTGAGTTTCGGAGGCCCAACATCCTCCCCTTCCCACTACCCTTTCCCTTCTACTCCCACTCCCATAATGTCACTTTCCTTAAACGTCGGCAATGCGGAAGCACTGTCTATGGCGCTGTGGATGTCTATGGGCGGCGTTGATTACTTTCTATCAGGTAACACGCCAGCTCGTTTGCCTTCCTATACCATATAAAAAATGACTTATTCCTCGTTTAAACAAAAAAGGTCATTTAAATCCATTGCCATGGACAACCGATTGATCGCTGCTCAATCAATCAATCGGTGACATCTACACCCTGTAGGGGTGTAGGAGCGAGCCTCGGGGTTGAACCCCACTACTCGGACCTATGCTCGGGAGGCGACCGCCTCTCGGTCTTTGCGTCGCCGTTGCCAGCGGCTTTTAGGCGTCGTGTATCTGGCCAATCCCCTCATCTTCAAACCCGATGAGCAAGGTAGAGCCAATTGATCGCTGCTATAAGATAAGTCGATGTTGGCAAGGCGAAAAAAAAAATATAATTTTAATGTATTTAAACAATATTTATGTTTAATAATAGCAAAGATCGCAAAATAGGAATCAACGTTAACTTTATGAAGGAGTATTGATTATGTAATTGGAAATATCTCGCAGAGTCTATTTATTAATCAGTACATCTTGGTCTAGAACCCCTGACATTAGGGTTATCTTACGCAACATTATCTTGAATTATTACATACATAAAGATCTTAATATATAACTAAACTATTATATTGTCATTAAAATTATAATTGATTTATCCATTACATATATTCGATCGATATTTTAAAGCAAAAAAGTCCTTAATATTATAAATATTGCCATCTATTACTCATTCATAGTCATTAGTCGCTTTTCGCCCTCGTAAGAATCAGGACGTGACGGGTGACGAACCACGTCGCCATCATTTTCAACAAATTAGGTATATTAAATTCGTCTTAGTGAATCCCACGAAGGGAGGATGGAGGTGTGCAGAGCCCTGCATGCTGAGGTAAGGCACCATAGTACCCGGGGGAGCCCGATTCCGGGATGGTCAGCTCGCTTGCGACTAAGCTTGCCCCTAGCCACGCATCCATTGGCACGGCAGACCGTGGATTGGCAGAGAGGAAAGGAAATGCGGATTGGTGGGGTTACCAGACTCGGAATAAATCCATACATATATTTATTCCGATGCGGGGATCGAACCCGCCACCTTTGACTTCGCGGGCGGAGGACCCCGCCACTGAGCCAGTCGGTCGCATTTATATATATGTGGGAAGTACTGTACTTACAAACATCTCAATCTGTGCGTTGACGATAACTTCCGCGGGCCTGTATTTCAAACAGTCGGCCATTTCACGAACGGTGGTGGTGGGACATCCCACGATGGCGGCGAGAGCTCGCGCCTTCTGCGCTGGTTTTACCGCGTGTGTCCAAGAGGAGAACGCCGCCCCACTGAATGCTATGCCTCTATGGAATGTATCTATAAAACAAATTTAAACTGATCTATTGCTATGTGGACAGTCAAAACTTTTTCTTTGCTAAGATCCGCGACAAGCAAATAACAATAGAAAATTAATAATGTTTATTTTCCTGCTGGATGAAGTGGATTTACAGGGAAGTTAAATAAATTCTACCGAAAAACGGCCGTCAGCAACTTTCTAACCACCAACCACTATACACAATACCAAACACACACTACCACTTTTCCACCTTGCAAACGACACGTGTTTCGCCTTAAAGTGTGACTTAACGGTTGTCTTCCGTAGAGTCTACTATACCTGAAGATGCCTTGTGTTTAGGCGAAACACGTGTCGTTTGCATGGTGGAAAAGTGGTAGTGTGTGTTTGGTGTTGTGTATAGTGGTTGGTGGGTTTGTATAGTGGCCAAGGCTCGAGTTTACGAGTCTGTCGAGAGAGTATCTTCCATTGGACTGGTGATGTGGACCATTCTCTAGCACAAACATTATTAGCTTAATTGAAATGGTTGACAAAAATTCTATTAATATAAAATTAATTCTAGTAAAATAAACATTCTTTTATAAAATAAATAAGCGAATTGATTAAACATAAATACATTGAGTATTAGTTACGACTATCTTATATTATAACTGTGATATATCTCAATTTTTTTTGTTTTATTTTTCTCGTGTATTTGTGTGTGTGTGTGTGTGTGTATTTATGTATAACTATGTATATATGTGTGTGTATATATGTGTATGTATATGAAGTATTGTATGTATTTAAATTTATAAAATTAGTTTTTAATTTTTAGTTTTTTTGTACAAGCTGCACCACCTCCAAACCAATTTTCTCAGTTTCGCCCGCAGGTTGACTGGTAGAGAATGCTCAATAGCATTAAGTCCGCCAGTTTTACATTTTTTAAAGAAAAAAAAAAGTTTAAATAAATAAAATATAAATAAATATCTTCAAGATATATTTGAAAACAACTTTATTAATCCTTACAAATTGAAATTTCGAATTTCGCTTGATATTTTTTACAGACCACCATCGATTTTTATTTTCATATAAAATGTAGAGATGCGAGCAAAAATTCTTACCCAGAGCTATAGCTTTACCTAATAAAGTGTGAAGATGTTGATAATGGGAGAAAAAGAAAGGGAAAAAGTGAGCCTCCGGCTAGCAACACTCGCCGGAAGAAACGGTGTCGATTACAACTCAGAAGTTTTTTTTTATAATATTGAGTTTATAGTTGTATGTTAACATATCCATAGTTAAGCTCGTGTCCATTCCATAGAGTATTTGCTGGCACAGTAATTATTGTTTACGTAGATTTATTTTATGTATAAAATGTTTTGTTTAATTGTTTTTATGTCCCAAATAAAAAGAGAAAAAAGAAAGTTAGTTCACTGTGAAAACGATATTTCCCCTATAAACCGGCCATACAAAAAAATATGCAAAATTTTTACGGAAATTTTACAAAGTAAGTTAGTAAGTAAGTAATACACCGAGATAACAAGTTACAGTGATAAGCAATTACCAGTCTCACTTCGTGTAAATTTACATACATACCTAAAGTTATTGTTAACCTCATGATAATATAATTGAGCGGAGAGAGATATCTTCAAATCTTAATTAATTATGTATTATATATAAAATCTTAATTAATTATGTATTAAAGATATTTAAGAGGTTTTGTTTAAAGTTCTATTTTATCATGCTATTCGAAAATATTTAGCTTTTGTCTAATACTTTCGAATCATTAATCAATATCCTGACATTACTCTTACGTGATTCGGTGATAATCACATTGTCATTTTTATCAGCCAATCAATCGACTACCAGACGTAGGCTCTAAAGGATAGACGGGAATCCAGAGAGATTTTTTTCACATATATAAAATTAAAACTTCATTAATTCATAATTAATATTTGAAAAAAATTCTGTAAAATTATACAAAAAGATAAATTATAAAAAAAAACTCTTATTATTAATGAATAAAGTCATTTTATAATTTTTCTTTTTTCGTAAAAATAAATAATATTATATTTTTAAGAGGTTATCTTTAAAGTTCTATTTTATCATGCTATTCGAAAATAATTATCTTTTGCCTATTAAGTCAGAATCGCTCAGAGCGCTGTGGACAGGGCTATTTTGGTAGTTTTTCTGATGGAAATTTTTCAGAATGAAGATGTCCGCTGGGGAAACAAACCCATTGGTCACGTTTGTCGATGAGATGAAGAAGAATACAAAAATTAGAAATTTAAATATATTTCTTTGCGATATTTGCCACCGAAATTGCAAATACGAAAATATGGGCGAACTCCTGCAACATATAATGAATATTATAATGACAACGTACAATAAATAGTATAATGACAACATATAATGAATATTATAATGACAACATAATATGAATATTATAATGACAACAAATAATGAATAATATAATGACAACATAAAATGAATATTATAATGACAATAAATATTATATAATAAATATGGCCGATATTCGTGATGATATCGAGCGATGTAAAAATATTATATGAAGGTAAGATCGATAAATATCCTCACGAGATTTTAAGTATTTGTAAAGTTTGTCATTTTTTTTATCTGTAAGCCCTTGACTTGTTATACAAACCGATGCGGTTAGGGGGGCATATGTGTAATACTATAAATATAAGTTGCTCAGGACAAATATTTTTCTGCGGCTCTAAATAAATACAAAAGGTGAAATCGAACGTAAGATTATGATGACCGGAAGATATGTAAAATCACCTTGCCTTGTGATCGCAAACTTGATTTATATGAGATTTTAAAATCAGTATCTATGAAACACAATAACGCACATATATTATACCAAATGAAAGAACTTGTAAAATAATTTATCCACCTGTAGTTTATGTCAAAAGCGATATCTTTTATTTAACAAAGTGTCGTAAAATTATATGTATGTATTATTCCATAAAATATCAAACGTGTGGGCAATCTGTCAATGTCACCGTATGTGGACTCATATAGTGACTGATGTCATCGTGCTAATTGTTCGTTGCGCTTACGGTGACACACTTTTGTTTTTATGGATATTAATTTTTAATTTCAACGTAATAATTTAGAAAAACTTTTTTATTTTTTATTTATCCCCCGCAGGGGTTGGCAGAGATCACAGAGCTACATCCGCTACGATCCCCGCACACCCACCCCGCCTGCTCCACACTCATCCATCCTTTCATCCATTCTTCCTCTCACATTCATAGCAGCGAAACTGCTCTCCATTAGACGCTCTCGTGGGAATCAGGATGTGACGGGTGGCGAACCACGTCGCCGTCATTTTTTAACAAATTAGGTATTTTTATTAATTAATATTATTTATTCTATAAATTAACTATGTATTGTTTTTATACACGATTACAAAACACTTGGTATAAAGGGGAAGGTAGATAAGCACTGGGCGGCTATCACTCATCACCAGGTGATTAGCATGCTCGTTTGCCTGCTCTGCTATATAAAAAAAAGCAGGTAGATCGCCTGATTGTAAATAATCTCTGCCGCTAATGCACAGCTATATCAGTGTACTATAGATGTGTTACCTGCCTTTGAGATACGGTAAGAAAGGGAATTGAAGCAGAGAGGAAACAATCTCTTCAAATTCATATTGGATGTACTTCTTTTGAATTCGCAAGTATCCAACATAAATTATATTTGCAGGCAACTTCGGATTATGTTTCTTGTCGCTATTTAATAAACCAAAAATTAGAACACAGATGTTGATTGCTATTTTTTATATATTATATATTAATATTAGTTCACACTCTCCATATATATATTTATATATCTTGTTCAAATTTTCAATTGTTAACAAAACACTTTTTTATTCATCCATTCAAGTTCAATTACTTTTTTTAAACTTGTAGTGGTTGATAATACAGTTATGTTAATACAGTTATTTCAATTATTTTAATGAATTAATTTTAGTTTTATATGAGAGAAAAAATATTATCTTATACAAAATATTTAGCAGGATATAAATTTCTTTTTATATTAATTGTTTAGTTTTATTCGGTGTTAAAACTTTTGGGTACGAAGTAATACAGACTTACGAACTCTTAAATCACAAGACTTCTAGAGGTTTTGGATTATTTTATGCGTAATATACATTTCTTGTTCTCAGAGTGCCCCTCTGACTTGCGAAGGTTAGCAGCCAATTCAGCACAACTTTTCTACTCCTTCGCAAGGTGCAGCAGTTCTGGAGCATTCGCTATCCCGGTCAACTCCCTTATATTATGTAGCCAGCACTTTCTTTTTCGATCAACTTGTCTTTTGCCCCCGATTTTCCCATCATGATCTGTTGTAGCAATTTGTACCTGTAACGTCTTATGACATGACCCAGGTAAGCAACTTTTCTACCTTTGACGGTCTGCAAAAGTTCACGTTTTTGCTTGTCTTGTCGGAGAACCTCGTCATTGACCCCTTTGAGTCCAGCTCATAGCAAGCATCGTCTATATGCCCACATTTCGAACGCTTCTATATGTTTTTATCTATGCAATATACATTAATCACTTTTATTTGTAAAACGTCGTTGAATAAATTTAAGTATTTGTGTAGTCCTGAACAACATCGTTATCTATTTAATTTGCAAAGCTTTATCGCGGGTTACTTTACTGCATGAGGTATAAATAAGCAACTTTAGTAAGCAACATCGTTATTTATTTACACTGAGTGTATTAACATAACTAGGGTTAAAGTATTTAATTGATAAGTTACAGATATATTCGCAAAAAAGAAATACACGTCAAAAATGTACTCGTAGGGTAAACAGAGCCGTCCAGGATACGTCGGGGCCTTTGGACACATGAGAATTTCGGGCCTCGTTGAAGAGTAAAAAAAAGGAATGACACAAAATAATTAATTTTTATTTTAAATTAATTATTTTAAGTTACGGCGACGTGGTTCGCCACCCGTCACGTTCTGATTCCCACGAGGGCGAGAAGCGACGAACGGACTGCCGTTTCGCTACAATGAATGTGAGAGGAAGCATGGATGAAAAGATGGATGAGTGTGAATGAAGCAAGGAAAGTGTATCAGGATCATAGCGGAGGGATATCTGTGGTCTCTGCCTAACCCTACTGGGAGACAGGCGTGACTATATGTATGTATGTATGTTATTATTGCATTATAAGTTTAAATTAATAGTTTACTTTTTTAACTTATTTTACTTTTTAAGAAAATGTATTATACACTGACATCCCTAGTATATCATTATTAAAATCTCATAAGGATAAATAGATCTTAACTCATCCACGGGGAAGACATTTCGAAAGAAGGTAAACCGTAATATTTATTCTTTACAAGCCATGTATAAGGATTTTCCTGTGTAAGCTTACAATTTCTACAAATCTTTCCATTATGTATAATTTTTAATTCGATTTACAAAACAGTGACATACATTTATAAATACCTGAGAAATAAATGAATGAACTAATGAAAACCATTTTTAGAGACCTGTGTAAAAATAAATGATTTAGTTGGTCACTTGTTGCGCCCTAAAATACTTTAGCCACATCATTGGGAAAGAGATCTAAGATCTAGAACGCAATATCCTACTAGGGTAGATAGCGACCGAATACCATTATTATGGGTCGATCAAACAAAAGATGTCCTACAGATGTCAAGCAATTTACTTCAAGAGCGCCACAGCTCTAGATTGAGGTACCGAGAAAAGAGAGAAGAAGAAATATATACATATATCGGAGTAAAAAGGATAACATGGTCTCCAACGAAGAGCTGTGGAGAATCAGCAAAGAGGACTCAATAGATGTACAGATACGTCGACAACAATGGAGATGGATAGGACATACTCTCCGGCGCCACGCCAGTCATATCCCCAAACAAGCCCTCGAATGGAATCCGCAGGGTAAAAGAAAATGTGGTCGCCCATAATAAACTTGGCGGCGTACTGTGACGGCCGAAGCGCAGAAGATGGGCCTATCCTGGAGCGAAGTGAAGCGTATGACCTCCGACATGTCCAGATGGAAAAACGTGGTATCGCCCCATGGAAATCTGCCTGCCAGGGGGACTTGGGACTCAGAGAGAGATCGGAGTAAAAAAGCATAAACGCTGTAAACAACGTAGATGTCAAATTTTTTTTATTGCATATTCGGTACAAAAATCAATACTGCGTCGAATCTAAACCTGTCTCACAGCTCTACGACCGATAGAAAATTTTGAGACTGCTTTTTGAGTGATCAGATACAATTTTTTCAGAAAACTTAAAGGTTTTTTTGACTATAGTGGCAAGTTTTCATTTTGCGGTTTACTACCTAATCGCTTTTTTGCGTCAAAATATATAATATTTAATTGAAGTAAATTTCAAAATGTCCATTAAAATGATGAGTGTAGGTTTTGTTACGAATTTTAAATTAGTATTTTGGCAAATGCACTAATTTTTGAAACTATTTGTATCTCGAAAAAAACTAGCAGTATAACGAAGTTACCGCCTTCAGAGTCAATGGTTGCGGATTCGACATTCGTATCGGAATAATTGTATATATGGCCTACAAATATTTATTCCTTATTTGGGTACCAGTCAGTCAGCTTTGGTGGGTTTTACGTCCATTTCTCCAGAAATAGAGAGTTCCGTGCACAGCAGTGGGACAAATATGGGCTGTTGAAAAATAATTAAATGGTTTGGTTTCTTACCTTTGGACATGGGTGAAAGGTAATGATAATGCACACTAGCGCCACCGGCGGAGCAACCCGTCAACGTGATACTGTCAGGGTTGCCACCGAACATAATGATGTTGTTTTTAACCCACTGCAAAGCAAAGGACTGATCCTTTAAGCCAGCATTGCCGGGAATCACTTCGTCGCCTGTGCTCAGGAATCCTAAATAAGAAAAATGATAATTGTTTTTAATCGTTGAATGAATAAAAGAATAATAAAATTAAAACTTTAAAATTATTATGTGCAATAGTATAAAATAAACATAAACTAGTCTAATCTAATATTTGCTATATATATATGAAAATACGATAAAAAACAAATATATGTTAGGACGATCAATTGGCTCATCGGCAGTGCAGCCGTCTACGGGTACAATGGTCGTGGGTTCAATCTTCATATCGGAATAAATAGAGGCGGGTTACCTCACCAACTCGCATTGGATAAACATGGTGGGTTAAATTTGTATTCCTTCAGAAATGGGGATGCTGGTGCCCAGCAGGGGAACATATATATATATTTTTAACAGCCCATATATTTCTCTCTCCATTTCTGGAGGAACGGACGTTAACCCACCAAGCTTGTCCAATGCGGATTGGCGGGGTTACCAGATTCGGAATAAATATTTGTAATCTATACATATATTTGTTTCGATGCGGGGATCGAACCCGCGACCATTACCTCCGCGGGCGCAGGAACCCGACACTGAGCCGATTGGAGGTCAGGTTGGGACATATATGAACATAAATAAAAACGTTAAATAATAAACAATGCAAGGTGTAGAATAGGCCACTGAAATAAGCAACACCATTATTTATTTACAGTTATAAGCAACACCATTATTTATTTGAGTGTATTAACATAAGTAGGGTTAAAGTATTTAATTGATAAGTTAGAGATATATTGGCAAAAAAGAAATATACGTCAATAATGTACTCGTAGGGTAAATAGGGCAGTCCCAGGGCATGCGGAGGGCATCACGGCTCCGTTTTACCCTTACGGTCTTTGGGCACATGGGGATTTGGAGTCCCGTTGAAAAGCAAAAAAGCCAATGATATAAAATTTATCAACTTTTTACTTTAATACCTAATTGTTATTAATTCATTGTAAGTTTAAATTTGTAGTTAATGTTACAAATAATTATTTTCGCAGACATTTAATTTCATAGCGTGTTTCTTTAACTTATTTTATTTTTAAAGAAAATGTTTTGTTCAATTTACAATTTACAAATTACAAAACTTACCCATCGGGCCCAATCTGTAGTTCATGGTGACAACAACCATGTCGCGGTCCATGAGGTGTGTGGCCTCGTAGGCACCGCCGGAGCCGTACATGAAAGCTCCACCATGGATGTAGACCATGACCGGCAGCAAAGCACCAGCATTCACATTGGGTGTATCGACGTTTACGTACAGACAGTTTTCACTACCTGTACAAAGTACATCGTATGATTTGTGACGCACGACCTCAATATATGGTGGCGAAATCGTGAACTACATCGAAATCGACAACTAGTACAGTTGGCGAACCATAAATGTACCTATGTTACAATTATTAATGGAATCAGGCGTTACTTTGCGGACATCCATCACTATGTGGACAGTCAAAAGTTTTACTTAGCTAAGATCCGCGACAATAACAGAAAATCAATAATGTGTGTTCTCCTTTCCTTTCCTGCTGGATGAAAGGGATTTATTTGGATCTTAAACCAAAAGCTTACCGAAAAACAGACTCTACGAAAGACAACCGAAAAGTGAAACCGAAAGTTTTCGGTTGTCTTCTGTAGAGTCTATTATGCCTGAGGATTCCTCGTGGTGGTGCGAAACACGTGTCGTTTACAAGGTGGAAAAGTGGTAGTGTGTGTTTGGTGTTGTGTATATTGGTTGGTAGGTGTAGTAGGTAAGTAAAAGTTTTGAGTGTCCACATACCTATGTTACGTTAGTGTTCAAATATACTCCATTGGTTTAACACTCGCCTTCACACTACGCGATCCAGTTGACATATAGATATATATTTTTTTGGATTAGGAAGGCAAACGAGCAGGCGACATCCGCAGTGCCATAGGCATTGCAGAAGCGTTGTTGGCGTTTAGATAAAAACTGGTTTCGATTAATAAGTTGATCCTACTCACAAGTAACTCCAAGAACTCTACAATTGTGGATGAATTGTCAACTTACCTACTATCTCCTTTTCGAATGGACTGTACTGTATGCATGGTGATAACGGTTTCGTTGCGTCCCAAACCCCGAGCCATGGCTTCAGTTGTTGTGGTTCCTATGGTCAAAAAATATTGAGATTATTTTACCCAATCAAATCAAAGTTTGAAATAGAATATTCAAATAATCAAAATCTAATTTTAAGTATGCAATCAGGAACTTGTCCTTTTGGACGCGGTGAATTTAGTACATGAACTTGTGTTTTTTAATTCCATTGTACTGTACGTGTATTTATGTGTATGTGTATATGAGTATGAGTAGTTATATATATGGATGTATTTGTATCTACGAGTGTGTCAGTATGAATGTCGTCACTGTGGTCCGCGATCAGACCACGTTGGTTCTTGCTGAAGCTGCTGAGCGCCGGGTGCTCCAATAGTGCGCCCGGCATATGCTGAGCAAGAACCATTTTATGACACTCGTTAGATTAAAATTATTTTCTTTTTGTTTTGTGTTTTTATTTGTATATAGAATATTATTAAGGATTTAATTTTGGTAATTGTAAAAAAATGGTGTCATAAATAAAGTTTTTCTATTTCTATTTCTAAATTGATCGTTGGGAAATAGACTCTGTGTACTATAATATTACGATTAAGTCCTAATTTGAATCTGTTGTATGAAGTTTTCTTTCTCTAATTTTAAATAAAATTTATAATATCCCCGTAGCTTACCTTCACTTTGACTATCAAAAAATGTGCAGCAAGCATGTAGGGGTGAATAAAAAATGTTGAGAACCGCTGAACTGTCTAAAACTATAAAAATATATTGTATATATCTATAGATATGTATATTTTATATGTTTCTATGTGTGTATAAATAATAGGTCGGGGCAAAAGTATTTTTGTATTTGGAATGTCTTATTAGTAATCAAACCTCTTTGGCTGTACTGAATGTAAATGGCTGGTTTTAATACCATTAAATGTGACATTCTGAAGATGTAGTAAATAAAAAAAAAGTAGTTCCCGCCATTTTTCAATTGTTTTTCAAGCAAGCAAAATGAACGTATGTGACGAAGAAATTCGGTACATTTTAAAGTTTTATTACAAAAAAGGTAAAAATGCGACAAACGCCGCGAATAAAATTATTGCGGTTTACGGACCTAATGCGGTATCAATAAGAGTAGCACAAATGTGGTTCAAGCGTTTTTAGTGTGAAACATGAGGTTCGCTCTGGACGCCCTGTCACAGTGCCATCTTTGAGAAAATGGAGCAAGATCGACATATTAGTAGCTACAACATTGATGGAGAACTGGATGTTGATCATAAAACAGTTTTACGTCATTTACGAAAGTCTGGGTACAAAAAAAGCTTGACATTTAGGTACCACATAATCTCACTGAGAGAAATTATGACAACGCCAACCGCACTTATCTATAGCCACGCAGCTGGGATGTGTTGATGCATCCTCCGTATAGCCCTGACCTTGCCCCATCAGATTTCCACTTGTTTCGGTCATTGCAGAAATCTTTAGGAAGCATAAAGCTAACCTCAAAAGAACACTGTAAACACTACCTGTCAGATTTTTTTAATCAAAAATCTCAAAATTTCTACAGGAATGGGATCATGGCACTACACACAAGATGGCAACAAGTCATCAATCAAAACGGCACATACATATTATAAATAAATAAAAAAATTATACCTAAAAAATATTTTCCTTTGTATGAACAATACAAAAATATGTACTGTATGTATATACTAACATATAATGTATGTACTTATTTATGTGTATTTATATATGTATTCCAAATTTAAATAAAGACCGAATCGAAAGGTCTCAGTAGGGGCCTGCCTAGTGAGACCACCTATGCTCCATCCAATTTCACCTGTAAATTGTCACAAATAAAATTAAATAAAATACCTACAGTTATTTTGTTTTGACGTACTAACGTCGGTTCACCGTCTTTTTAATAAAGCTTGTCTCTCGAAAAAGCTCTCCTCTAAAGCCAGCCTCAGAGGACGTCTCATTGTATATTAATGTGTAGCGGACTCGACAATTTAGTATTAAAATAACCAACAAGAATAGTTCTTCGTAAATATTCCCATTACCGTATAGCTCCGTGAGAAAGCCGCCCTCATAAAGTTATAAAGGGAATTGCTTTACAACCCTCTAATGGCGGCGGCGAAAAAGACTATTGCTAATCGTAACGGTTTAAATAATAGATGGTTGTCTCATGTTGTAGCCACCGGCAAGGCACAATACCTTTTCCCACGGTTTTCACAGGCACCGTTTAAAAACCTAGTCGAGAGGGATATATAGGACTCAGGCACGCTCCCAGCCCACAGCTCCCCCGGCACCGCAAGGCTCGTCAGCCCTGGAGCCAGCTAGAGAGGGGGTATTGCTCGACCGTCAATCACATCCCAAACAAACGCTAAAAGTCATCCAGTACTCCGAGGAGTGGATGCCCCTCGGCGAGTTCTTCGAATGTCAATTAGAGGTCTTCGTTGAAATGAATTCCAGCGTCGACTACGAGACGGCGCTGTCCAACGTGTTCAGCTACACCCCGCTCGCCAAGTATGGAATAGAAGTGATCTACCAATATGGAAAGCTCGCCTGATTGGCGTTTGGCTCAATGCGCTCGCCGCTGCGATGGGGTCCGGCGATGACTACAGCACGGCGATGCGCAAAGTATTTGGCCCTACCCTGATTCCCGGGTTCGAAGATTGGGTGGTGGACCAGATACACGACGCCTAAAAGCCGTTGGAAACGGCGGCGCCAAGACCGGAAGGCGGTCGCTTCCCGAGCATGGGTCCGAGTAGTGGGGTTCAACCCTGAGGCTCACTCCGTCAACCCTGACGTGGTGTAGATATCCCCAATTGATTGATTGATACAAAGGACAGATAGTAAAGAGATTGTAAACAGTTAACAGTCAGCGCACACGCTCGCTTTATCAGTGCCGTACTTTCACTGTTCTGTACTTGACACTCGCTGTAATTCTGATCGTGTGTATTAGTATATCACATGTGAATTTATGATTTAATATTAATGTAATTGTAATAACAATTATTAAATAACTGTTGGACGGGATGTGAGTGTTAATTAATTTAACACGCAACCTCTAACATCGCCTTCACTACTAGCACACCTCAGAGACCTCCACAAATGATTAATTATCTTCATTATTGTTTACACACAGAAATATACTGCAGTGTTTGAAAGGCACCATTTACAAATACATTATTGATCAGTGAACTATTCAGTTGCAAGCTACATGCTCATTACACTATGCATTGCAATACCACAGGACCAATTAGTCGATGTGATTGGCGTTATACCAGTAATTGCTATTCATACTGCAATTTTATGCTTTATTTAATTTAGTATATAAAGTGAACGAATGATGAAATGAATGTTCACTGGTAAACCTTTTGGCAAATTAGAGAAAAACATTGAGAAGGTTTTGCAATTAAATATAACAGGATGTGTGGAAAGTTCGGCCGATATTTTAGGACAATTAAAACGCAGCTCATTAAAATATTCTTCTTCTAAGAGTGCCTCGCCGACTCGCGAAGGTTGGCAGCTAATGAACAGTCAAAAGTTTTACTTAGCTAAGATCCGCGACAAGCAAAACAATAACAGAAAATTAACAATGTGTGTTTTTCCGTTGGGTTTAGTGGATTTATTTGGAACTTAAACCAAAAACTTACCGAAAATCGGCCATCAACTCTCCACCCACCAACTACTATACACAACACCAAACACAATGTGTGTTTGGTGTTGTGTATCACTTTTCCATCTTGTAAACGACACGTGTTTCACCCCAACACGAGGCATCTTCAGGTATAGTAGACTCTACGGAAGACAACCGAAAAGTTGGCAGCCAATTCAGCACAACTCACCTCCAGCAGTTCTGGAGCACTCACTATCCCGGTCCACTCCCTGATATTACGTAGCCAAGTCTTTCGTTTTCGACCAACTTGTCTTTTGCCCTCTACTTTTCCCATCATGATCAGTTACAGCAACTTGTACCTATCATGTCTCATGATATGACCCAGGTAAGCAACTTTTCTACCTTCGACGTTAGAAAATTATTAAAATTATTTAAATATTGATATACATTTATTAAATTATATAGGTACCATTCTGCTAATTGACGTAATGTCGACCGTGGGTTGTTCTCGATTTCTGTTCTAATCATATTTTCGTATCATGGTGGACGGCCTACCTGGGGGTTCTTGATCTTCCAGGTTGAAATTTACAGCTTTAAACTGAGCAAACTACATTCGCATAGTTCTTTCGGCTATAGCATCCTCGCCATAAACAGCGCATATCTTATTTGCCGCTTGTGTAGCATTTTTGCTCTTTAAGAAAAAGAAAAGCATTAAATGCTTATAATGCACTTTATTTGCCACCATATTCTAGGGCGTACAAATATTTCGCATGTTATTTGTTTTCAATAATTGTGATATATTCAGTCAGGTCTCTCGCGCTACCTACCGGAAATCGGCTGAACTTTCCGGACAACCCAATAAAATAAGGTTATATCTATTAGGCTGTATCAACGGTAACTTAAATGAAATATTTGTCTAGTAAGGTGTTATTGAAGTCGATGTATAATTTGTTCAAAATACAGAGCGTTCAAAATTACATTACTTAAAATATAGATTAAATATTTGTACAGTTGTGAATCGCTATGCTAACATAGAATCATGGCGGCAACAATGGATCGTTATAGACAATTGGCGGCTAAGAAACCAATTTATCTCGCACACTCTTAAGCGGATTGTTGTAGTTACAAAACCCTGGAAAGAATTAAAATACTATCATAGCCATATCACGTTCCATATAAGATCGTAAGCGGGTGGCAGCCAAACGTGAGTTGCGGATTGGGAACTTCGATGATGATGATGTCACGGGGACTAGCAATAAAATAAATAATAAAATAAAATAGCCTTTTATTTCCCTTTAAATATAATATTATTTACAATTTTTTTCTATTAACTATATATTAACCAATAATCAATGTTATCAAAAAAAACTAATTCAGGATTTAAAGGGCCCCTTTATGTAGGGCATGGACCTCATCCAATTTGCTCCACTGCTTCCTATCCTTTGCTACTTTCGTCCAACGGTCCCCTGCAATTATTTTGATGTCATCTACCCAACTTTCTTGTGGTCGGCCTTGTCTTCTTGTACCGAGTGGGCCATGCCACTTGTCGCTTCCTTAGTGCATCTCTGGTCAGTTATTCAAGCTATTCCTCCAGCCCATTTCCATTTAAGACTGGTGGTATATTTTATAATAATATATACTTCACCTTGGTTCTTTCCCTTATGTCTGAGTTTTTCACCTTGCCTTTCAGTTTAATATTAAGCATACTACGTACCATATTTCTTCAAAGAAATATGGTACATGGTAACTTAATTAATCGTGAAGTCGGGCTGATAAAAAACGCTTTAAGATAATAGGGAGCTAATAACGATAACTCGCTATATCTATATCTATCGATTTACTAATATTGCACAACCAAGACATCCTTCACCGACCTACACGTCTTTCGCCTGCGATATTTCCCATCACGATTAGTACCAACCAGCGGTCGCCAAAGTGTCGGTGGCGAGAAAATTTCACTGGTCCGCAGAAAATTGTGGAATGATCTCATCACGTTATGATTTAAGATGCATTGAAACATAATAAAATTTATAACAATACGTAAATAGTTATAAAATCTTTCATCGCATACTGTACACACTGGCCATTGGATAATAATGCTAAAAGTTTCATTTATGTACTTAAACCATCTTATATATCTTTAACTGTTTTGTTTTATAGTTTTTGTTTATTTTATTATGGTTTTTTATTAATAAAGCTTTTTGGTTACATTTAACAGTTTCATTTTATTAATTAGGTACATTTTATATTTTCATAGATCACTATTTATTAAAAATATATTTAACACTTAAAAAATCCGTGCTCCGCAGGATTTAAATTATGAATTTACTGGTCCGTGAGGTCAAAAAGTTTGGCGACCACTGGTTGCAACAATTTGTATCTTTCATGTCTTTTAATATGACTCAAGTAAGCAACTTCGATCTGCAAAAAGTTTACGTTTTTGCTTTACTTATCGAAGAACCTCCTTATTGGCCACAAGACAAGCACGAGAGAATTTATCGTAAGTTGACTTATCTTAATTATACGCCTATGGAGGGTTACCTTGAAAATTGCGGAAGTGTTAAAACGGTTTGACGAATTTTAATTACGAGTTTACTTTCATATTATGTACATTGTAACCTACATTAAATTATCTTTCTAACATTATGTCCATCTGACGGTTATCTGGAAGAAATCGCTATTAGCGATAAGACCGCCATTTGAATATAAATATTACAATCAACAATTCGATAACTTTGTTTTCGGTGTAGAATATAGAATATATCTATATCTATCTATCTATTGTTAGTGATTTTTTTTTATTTGAAAGTAGTTGAAAAAAGGTTCAATTTAAATTTAAGAAAATATACATGTCGCAATGACGGCATCACTAGATGGCGTTGCATAGTAAAAACAAATAAATTACTTAATTTTAATAATATAGTTTATTATTTTTTATACTTTTGTACAAATTAAAGTTGTAATTATTTTTAATTGTGAAAAACATTTAAAAAAATCGATAAAAATGCAATGATTTTTATTGATTTTTTTGATATTAACAAATCTTAAGAAGACACAATTCCTAAAAAAAATTATTTTTATCTAGTTTTTTTTACGGTATCCTGTAAAAGAGAACGCGTTGACGGCAGATGATTATAACCTATTTTATAGGATATATGCAAAATAGAGAAGCACTGTGGACGCCCTCTGCCCCTCCTCGGAGACATAGGACCATAAGTCAAGTATGCAAAGTTAGCCATAATAAACTAAGGCTGGTAAAGTGCACGAACTTTACCATTGTAAAATGACTTACTTTGCAGTCAGCATTCCGTCTTCTTAGCGTGATACTTTGGAGAGGCGTATGTTTTATTACTTTAGGATTTCAATGATGATGATTTATTTTTATTAACGTGTAAAACCTTCTACTTGGATAATACCTTTATCGTGAAATACCTTCAGTAATTTCACTAATTTTAAAAAATTGTCGTTATTTTTTTAAAGTACTATTTAAACACAAGTAATTTTCCGAAGTAATAAACATAATTTTCTGACAAAAATTGTATTGTATTGTACTTAATAATGAAAAATATTAAATACAATTAATTGTTCATATAATTAAAGAAATACGTAGCAATGATCAGAAGTTTCATAAAATTGTTTTTTTTTATATAAATAGAAAAGTAATATAATATAATAATATAAAGTAATATAATATACTAAATATAAAGATAATATATTTACAAAAAAAGGATATCGAAAACTAGAAGTATTATTTTTGTCACAAGCTTCTAATTTATCTAATAATAATAGTAAAGAGACTCACTCTAAACCGGTATTTGCCAACTGGTGGACTTGCATAAGGAATCCCCTGGAAACTAGCGTAGGTCCTGCCTTTTGTGGAAACCTTCCAAGCGCCCTGCAGCAAGCCATGGCTTACTCTTACAACGGGGTTGGATCCTTCAGTTGCGACGAGCGCAAGCGCAAGTAAATACAAAAATAAATTAAAACCGGCCATATTTAAAATTAGATGCACAATTAATCTGGTACGCGTGCGTTCTCTTTCGATTATAGCACGACACTGTTCAACAGCGATATATAGTTACTTGGCGAACGCTAGATTTATTTCAGTTAAGTGCTGTTTCCCAAAGAGTTTACTTTGTGTTAAATTACTTTGCATATTTATATACGGAGATTATGCGGTCAGTTCCAACCCACAAATGATTACTTGCATATTAAAGAAACTTACATATGAAATAAATTAAACATTAATTGCAATTAATGTTTAATTCAATTTTGTTAAAGGACGATGAACAGTGTCAAAATCATGAATCCTATTCCTACTAATATTATAAATGCGAAAGTTTGTGAGTATGGATATATGATATAGGCTACAATTTGTGATGATTTTATGTAATTTTGATCGTTATACTATTATTAACAATTATTTTTTTAATTGAGTACGGGATTTGCAGAATATATCAACGTAAAAAAGCAAAAACGCTGTAAATGACAAAGATGTCAAAAAATATTGCATATTCGGGATCAGAAAAATTACTGCGTCAAACGGTCTGATTATCAGTTCTATTACCAATAGAAAATTTTGTACAGCGTCGAGACTGAGTGCTTTTCAGTGGTCAGATACCATTATTTCAGAAATCTTAAAATTTATTTTGGTTCTGATGGTAAGTATTCATTTCGCGGTTTACTAAGTTTTCGCTTTTTGCGAGGTGAAGAGGTGTGCGACCTGCATTGGGACGGCAAATTAATGGTGTTGTATGTTCATTTTATTTTATACATTCCATATATGGGCTCACTGCTGGGCACGGGGGTTCCCCTTTTCTTAAGAAATGGACATCAACACCTCTACGCTTCTCCACGGTGGATTATTACAACTTCAGTGTTTCAAGCATCCTGCTTGAAACAATAGTTCAGTTGGTAAGGTTTTTAAAGTCTTAAGTTCGTATTTCCATTGAACTATTGATGTGAATTATTTCTTAGCGTAAGCTTTTTTAGCTTAGTTTAAATGTTTAATTTAATTCTAGTAATATAGTAACATTGCTTGCTAGTCTTCTTTTTAAATAAAAAAATGTTAGACATATTCCCGCCAACTTACATCAGTGACGTTGTGTTTTTATTTCATTTACATAGTCATATATTATTATCAGATAAATTGTTTAATTGTGAAGGCGTATTATACAATTTAGTTCGATTAAGGCGTATAAGTGAAGTGATATGAAATAAAAACATGTATCGTGACTTTTTAAAAGTCCATAGGTTTTGGTTGAATAGTCATCATTTTATCAAGACGTAACGTGTCGAACGTTACGTCGTGACGAACTAGTCCGCTTTTCAAGAGATTCGATATTTTTGTATTTTATTTGATACTGATATAATAGTTATAACTAATTGCCATCAAAGAAAAGAAAAAAGTAGTTAACGACTTAAAGTTATTTAATTTGAATTTAAAAAATTACAAAGTCCAGAAAATATGCCATACTTATTTTTTTAAGAAGATAGGCAAATGGGTAAGTATTTATACCGCCGATAGGTATCTTCAGCACCAAGATGCAGATACGTTACCTATCTAAGATTATTTATTAGGCACGAAAACAAGTTACAGTCTTGAAAACTTAATAACTGCCCGGACTATAACTTTTTAAATTTGCGCACAGCATGGCTACATTTTCGCAATTTGGATTTCGATTCCGGAGCGATTGCTTCAGTTGGTATTTTAATATCGAAAATATCAAATGTGACGACAAATGCGGACCGTGGGAAATAATGTGATATATTATTTGGATAAGATTTAACCCTTCTTTGCATGATTTTTTATTTGTTGGTAAAATAAATCAAGGTAATTTAATTTATGTTCAAAATTAGAGGGAAAATGGTTAAAACAATCTTAGTATATATTTATAGTATAAATTAAGCAAAAAACAATATGATGGAATTTTCCATCATCAAGCCAAGTTAGATCATTAGCTTAGTACTAAATAGTAAAATAAAGAGGACATCATTGGATATTTTTTATTCCTTGTGATAATTAAAAAAGACAATTATTATTTTTACTACAAGAAATTGTAAAATATAATAAAACAAATAACACGTTTATTGCAACTACAACAAACAGCGGAATGACAACTTCAAGCTCGTTTTACTGATAGTGCTTGCTTATTTTTGACAGCTATGTTTTTTTACAATGAACATTAAAAAGGTATCCAGACACGATCAACTTAAAGTGAACTTGTTTTTTTATATAATTTTGGGGCATTCAATGTTATGATGATTTCCACCATTATGCAAAGAAGGGTTAATATTAAACATTTTATGACGTGACGTGACGAAGGTGTTAAAATACGAGTCGATTATTTTATATAAGTAAATCAAATTATGTCAATCACGACGCCATTTTAGTGACTGCATATGATGTTTTCGCAATCTGTTTTTGTACTATTTAAGTGTACGATTTTCATGATTTCTATAATAAAACGTATTGAGCAGTTCCTTTTAAATACTTTTATTGTCATTTAAACAAATTTACGGGCCTCTTGATTACGAATCCTCCCGACGAAGTTGTAGTGGTTTTCGGTTAGCAATGATATTTCACAAAAAGAAAGATGTCATATCCGGTGGTGTGTATTTGTAGAAACAATTACACGCCACATACTAAACCACAACTAAACAAATACACTTACATAGAAATGTAATGATTGCTTTATCTATTATATCTTAATGAAATTTATATCATTTATCGAATTGGTCTTTGACCTCGACAGGAATGTTCTGGACTGTTGTGCTGTTCTACAATCAAAATTTCACTTCAAGAATTTTATTATCTGTACGTTCAAAGTAAAATAATTTATTTTGCTTTTTTTCCAGTGTAATCATTAATTGGGTATTTCATTAAATATTTATGCAAAACGGCATTTCCACGCGTGGACGGGGTCAAATATCCAATGTCAGTTGAAATTACATTTTACTTAATTGGACAACTTTTATTTTCGTGTATCTGTTAGTTACGTGTGAATTTTTTATATTGAATTCCACCTCAAAGTTCTGCCACACATATAGGAAATTTTTTTCAATAGATTTTGCGAATTGGATAATTGTTTTGAATATTTTGCAGCAGTTGTTCTAATATTAAATTTTGCTTTGAGTTACAAAATTGTTAATATTAAATATATTGTTAATATAAATTTAATACAGGAAATGTGATGGGATCCTTTGGAAAGGGGGTGGGTCGCAAACAATAATAATAAAATGTTATGGTATATATTTATTAATTTGGGTAAAAGATTAACATTTATTTTTAGGTATATCTATACACTAGTTATTAAGTAACACAAAAGGACTTATATAATAATATAATAAATTTTAGTGTTAAAATTAGCATTAGTTGTCAGTTTGAATAAATCGATTTTAATTTTAGTGACAATGTAACAGTTAATTGATAATTGAATGCTTTGTAACTATCCATGACTTATGTATATAGATATCTGTATGTCTATGATTCATAAATTAAAATTAAATATTATCATAATGTTGTGACTTATTCTAAACTAACATTTTTATGGGATAGGAAAGCAAACGAGTAAGGTGTAGCTTGATCGTAAGCAATCAACGCCGCCAATAGACATCCTAACACCATAGACATTGTAGAAGTGTCAGCCTTTGAGAAATGTCTAGGCCTGTTTTTGAAGGTTCTCATGTCACATTGTGTAGCTCTCTGAGCGACTTTTTAGTTGTTATTATTATCACCTTTTACATATTATTTTTCAATTATATATTACAATATTTTTCATTTACATATTACCAATTTTATTGAATAAAAGTAAACACTACAAAAATAATATTATTATTAGGTTATTAGGTTATTAACGACATAGTCTCTCGAATAAGCAAACTAAAGTGGCAATGGGCTGGTTACGTTTGTCCGACAATTGCTGGAGCAGACGAGTGCTGGAGTGGAGACCGCGCCTTGGCAAACGTGTAGGACTAGATGGTGCGACAATCTGCGCAGGGCGGCTGGCAGAAACTGGATGCGTGAAGCCGAAGATATTCTTCGGCGCTTCTTGGGGGAAACCCATGACGATGATGATGAAATGTCACGTGACTAGAAACGGTGGGGAACATAATTTCCTATCACTGATTTGGCTGAACACATAATAACTAATGCCATAGTATACAACACACTTATGTAAAAAGGAATAAGTTATAACTATTATGCCAATGTCAAGTAGAATAATATCAAGTTAAGCAATTAGTTAAATGTATAAAATCAATATTACGTAATAGCAACCTTAACTACAAATAAAATTACAATATTGAATATCTTAATAGCCCTTCAGGCATACTTTTAAGTTATTACTAAGTAGGTAAGATCTTTATTGTGGCAATAAATTGAAATTTGATTGATCACGGTTAGTAATTTATATTCTTACGCTAGAAATTCCTGTAAATTTATGATACAACTATTGTATTTATATAACTTCGGCTGCACACTTTTAAAACCTAGGAGGACCCCACCATCTGGATGAACTGTGATCCAGGTACGGTGCGCGTGCGTTCTAAGGTTATTCAGACATTTTGGCAATGTGAATCCTTGCTTTATGGCATAGTAAGCGGCAAAAGGTAAACACCTGCTTTTTCTTGGAAATGTTCCTTAGTAAACTGATATAATTTATGATAATTTTCTTTACCGCACAACTTGCCGCCGTAAAGAAAAGTTTCATCCCCACCATCTGGATGAGTGGCGATCTACTACGGTGCGTTTCTCTCGAAACCACTTTCCACGCACCACCACTCTGTGGAACCAGCTACCTTCGGCGGTCTTTTCGAACCGATACGATATTACCATCTTCAAAAAACAAGCCTACACATACCTAAAAGGCCGGCATAGACATAGACAACCGCGACTTCTGCAGTGTCGCGGTTGTCTATGGGCGGCGTTGATTGCTTTCCATCAGGCGACACGCTTGCTTGTTTGCCCGCCTATCCCATAAAAAAAAGGTTTTGAAATTACGCAGCCTACTTGTTCCTGCGTTGCTGTTTTACGTTTAAATGTATATAGATCAAATCATATTATAGTTATCACAGCACAGCTTAACTTAATCAGTTTAGTGGCGGAGTTTAGAGGCCATCCATAGATTACATCACTTTACGATTACGACTATCGTGACCACCCGTACACACGTGGAGTTTTGAGTGTAGAGTTTTAGCCACAGTTGGTGCCACAAAGTTTAAGACCTCGTTTGTCAGTCGATGTTAAAATTTTTTGAGAGACCTTCGCACTTTACGTGTGACGTAGTTTATGGATGGTTCCTTATCACTTTTGTAGCCATTGGGGCCCAACCATTCGGATTACCCAAAAAGTTAAAGTTTGATTCAAAGAAGTTAATGCTGGTAGCCTATTGGCTTTAACAGCTTTATCGAATTCTCGGCCCGCGGGCAAGTAAAATATAATTGGGAATCTGCGCAAATCGCAGACTCCATCGGCTCGAGGCCGTGTCGGAGGTACACATATGTGTGTGCCGATTTTAAATTGGTCATGATGCTACGTTAAACATATAGGGGAGGATTGGACTGAAGTAACTATAGTGCCTATTAGTCCCATAGGCCCTAAGGTCTAGGGGGTGAGAACCGACCGGGTACGTGAGAGAATTTCGTGTAAACGGCTGGTGTAGAAGTGTTCCGTACTCTACGTGCTCGGCTAGAGCCGGGGTGCGTGTGAGTGTTGGTGTCGTGGGTAAAAAAAAGTTAAAGTGTTTATTCAAATTATGGTTTCTTAACTTGAGTTACAGAAATGGTTTTTCAGCCCACATATGTCCTGAATATATGGAAACCTGAGACCTACCTAATTTCTGGGTGTATGAACCAGAGGCGTCTCCAGCCAATATAGCGCCCGTGTGTAATCATTACTCTAGCGCCTTCTATTTAGTAAGCGCGCAGTCAAAATGAAATAGGTAAAAATGTTAACATGTCTACATAAATGTTATGTCAATGTTAAACAATGGAAACTGTACAAAAAAAATCGATTGTCATTGTAAATCGATCAGTTGGTCAGTCATTATCTATGGAGAGTCATTTTTTTTGGATTGAGTTATAATGCCCGGTGTCATAACAAGGGCCCCTAACACCACTGCGCCCGTGTGCGATGTACTCGTACACCTGTAACATAGAGGCGGCTTTCCTCTGGTATGAACAATAAAGTGTTTTGAATATAACAAGGAAAACCATTCGAACAAAATTTACGCCATCAAATCCAGCACTGGCTTTGCGCGAGGAGTAAACTTTTCCAATTAACCGCCTAACTTAAATGCCGGCAAATTTCATGCCTACCTGAACTCTTTACTACTTCGCTTTACACTAACACCCTTACCTCTTGGAAAGGACTTGTAATTCTGTCGAGTAACGAGTTCTAAAGAGGAGTTGGTTACACATTATATTGTAAGAACGTTTAATGGATTCCAATATTCTCATTTATGTATATGCATTTATCCCTGAAATCTAATGCAAGTGAGAAAATATCACTAGATTTGCAACTACGTCTAAAATCAAACCTGCGATTCCTAATGCAACGGTAATTTATATATATATATATATATATATATATATATATATATATATATATATATATATATATATATATATATATATATATATATATATATATATATATATATATATATATATCACGTCGATAGGCATTTGTCGCAGAAACAAAAGAGACGTGCCCACCACGTCGGCTCACCGTTGGGTCGCTCATTATTCGAGCTACAGTTTCAGAGTGAGGCAGTAAGGCTGTAAGTACTTAAAGCTTGCTTTGCCTTGCCCCATGTTATATTGTAAAGCGCAGTTCGGCTGCCGAAAGGCAATCCGCAGCAAAAGTGGTTAACATCAAGCAAACGGAAACTTATATGTATTTTATACAATGAACAATGTTAAACGTATATATAACTAGGTCGTAGGCTGGGTGGTTTATGAGGGTTCTATCCCCCCTTAAATAAGTTAAATTACGACTGTTTACCTTAATAATGGATTTCCGGATGGAGTAACACCTGACTGTTAATCATCGTACTAAAAAACATCGACTCTTTCAAAATATGTAGTATTCTATAATAATGTAATTTATATATAATTAAATTGGAAGTATGTAAAAATATACCTATATTAGCTTATTTTAAAGTTAATTATTTTCTATGGTCTTTAGCTCGACAATCCGAAGTCTAATAAGTACAATAAAGTAATTAAAACTTAATTTATTGATTTTGTCTGAGGCCTTTTCAACTTGATGAGCCACTTTAGCGCTCTTTGAGTTTTGTATCGAAAAAAGCCTTATACAGTGGAGAGAAGTAAGCTACTATTACAGGCAATTGACGGCGTGCTCACATTTGTCGACAGGTAATTAAAAGAGCGTTATGGAAGTCTTCGGCGTTTTTTGACATTCGATTGACGGTTTTTCGACACGTAATCAAACTTCGATTGACGATTTTAGATCGTGATTTTTTAAAACACTGGTACGCAAACGGAGAAATACGAATACTAATTTAAAACTCTTGGCGTAAAATATCAGTCAATAAAAACGTTTGGCGTAAAATATCAACAAAAATTAGGACATTTGATGATTTCATTAACGATTGGTATATTATCATACAGTATTCATTACGTTATAAATCCGTAAGTTATTTACTTGTAGTAGTTCTTTTTACCATATATTACAAACGTGTACCATAAATGGTACGAAACGTATTTAATTCCAGATGCTTTAAGTGGTAAAATTATACATCTGGAAAACACTCGCAGGTTCAATTATAACTAGAATGATGGAGTTTCAATAATTACTTCAAGAAACATTATATATTTATGGTAAACAAAACTACGGTAGTTAGGATACCCTAATAAAGTAATGTAATTTGTAACGTTAATAAGGTAATTTTAACCACCTTTCCAATATATATGTGCTATTTATGGACATTGATAATATTATTAATATTAATAGTGATATTTCACTATATTTGAGAAGACTAGACTGTTAATCGAAACTGAAAAATATAAGCGTAATAAAAACTAAGTGTTCGAAATATAGTTAATGATTAAAAGATCAAAATAACGGTTTTTTCCAGTTAATCTTGATCGCAATTAAATAATACGATGTACAAAATAAAAAAAACATGAAAGAAATTCTAATATACTCAATAAAACAATAATCTTAAAATTATTTGGCTTGTCATTAATGTTTCATAACTTTGTGTTATTTATCATGGTGCTGCAATTATAAATAAAATAATGTATGCGTTCGTGGTGTCTTCTATCATAAAAAATAAATAATGTTTGTTTTACTTTATCTGTTTCTTGTCTGGTGCTGTCACTGTCATCTTGTAAGCCAATTCATTGCTTGTTATTTTCCTCTTGAATTTCCGATTAAAGTTAATTAAATTATATTTCCTTACTTCTAACCGACCAAGATAAGCTTTTTCGAATTGAGCGGAGTTTATATTTTTGAGCTGATTCGAATTTAGCGGAGTTTATACAGCTTAGATAGAATTCAGGCGAAACCAGAAGTCAGATAATGGATAAAAAGACCATGTTATCAGAATTACTAACCAAATACAAACAGTGGGTGATAAAAAATCCTGGATTTGTAACTGAAATGGAAACAGTGGCAACGTGGACTTCCTATTTCGTTGCAGGTAAAATCAACAAGTCACCCATAGTGTCCGAACTTGTGTATTCAATTTCAAAGTTGGTTTCATTATTTAATGACAGTTTAATAAGAGATGCTTATGAGAGTGAAATACAATATTACAGTTTGCGAGAGCAGATAAAGTTATGGTTAACAATAGTCCATTATTGTGAAGTCTTCGTTGAGTTGGTTGTCAAAAATAAATGGGGGACTCGTGGCAAGTGGACAGCTGCAACTTTTTTGCAGTTATTTAAATGTTCATCAGCTCTTGTTTTGCTGTACCGATTTAAGGAGGTACCTGTGCACCATCCTCCGATTCCTGCATTGCAACGGAAGAAAATTGTTGAAAACAAGCAATCTGTTGAAAAATCAAATGATTTTTTCACATTGAAACGGTCTGGCCGTATCATCCGCTGTGTTGATGGCGCACCCCCAGCTGCCTTACGAGACTGGCAGCCTGTTAAAATCAAAGATGACAAAAAGAACTGTTCAACAGAAATAAATGATATAGTATGTGCTGAATTACTACATACTATAAAGCCAGTTATACATCTTGGCGCTATGAGGGTATTTGGTACACAAACATGGAAGCAGTGGCTTATTGCTCTTAGTTTAGATTTAGCTAGCTTTAAACTTTATAATCGCCACATGAAAGAACTTTCCCATGAACAAAGGTTAGAAATCAGTCGTAGAAAATTAAGCCTTCTTTTGTACTTATTAAGGAGTCCCATGTATAAGGCTTATTCCAAGAATATTATAGGAAGTGTTCTTTCATCTGCATCAAACACAGTTCCACTTTTCTCATATATTTCTGGTCCTCTTGTTCAGTATATAGATTACTTCCAAGATATTTACTTCTACATGTGGGCGTCATAATTTATTTCTTATTTTAGAAAGATGTAATAGTTAAACAATTTGACATGAGTGGTTGAGATGATATTGGATTGACTTAAGATTAGGATTAAATTTTGAAACAGCATGAGATCATACATGGATGTATGATCTGTATACTTCCAGAATTGTAGATGATAACTGGGGATTCATTGATCCCTGAGTTCAAATTCAGACAATAGTCAACAGTCTCAAGGCCTGATACTTGATTTTCTTTCCATTGTGTTCATTGTGTCAAAAAAAGGTGTTAATATGTGTAGAAGTTTATCGTATACAAATTTACTGAACAAAAAAATTTTAATACATATATTATCTTGTGAATACTAATAAAAAATACCTTCATTCATTCATGTCTTCCTTTATACTTAGTTTATTTTTATTTTTTAAATTGTTCTCACATTCCACAAATTTTTAGATAATAAGTTTAATTTCTCATTAAGTTTTAATAGCTTGTCGCTGTTTATTCCAGTTTACTATCTAGTGTATGATTTATATATTATATATCTTTCTTTTACGAAGTCTATAATGTGATAGTGAAAATGTTATCCTCATTCATTCATTTGAATTAATGGCTTTCAATAGTGCCAAAATAGCATGGATGATTTCATCAATGTCATGTAGTAGGGCGAAAATGTTATCATTTATATTTTGTACAATGAATGACAAGTGACAATGTATAGTGAATACAACAACAACTTACAATCATTGTATTTTATAAATATTGGAGGAATAAATACAAATAACTACATACATTATATATTTAATTATAAGGAAATTATTTATATGTAAATGTTTTTATATTTGTAAAAAAAATGGTAAAATGTTGGTTATGGCTAATAAAAAAACTATCATTATAAATGTAGTATTTTTTGTTGATTACACCTGATAGCCAGTTAGTTATTTCAATGGCTGCTTTCTGTGGCATATCAATGTGGAGTCTAGTCCCCTACAAGGCAGCTGGAAGTATCCCTAGACAAAAAATGAAGTAGCGGAGCAAGTAAACCACTTGAGAGTAGGTAATCACTGCAGCGCATGGACATATGCAACACCAGAGATGGCAGATTGCCTGGCTTTAACACATTCGTGACAGGGCCTGAATTCATTGGCCGCACCGTGGGGCGGCCCATTTTTGTGCTCACATCACATTCACATCCGCAACGTAAATTTCTTTTACCAGTCGTCTTTCATTCATCTTTCCTATGTGGCCAAACCATCTAAGCATCTCTTTCTCAACTTTTTACGTTATGTATTTCTAATGGAGCAAGTATATCATATTGAAAACAGTAAACACCGTCTAGAGGACATTTGTAACATCATAGCAATGCAGGAGTACTGCCGGCCATTGAAAAAGCTAGATATATCTAAGTCTGGACAATATTTGTCTAGTATTATCACTATCCAAATAACTATTCATTTATCAAATAAATGCACTGTAGTAAAACATACAATTCTTATATAAGATCATCAATTTTCTGAGACTAATTGTTTGATGTAAGAAAGTTTTTTTTTAAATATTCATTTTTATTATATGTTGTTTGAACAAGTAGGCGTGAAATAAGACTATTGCCGTACTCTAATAGACATACGCTCATTTCTTGGGGACTCGATTTTATTCGATAAAATCGCATGAGGCAATTCTTTCAGAGTTCAACCGTTTAAGTAACGTTGCAATTAAATGATGGTGGAACACATAAAAAGTTGGTGAGGCTTGTATTATTTTGGAGAAATGTGACTGTTATTAATGGAGTCAGGCGTTACTTTGCGGAAATCCATCACTATATGGACAGTCAAAAGTTTTACTTAGCTAAGATCCGCGACAAGCAAAACAATAACAGAAAATTAATAATGTGGGTTTAGTGGATTTATTCATAATATTTATATAGAAGACAACTGAAAAGGGTTTTCGGTTGTCTTCCGTAGAGTCTACTATACCTGAAGATGCCTCGTGTTGGGGCGAAACACGTGTCGTTTACAAGATGGAAAAGTGATAGTGTGTGTTTGGCGTTGTGTGTAGTGGTTGGTGGGTGGAGAGTTGATGGCCGATTATCGGTAAGTTTTTGGTTTGAGTTCCAAATAAATCCACTAAACCCAACGGAAAAACACACATTATTAATTTTCTGTTATTGTTTTGCTTGTCGCGGATCTTAGCTAAGTAAAACTTTTGACTGTCCATATAAAAATGTGAGTGGTTAAAGATCATATAACTCTTTCAAATACTTATTTTAAAGAGCCTATGTGTTCCCCGTCACCTGGATGGCTATTCAATACCGTCCAATTTAGTCACAGATACCTACCACGAACTGTGTACCTAAATGTGGAATGATTTATCACCCGCGGTGTTCCCAAATAGATACAATATAGAGACGAGCGTATATTCAAGAGACGAGCGTGTGTTGTGTGTTCACAAAAGGCGTGTATAATTTTTCATACATATAGCATTCGACGTAGTATTTTTTTCTGATCCGAATATGCATTAAAAAAATTTGAAATCTATGTCATTTGCAGCGTTTTCGCTTCTTGCGTCGATATGCAGGTAAATATCTTTAAAAATCATTGTGTGTCATTTTATGTGTGTCAATACAAAAATATTATATAGAACTATATATAACCCTTTCGCGTCGTGCTATTTTCCTATTAAGACGGGCAGTTTTCGAAATTTGCGGAATCGTACTGTCTTCATCGTTATAGTATACATTTACCGGAAAAGTACGGTAATCGGCATCTCTACAAGAATATTGTACTAAATTAAAAATATACATTTGGTAATTATATATATGTAAAAAAATATACATATATACGGGAATATACGGTCTTCGGCGCGAAAAGGTTAATTAAGATGAGGAATTCAGAGGCATTATTAAAATCTACAATTAATTCGAGTCGACTTGAAACCTTGAGTATCTAATACAAAGTGATTGAGAAAATTATGCCTCATTAACGTACAAAAGCCGCGACAAACGACCCACTCATTCAACGACCATTACTTTTAACCTTTACTTATATTAGACATTATCATCTAGTTACAAGACGAAAATTAGAAATATATAATCTAAAATACAAAATAAAGCTATTGACTGAATTGTCAATGAGTTAGATTTTTCAATTTACATATATACATACATATCGCCACGCCTGAATTCCCGTAGGTAGACCACAGATCTCCATTTGCTACGATCTCGGCATACTTTACTTGCTTCCTCGACACTCATTACTCTCCTCATGCAAGCTCGCCGGTTAAGGTGTAGTGTGCCTGCCGTACTGCTTACGGAGACACCCGGGATCTTTAGGGGACTTCTTTAAATAAAATTCCTAACGCCGACATTTTGTGAGTGTGTGGTACTTCTCCGTTCGAGCCGGTCTATTTGCGCAGTAGCATAGCTCACTGATCACTAAGACGCTCAAGTTACCACTTTCGGAGTTAATGGTTGCCATTCGGTTCCGGCATCAGGACAAGTCTGGATGTCCCGTCGATCCATCTGAACAATCGTGGTGGATAATTCCTCAAAACATAGAGAGGCCTCGAGCTCAGTTGTGACACAAAAAAGCGAACATACAGATGTCAAAATATTTTTATTGCATCTTCGAGTTCAAAAAAAAATACTTCGTCGAATGACCTGAGTTTCGCAGCTCTGCGACCAACTAAAAAAAATAGTACAGCGTTGAAACTGAATGTTTTTGAGTGATCAGATACAAATTTTTCAGAAATTTTAAAAGTTTTTTTGGTTCTGGTGGTAAGTTTTCATCTTGCGACTTACTACGTTTTCGCTTTTGTTGCGTTGATAAATTATTGGCCTAATTATGGCCGCCCGAACCTTGGTAGCGTCTGTGTGCAATTATTTTTTTTTGCCGTAAATATCAAATAATTATTTATTTTCGTAGTATATTTATCAAGTTTTTTTCTTGTTTCTTTTTATTTATAGGATTATGGTAACCAGATAATTTCTTGTTTTATCTCGTTCACTCATCAAGAAAATGCTTTAAATAAAATCACTAACACAAACTATGTATGTAAGTATATATAAGTTCAACATTAATATTATAAGTATTTATATTAATGATGAACTAATTTTTATTTCAACAGATATACCTGATGTTGCTTATTATGTAACTTATCGTCAGATTAAAAGCGACAAAAATAATTTGTCGATTTTTCTAGCGACTTTCTAATGCCGTTCATGTACTACGATTTTATTCTAAGCTAGCTTTGTAAGCGTTCTATAAAGACATCGTATACGAGTAAGTCAAATTCATTTCTGAACGTACCCCCGACCATAAGGAACATAGCAATAGTCGAGATTCTTTGAATTTTAAAAAAACTTAAACCACAAACATTGCAAAAATATATTGTTATGGAGATTTATCTAATCGATGCTCGATTATGATAAATTTAAATATGTAAAAAAATATTTCAATAAATGACGCTGGCATTTATTAAGATTCAGAGCCCCTATGGTGCCTAGGGGCATATAGAGGCAGGGTGGCGCTCTGTCTAGTTATCGAAATTCGTACTTTAAAAAAATATGCGATCGTTTTCGATGTCATCTAATTGATAATTTTAAAGCATATCCGATGGAATTATTATTATATAATTATTATTTACCTAAAAATATACTTCTTTTTATAGATAAAGTAAGAATGTTTTCACAAAAAAACCTCAAATTAGGAAAGAAAATATTTTTTTTTGTTCCTGCAAAATTTACTATATAGGAATTTTAATATTCAGGCCGACTTAGTAAACAAGGTGAAAATGGCTTCACCATTAAGTTAATAATATTCCATAGAAATAAAACATTGGAATCTATCTTTATGACATTCTCTTTAAGCATAAAATCATTCACCTTGTAGGACAGCGTTGCTCATTCTTTTCCAGCAGGCGCTTAAGTATTTAGTAAGACGTTTCAAGAGACTAAGTTTAATATTTGTTTGCTATATAAAGCGAAGATTTATATTTCTGCAAAATGTTTACTTTAAGATTAGTAGGGTAGTGCGCTATTTCGTTGTATTACACTCTATAATATTACAACAGACATTATTATAGAAACTTAAACAATTAATGTTGTTTAAGTTTCTATCAATAAAAAAAAATTACAACGACGTGGTTCGCCCCCCGTCACGTCCTGATTCCCAAGAGGGCGAGAAGCGATTAACGGAGAGCCGTTTCGTTACGATGAATGTGAGGAAGGATGGATGAGTTTGGAGGAAGCAAGGAAAATGTGCCGGGATCGTAGCGGATGGAGATCTGTGGTCTCTGCTTACCCCTGTGGAAGACAGGCGTGACGATATGTATGTATGTATGTATTTAAAATTATAATTGAAATATAATTTTAAATATTAAATAATTGTAAAAAGAGGAAGCAAGGAAGGTGTGCCGGGATCGTAGCGGATGGAGGTCTGTGGTCTCTGCTTACCCCTGTGGGAGACAGGCGTGACGATATGTATGTATGTATGTATTTAAAATTATAATTGAAATATAATTTTAAATATTAAATAATTGTAAAAAGAGGAAGCAAGGAAGGTGTGCCGGGATCGTAGCGGATGGAGGTCTGTGGTCTCTGCTTACCCCTGTGGGAGACAGGCGTGACGATATGTATGTATGTATGTATTTAAAATTATAATTGAAATATAATTTTAAATATTAAATAATTGTAAAAAGAGGAAGCAAGGAAGGTGTGCCGGGATCGTAGCGGATGGAGGTCTGTGGTCTCTGCTTACCCCTGTGGAAGACAGGCGTGACGATATGTATGTATGTATGTATTTAAAATTATAATTGAAATATAATTTTAAATATTAAATAATTGTAAAAAGAGGAAGCAAGGAAGGTGTGCCGGGATCGTAGCGGATGGAGGTCTGTGGTCTCTGCTTACCCCTGTGGGAGACAGGCGTGACGATATGTATGTATGTATGTATTTAAAATTATAATTGAAATATAATTTTAAATATTAAATAATTGTAAAAAGAGGAAGCAAGGAAGGTGTGCCGGGATCGTAGCGGATGGAGGTCTGTGGTCTCTGCTTACCCCTGTGGGAGACAGGCGTGACGATATGTATGTATGTATGTATTTAAAATTATAATTGAAATATAATTTTAAATATTAAATAATTGTAAAAAGAGGAAGCAAGGAAGGTGTGCCGGGATCGTAGCGGATGGAGATCTGTGGTCTCTGCTTACCCCTGTGAGAGACAGGCGTGACGATATGTATGTATGTAAAATTATTATTGAAATATAATTTAAAATATTAAATATATAAGTAATTTACTAATCTTTAAATAAAAGAATGTGAAGATGTTTATGGCTTCACAGCTCAGAAGACGTCATAACATCTGAATTTATTGTTGAAGCTATTTGCATAAACAATGTTGTAACCGCTTGGTTAGGTCACATCTGTAATAACGCTTCTAGCTGTAATTGAATTGTTGTCTAACAAGTTATGAATAATATATCAGCTTGATAAATTGAATTATAAGATACAACATATACCTTATAAGAAAAAAAATACTTTATATGTGTGAAAAATTGTTAATTACACACGAAACACAGGTACAAATGATATGTAGTATATAATATTAGAACAGTTTAGTGTATGGACAGTCAAAAGTTTTACTTAGCTAAGATCCTCGACAAGCAAACAACAATAGAAAATTAATAATGTGTGTTTTCCTGCTGGATGAAGTGGATTTACATGGAACTTAAATTAAATCTTACCGAATAACGGCCGTCAGCAACTCTCCACCCACCAACCACTATACACAACACCAGACACACAGTTCCTTGCAAACGACACGTGTTTCGCCTCAACACGAGGCATCTTCAGGTATAGCAGACTCTACGGAAGACGGAGGACTCTTACTATTCATCAATTAAAACCTTTATAACACATTAAATTAATCTTAGATTTATGTACAATAAATATTTACAATAAATATTTACAATAAATATTATAAATTGAAAAACCTTGCGTTCTCTATTACATTTTATCATGTTGGATGTCAATTTATCATCTCGTCCCAGTTTTATTATGTTGGATGTATTTCAGAATTTGGGAATTAGTTAATAGGTACAAGACGGTTGTGCGTACAGCGCCTGTGTGAGCGTGGAATTCATTCAGCCGGCAGTTTTACTCTGGCATTCTTGCCAGGCGCTCCACTCATTTTAACATAACCCGGTGATTTAAATTTGTTGTTGAGATAAAAACATTTCATTATTTTGAATCAGTTCATTATCACTGATTTTATTAAATATTTAATTTGTGTACATGTGTGTTTAATGCGTTAGTTTGGAAAAGTGGCTTTTTTGTTAAAAATTGTAAATATTTACGTGTTTAGAACATAAATACAATTATTTAAATTTTACAACTACACTAACGAGGTAAGTGAAAATAAGTATAAGTTCAAATTTTAATATTTTATATATATATATATAATTCTTTGACGACTAAATAGTTCCATGGTGGGGCTGCCCCATATGGAGTCAACTATTTTAGGCACGTTTAACGGATCGGTATTAATATATATATGTACTTATATGGTGTGCCCATCGTATGTGTGGTCCATCGATACTTATTAATCATAAACCTGCCTTAGATAAGTGTGGTGGGTTTATGGTCTGGTCCCCTAGAATTTGAGAGGCCCGTACGCAGCAGTGGGTCATATATGGGCCGTTGAAAAAGCTGTATTAAAAAAACTAGTTCTTAGTTTGGGTCTGTAGATGTAATTTGTTTCATCATAATGCTTAAAGCAGTCCGAAGCAGCATTTTTTGACATGATCTCACCCTAGATGGGTGACCTGATCCTCAGCTACGCTTATCCAGTGTCTTCCAGTTGCCCTTTGTAGTATATCGTATCTGATTTTCTGCCACCATCCGATCCCCACAGAGGTACAACGCAACCCAACTTGAGAAATTAAAATCAACCCATATACATTATGTACATAATATATATAAAGTACATAATTAATAACCTAATTTGTCGAAAATGACGGCGACGTGGTTCGCCACCCGTCACGTCCTGATTCTCACGAGGGCGAAAAGCGACCAATGACGAGCCGTTTCGCTGCAATGAATGGCAGCGGATGGAGCTCGTGGTCTCTGCCAACCCCCCCCGCAGGGGTTGGCAGAGTGGTGGTGGAGATAGGCGTGAATATATATATATATATATATATATATATATATATATATATATATATATATATATATATATATATATATATATATATATAATAAATATATATAAATATATATATACATAATTAATAATTATATATACATATGTATATGGGTTGATTTTAATTTCTCAAGTTGGGTTGCGTTGCGTAACTAAGCCTTATATATAGCAATAAAAACAATACGTGACAATACTAGTGCAACCTGATTGTTATGACATGTATGTTCATCATTTATGGTCCTATGTCCTCGAGGTGGGACAGAGGGCGTCCACAGTGCTTCTCCATAGAGAAGCACTGTGGACGTGTTTGTTAATTAAGTAAAATAGCTTTATACTTTTTTTAACGTAAAACCACAATCATTATGCTGTAGTGGAGGAGATATATTGTTTAAAAATTTTGTAGCCTGATATTGGAAACTATTAGCAATTATTGCAGATTTATTTTGGTGTACTATTAATAGTCATAATTAATTAAATATACAAGTTTTTTTTACAACCCATATATGTCCCACTGCCCACGTGCCTCCCCATTTCTGGAGGAACGGACGTTAACCCACCACGCTTGTCCAATGCGGATTGGCGGGGTTACCAGACTCAGAATTAATATCTGTAGGCCATATATATAAATTTATTCTGATGCGGGGATCGAATCCGCGACTATTGACTCCATTGGCGGGGGGGGGGGGGGGCTCCGCCATCGATTAAATAGCTCAGTTTAAGACCTTATTACGAAAAGTCATATTTATAAAAGATATAATTCAGTATGCCTTTTCTCAAGTTCGGCCGTGTTTGAAACAAATCCAATAATTATCTTTTGAACCCGACCTTGTTAAACTTGAAGGAGCTTGATTTAGTGAAATGTGAATTTGATTGACTTTACGTAACGTATTAATTAAAATAGTATGAAGTGGGCCAGAAAGATAGTTAGATTTCAAAAATTCATAAAAAAACAGCACTTATTTTGCTTATACAAACAAATCTTTATAATAACAACACACATTCGGCAAATTTATTTCTTAAAAAATAAATTAAACATACACACAGACACACGCACACACTGAAAAAAATACACACCTACACATACTAACACAACATATAAAAGCGCCGCACCAATCGTTATTTGTAATGTAATTTTTATTTTAATTTTATAAACTATATTTCTTTATGGATTGTATCATTTAGTTTATAGTTTTTAATTCTTTGTTTCAGTCTTTTGTAATATAATATTAAGTATGGCAATTACAATAATATATGTAATACATAGATGTGTCATAGAAAGGAACTATCTGCCGTAGTACAGTTCGTCCTAGTTCGGCAGACAGTGAAACATAATTGTGAACTTGTTAATGATCAATAAATATATTATTATTATTAAAAATTATATTATTAAAAATAATATAACTATATCATAATTATAATTAAATTATTATTATAAATAATATAAATATATTATAATTATAAATTATATATTATTATTATTAATATATTATTATTATCATCCAGATGTCCATCGTCACGCTACACATCCAGCTCAAATCTGGACCTCATATTGTTAAAACGCGCTGACACGTTGCGTGTGAAAGAACGGCCAATTTTTTGTGAATATTGTTATTGATATAGGTGTCTCGTGAATCGTGGTTGGTTCATTGCAGTACATACAACTCTTTATGTATCTCCATAGAAAAAAGTCCATTGGTATGTGAACAGTCAAAACTTTTACTTAGCTAAGATCCGCGACAAGCAAACAATAACAGAAAATTAAGAATGTGTGTTCTCCTGCTGAATGAAGTGGATTCACCTGGAACTTAAACGCCGTAGGGTGTTGGGCCTACGGAACTCAGCCGCTCACCGTACGAAGCGCGGTAGTTAAGCTACCACTCAGAAGCCGATTTTCTGCGGAAGTACCACATACTTCCCCGGGCAAACCGGCCCATTCATGCTACAGACAAATATCATGCTATTCTTGACAAAGTATTCGTCTGCGCCGTAGCTCTACCTCTAATAAAGTGTTTTCGTAAAGTAAATTGAACACGAGGACCGCGCATTCGAAATTAGGAATTCAATAAAACGCAGTATTACTCGATGGCGATATTAAAAGTAAACAATGTCCACACGACGATTGTTTTCTTTTAATACTCTTATACACACAAAAATAACAAAATATAATTTTGTTACACATTTTAAAGTTAAAAGTATACCTTCAACTGGAGTGTCCGGCCGTAAAGCTATTATATATAAAGATATTATATATTAGTATAATAATAATAATAACTTTTATTAATGGAGTCAGGCGTTACTTTGCGGAAATTCATCACTATGTGGACAGTCAAAGGTTTTACTTAGCTAAGATCCGCGACAAGCAAAACTAAAACAGAAAATTAATAATGTATGTGTTTCTGTTGGATGAAGTGGATTTATTTGGAACTTAAACCAAAACTTACCGAAAATCGGCCATCAACTCTCCACCCACCAACCACTATACACAACACCAAACACACGCTACCACTTTTTCACCTTGTAAAGGACACGTGTTTCGCCCCAACACGAGGCATCTTCAGGTATAGCAGACCCTACGGAAGACAACCGAAAAAGAGAAGAAAAAGACTTTATAAATAAATCCACTTCATCCAGCAGAAAAACATACATTATTAATTTTCTGTTTTTGTTTTGCTTGTCGCGGATCTTAGCTAAGTAAAACCTTTGACTGTCCACATAATAATTACTTTATTTACATTAAAAAAATAAATAAAATAAAAAATGCCTTTATTTTCATAATCTTATTTTTAAAAGAACGAAATATAGTTATTGTTGTGCAGTTTGTCTTTCGACATAGGCTTCCTCTAAAGCTTTCGTTTTTTCTCTTTTTCTATCCTGAGCCAATCAGGCCCAGGTACTTTTTAAGGTTATCTTTTAAACTGTCTTCCTTTACTTCTTTTGCCATCTCTCGAGTACTAACTATTTAGTTATTATTTTCGTGCCTTTTTCCCTATTTTCTGTTATTTACATTAAATTGGATTATTTACAAATACTAAATGTTCTCCAATTTAGCCACGATAAATGGCATGCAAAAATTTTCATAAGTTTTTTAAAATATAGTTTAAATTTCACATACATACATATACGTATATGTTGGTATATATATTATTGTATATATGGTATGAATACGTATTTATTTAGGTAAATTTATATATGTTTGTATAGCCAAATAGAAAGATGACCGAATCCGTATGTCTCAGTATGGGCCTGTCTAATGAGACCTGCTATGCTCCATCCAATTTTAAAAAAAATATATAGGTACATACAATTAATAATTGACCATAACCTCAAATTCTATAAAAAGAAAAAATCACCCAATGTATAATATAAAATATGTTTTGTCACCAATTGTGTAATGTTGCCATAAACATTATGACATTTAATTCTTTTATAAATTTTTGTATTTTATGTAAATTTTTATACACATCGCGTAACAATTGTTATTAAATATATTAGTTTTTGATACTACATAACGATCAGGTCAGGAGTTCTTAAGTTTGAACGTTTTGTTACATCTTTTGTCACTTTAAATAGATGCTGATTTTGTTTTACAAATTTGCTTGCTCATCCCTATTGCAATAAATTTGTTCGTCCTCCTGAGGGACGGCAATTTCCACAAGAAGAAATTTAGTTATCGACTGGCCCCCGTAACTGGAGACGACGTCAAGCCTTTCTCTGAATGTTGTGTATGTGTGTATGTTGATAATAAAGATTTAAAGATATATTCATTCACTCGTTCATCCATTCATCGATGTATAAATTCATGCAATTATCTATCCACCATTCATTCATTTTTTCACGTATTCAATTTATTTAAGAATTTCTACGTGCTTCTAAAGTAGCATTTAATAATTGTGGGAGTTTTATTCTACAAAACAAAGTCCAAGCAATGGAGATCAGTTTCGAAGCTTAATACAAGGTACCATTGTTCGTTCGGGTCGTCCTATTGTTGCCGTACTTACCTTAGTTAATTATTAAAGCTTTAATATACAAAAGGTATACAAGGCGGATTTGGAATGTTAAGAACAAATGCACTTTTCGAGCGAAACAGAGGAAAATTTTGAATTGTTGCTTAACTTTTTTTATTGTTGCTTAGCTGAAATGACAATGAAGCTAAGCAACAATAAATATACAAAATATATTCAATAAAACAAATCAAGAAGAAACAAATTAAAGTAAACAATATACATTTGATGAATAAATGATATATAAATGAATAATTACAATATGTTGAATATTATATAAACATATAATAAGTAAATATATATACACATAATTATAAAATTATCTAATTTATTTTTTTTCAATAGAAAATCCAAGGTATATCATACACTACATAACACGCTTATATAAACAGATAAATAAAAACTTTTATAAAAAATTACATAGAAATTGAAGGTCATTATTCAATAAATATCAACATCATTGTAGCACAGAAGTCTTTAAATATTGCTGACTTTATTTTTAAACAAAAATTTATTCGTAGCATTTTTATCTTATTCATTGCTTTGTTAATATTTAAGGGGTCCCTAAACCTTTGTTATTACAGCTGACCCGACAGACGTTGCCTTGTCTTAGCTATGAATAATAAATTCGAATCTTAATTAATTAAAATAAAGTTATTTCAAAAACATATTGTTTATATATGTCAAACGCGCGAAGTTCAAAGCGAACTATAAAACGCGCGAAATTCAAAGCGAGCTGTCAAATGCGCAAAGATTCTATAGTCATTGTTTTGATTTGGGGCGATGTCTTATACAATTAAATTTCTTTCGACTTCGGTACAGTTTTATGGTTTGAACTATACACCGTGACTTTTTAATTACCCGAGAAAACTAAAAATCGCGTTTGTAAAAATATGTATGTCAGTAAGTAACATTCAAATATTATAGCGTTCATACAAAAATATTGTTTTATGGGACTTCAAACAAATCCTGTAAATGAATCAAATACTTGTACGCTATCTTCGTAGTTTTGTTTACTATTATGCATGAGACGCATGTATTCATAAGTATGGCGCCGAAAGAGAAAAAACGTCTTTTGTCGGCAGGTTGCGCAAATTGTTTTCATTCATAGTTATCCCTTCCGTACGTAAATATTACGCGACCAAATTAGGTTGGTTTGGGTGCAGTTCATATTGGAATGATAATGATGTCTATTTGAATTAGCAAGATTTTTTGTTGTATAACTTTTGGTGTCTATTAAGGACATTTTTAATAAATATTTCATAAAAATAATTATATAAATATATATATAATTATATATAATAAATATATATAAAAATATATATAATTATAATATATAAATAAAAATATTTATTAAATATAAAAATAATTATATTTAATAAATATTTCATAAATATTTTCTTCGCCAAATTTAATGTATATCGATAACTGAATATATTACTTAATTTTCTCAGGTAATTATTAAGTCACAGTGTATATTACATATTGCAAGTGTGCAGTTGCAACTCGCTCAGGTACTCGTGGCGCCACCGTTCCCAAAAGTGTTGCCGCATTTGCTCAATGTGCTGTAACCGACTGAGGCGACTGGTATTGACGTCGAGTAAGTCTGGGGATGGCAATGAAGTTAACTCTCTTCCCATAAGGTAGTGGCCAGGGGTTAAAGGATGTAGGTCATTAGGATCTGTGGAGAGAGGAGTCAAAGGTCGAGAATTTAGGATGGCTTCTATTTGAATAAACAACGTTGACAGTCATTGTATTTTCTGGCATTTCTCAAGTTCCTGCGCAATTTTCTATACTACGTCATCTCTGAGTGCATATATGTACATACATACATACCTTGGATATTTGGAAATTAAAGTGCGCAGTTGTTTACAAATGAAATGTAATTTATCTGAGGACCCGTGTAATGTTTACTTTTCATTTCGCGCTTGGGGAAACTGCACGATATGCAACATTCACATATAATAATAATAATTCATTCTTTATTTTCATAATGTCAGGTGTAACATGATGAAAAAAGACGTTTAAAAGCTCCATCACATTGCCACTTATGGTGTACAAATATCATTAAATATTTATTTATTTGTTTATACTGTCAACTCTACATAAACTATATACACGAATAGACACATAGAGATCTAAATAAAAGGCCCTTATATACAGCATTGACACAAAGCATTAAATTATTAATAAACTGTTACATTATCATTGATTCATCTATTACATACATTCGATCCAACATGTAAAGCAAAAAAGTCTTTAGTATTATAAATATTGCCATGTATTAGCCATTCATATAGTCTTTTTTAAATAATATTGTGTTTAATTGTTTTAATTCATGAAGTATATTGTTGTAGATGCGTATACACATGAACAGGCAGCTTTTGATATATAATATTTACTCAGTCTGGGGTGACCATGTGGCACAATCCTTACTACCATTTTTGGATTCATGTAAGCATTGAATCTTTCATTTCGTTTAATTCCCGCATCGGGATAAATATATGTATGGCCTCCAGGTTTATTCCGAGTTCGGTTCCTTTTGGTTAAACGTGGTAGATAAATGTCCATGCCTCGAGAATGATGAATGGTTCTAAAAAATGGTCGTAGTGTATTCTGGTCCTTTTTAACTTTGTTTTATTGGGACGATAATAAAGTCAATCTATTTTTCAAAAATTATGATGCAAAAAAATCGGACGACCGATTGGCTCAGTGGCGGGACCCTCCACCCGCGGAGTCAATGGTTGCGGGTTCGATCTCCGCATCTGAATAAATATATGTATGGATTTATAAATATTTATTCCGAGTCTGGTAGCCCCCCCCCCAATCCGCATTTTTCTTTCCTGCTCTTTCCTTTCTTCTCTTTCCTTTCCCTTCTTCTACGCCAATCCACGGTCTGCCGTGCCTATGGATACGTGGCTAGGGACGAGCCTAGTCGTAAGCGTGCCGACCGCCTGGGATCGGGCTCCCCCGGGTATTATGGTGCCTTACCTTAGCATGCAGGGCTCTACTGGGGCTAATCTCCATCCTTCCTTGCAGCTCGTAGAATTCACTAAGATGAATTTAATATACCTAATTTGTTGAAAATGACGGTGACGTGGTTCGCCACGTCCTGATTCTCACGAGAGCGAAAAGCGACTAATGAAGAGCCGTTTCGCTGCGATGAATTGTAGCGGATGGAGCTCTGTGGTCTCTGCTAAGTGGATAGGCGTGAATATATATAAAAAAAAATAAAAAAAAAAATTATGATGGTAAAAAGTATGGGTTTCTTATCAACAGGATGTCACCGTTCTCGTCAAAGGTCGAGGGTTCATCGCCGCAATGCACCACGCCTTCGGAGAGGAACGGACAGCGGCTGGTGTCGGTGAAAGTCGGCTGCTTACACATCAATCCAGCTTCAGAGTAAGATATTGTTAATAATATAAACAAAATAGTGCTATCTCATTTCTTTCCATTAGTGTTGCACGAAACGACTATGCGATAAAATATCAGTGGAGGAACAGTGGACTGTACTACAGTAAAAAAATCAATGACTATCCTCTTGGATGCACAATTAAGGGAACACCAGTCATTTGAGAAGGGTTCAATTTTAAAGCGTTGAAGAAAGAAATGCTTTATATTTACTCTAGAATTGCTATTATTGATATAATTATAGCTTTATTTCCCACGCTTTTTTCGTCAAGTTTTGCTAGATTTCCTTTTTTGGGTAAAAGCCTCCTCCATCTTTAACCATTTCTCCCTGTCTAAAGCTTGACTTTTTCCTGCTGTTTCTCCAATATTTTTACAAATTTATTATTTTATTATATATTTTACAAATTTCTTAAATATTGTTGTGGAAGAACACAATTCATATTTTATAACATATTTTAGCTATACAAAAATGATATTGTAATTTAAACTTTATATGATGATGATTTATAAATACATATTGTAAAACTTATTGTTTATAATGATTTTAGCGCCTGATATATTTTTCATAGCAAAATTGCTAATATAAATGTCGCTTTGGCACTCCTAGAACGTAAGACGTATAAATGAATTAATTGTAATTAAAGGCTTAATGAAAAGGTTAATGTATATGATATGAAAGACTTATGTTCTATGCATAATTGTAAAATGTTTTGATATATAAATATGACGAATAATGTGTGTTTTAACGAATTAAAAAAGAAAATTATATAAAAGTATATAGGGAAGAGATTTCCTTTCTCTTTCTTTATTTTTTATGTCCTTTTTCTTTTTGGTTACCACCCCCGTATTATTTATATTACCTCCTTATCGCACGGTTTAATCTATTCTAATTGAGAGCAATCACACAAAAATTTTTATCATGTAGCAAAGTCCAATTTTTAAATTATTGATATGTATTGATTGCGAATCTGTATTACTTTGTTATATGTTGAAGCCCTTTGTGAATAGTTTAAGTTGCTTGCTATGTATAGAATCTTAATTACGTATTAAAAAAGTTGTGTCAACATATATGGTAAAATTGTGAGAATTGTGTTCGTAAAAATCGATGAAAAATGTTAATAACTTTTTATTGTAATACGTTATATGTGATTGTGTTATATCGTTGGAAAGAGTGTTTTGAGCTTCATAATTTGGCATATGAATAAATAAGGTCAAGGTAATGAAAGCCCGCGTAAGGTCCAAAAATATATCTAGGTTCATATGAAAAGATGCGTTTCTTGTAAAGTTTCTTAGTATAAACCTGCGTTCCTGTGAATGCTCACGCGATGCCTGCGCGTGCCGCAGGCGCAAGCGGCGATCGTCTATATAAGATCGATATCGAATGATCAAGTGGTGCCACAACTCCCTCCCTTCAAATCAAACCCCCCGCACCCGCAGAGGCCCCTAGCGTCTCGCGGGCCACAACGGGGGCGTAAGTGAACAAGCCACACCACGTGGGTGGCCGCCGCCTCACAGGACGCCCCCAAATGGAAGCCAAGGAAAAAGAAATCCCAAGCGGCGCGTAGGCCCAAGCGAGCGAGCGACGCAGCACGGGGCACCGCTCAAACATGCCCCCAGCCCACAGCCCCCTCTCCCCCGTCGCCTACGAGGGACATCGACCCCGGTGCCGGCCAGAGAGAGGGCATCGTCCGACGTACCCACAAGAGTTTCGGCGCTTGAAAAACCACAGGACCACAGGACGGCGCTGCGCAACGTTTTCGGCCCCACCCTGTTCGCCCCTGTTCGTGGAGCAGAACGGGTTTAGTTTTGGCCGAATTTTATGCACCCCTAAAAACCGCCAATAACAGCGCCGCAAAGACTGGCGGGTGCCTCCTTGAGCATAAGTCAGTTCAACCCCGAGGCTTGCTCCTACGCTACCTGATGAGGGGTAAATGTCCCCGCTACCATTCGACATGGTTCCTCTGAAGTATTTTTTTTGTAAATAAATCAAGCACTTTGTTCCTTCTCATAGCAAACAGTTTAAAAATAAATCAAGGACATGGTTCCTTTGTTGTAAAATAATTAAAGAAAATAATTGTCAAGGACATGGTTCCTTTTTTGTGAAATTTGTAAATTGTGAAATCTGTACCTATTAATTAATAAGAAGAATTTGTAAACATGAAGAATTGAAAGTTTTTATTGCCCACCGAGATACAGTCCACCGAGAACAGGATATGTAGGTAAAATAGAGGGCTGAAATACGAGCACTGTCCCAGTCTGTTTTAGGATCAGTAAAAGATACTGCGTCGACTGGTCTGAGTCTCATGGATCTCCAACCAGTAGAAAATTTTGTACAGCGGTGAAACTAGGTATTTTTGAATGATCAGATAAAATTTATTCAGAAATATTAAAGTTTTATGGATTTGGTGACAAGTTTTCATTTTGCGGTTTACTACGTTTTCGCTTTTTTGTCATCGATATAGAATCACGCGGTGGAAAGTGCGTGCACTATAATTGGACAAGCTTATACGGAGAAGTACCGCACTGTTGCGGTAGACATACATACATACATATCGTCACGTCTGTCTCCCGTAGGGGTAGGCAGACACCACAGATCTCTATCTGCTACGATCTCGGCATTCTTTCTTTACTTCCTCCATACTCATTACTCTCCTCATGCCATCCCACCGGTTAAGGGTACTCTCGACCAGGCCTTTCTTAAAAATTCACCAATTTTGTTAAGATATGTTTTCCGTGGTCGTCCCCTACCAAACCTTCCATCCACATTTACCTTATCTTACATCCATCCTCTCTATGTGCCCAAACCGTATCGGCATCCCTTTCTTAACTTGACAACTTATTGCGGTAGACATTGATCTAAATGTGAGTGTCACCACACACACAAACTGTGGGAACTGAGAGCTCTCTCCTTTTTGGGTCTTTGTGTTTTTCCAACAGAGATTTAATTATAAAAAATTTCTATGTAGAGACGGTCGCAGGGTGTTTCTCCTTCAATTGTTGGTGCTGTGCTTCGTGCCTCACGCCGCGCTCATCATGCAGAACTGCACCATCATGGCACAGCTCTCGCAGACGTTGGACTCTTCGCTATACTTGAATGCGGAGGTGAGTATACTGATTAATCAAATCTTTAACCGGTAAATTCGCGCTGTTGCATTTCCCCAACACACCGAGAACTCAAATTATTTGATGGATTAGGTCACGCGTATCCGATCTGCTGAGCAGTTAACAGGGCACAGAGAGCAGGATGTCAACTGTGCCATTGTTTGTGTGCCCCTCCCACAGTCGCACAAGGTGTTGGTGGCTGAAAAGCCCCACTTTATCATGCTCTATCTACAGCAGCCAATCTGGGTGGGCAGGTGGTTGAGGGACTTCCAGCCTGGTCACGACAAGTTGCTTCCGGCTGGCAGAGTCTTTGAAGCACAAATATAACCAAGCCAATATTGGAAAGATCATTTTGCGCATCCTGTTCGTCTCTATTAGTCTAATAATGATCTATACATTATTTACTTATAATATAACCGTGATAATATATTCATATTTACGTGTAAATAAGTTTACTACTTTTAAGAATTCCAGTTATGGATCCAGAAGACGAAAGTCTTCGACCAGTGTGTACTACCCGTACTCTCCTACGGCGCCGAAACGTGGATGCTGACAGTCCGTCTGCTTCATAAGCTCAGAGTCACTCAGAGAGCTATGAAGAGAGCTATGCACGGAGTTTCTCTGGTAGATATGATTTGGAATGAAAAAATCCGCCAGAGAACTAAAGTCACCGACATAGCCTTTCGAATTAGCAAACTAAAGTGGCAATGGGCTGGTCATGTTTGTCGGAGATCCAACAATCGTTGGAGCAAACGAGTGCTGGAGTGGAAACCGCGTCTCGGTAAACGCAGTGTGGGACGCCCCCCGGCTAGATGGTGCGACGATCTGCGCAGGGCGGCTGGCAGAAACTGGATGCGTGTAGCCGAAGATCGGGCTAGGTGGCGCTCCATGGGGGAGGCCTATGTCCAGCAGTGAACTGCCGCAGGCTGTTGATGATGATGATGATGATGGATCCAGATAGTACTTGGTGGTTTAGATAATCATTCTTTATATCAATGTTCATATCTCAGATTATAAGTTTACGTACGTGCGCATGTGTACGATTGCTGAAGTGGAGACCGCGTCATGGCAAACGTAGTTTGGGATGCCCTCGCCAGCTAGTTGGATGAAGCCGAAGATCAGGCTAGGTGGCTCTTCTTGGGGGAAGCCTTTGTCTAGTAGTGGACTGCTGAAGGCTGTTGATGATGAACATATTTTTGTTTACTTTTGAACCTATTTACCTGAAAGGAACTAGCATTTATAAGGTCGGAATGAGAGCAAGCCTGTGCAACACCAAAGGTATTGCAGAAGAGAATGTAGTTGATGATGTGATGATATGTTTTAGAACTATTTAGAATAATATATAATTGTTTAATTGATAGCCTATAAATGTTTATATTATTGTTTTATTGATAGTCTATAAATAAATAAAAAAAGGTCTCATTTTGGTCAGGTACGGGAGAGTCTATCCGTCGGTGACACCGTGATGTCACTGCAAGCCGAGCGTCTTCTGGTCGCCAAGTACATGTTCTTGCAGTCATCATCCCAAGTCGCCAACAGGTGAGATACAATTGTCTTCAGAGGGTTGTTCAGCCCTTTATCTCCCTAAGTAATTAGGAGTAACGTTTGGTAGGAAACTGGACATTTAGCACCATGTATAACCAGCAATAGTTCAGTTGGCAAGGAAGAGGAATACGAAGATATAATCATATAGTCACGCCTGTCTCCCTCTAAGGTTAGGCAGAGACTACAGATCTCCATTCGATACGACCCTGACACAGTCTCCTTGCTTCCTCACACTCATCCATCTTTTCATCCATCCTTCCTCCCACATTTATCGTAGTGAAACGGCTTTCTGTTCGTCGATTCTCGTCCTCGTGTTAATCAGGACCACCCGTCCTCCGTCCAGGTCCGCCCGTCCCGATTAGTGAATCTCACGAATCGCAACGGAGGATGGAGGTCAGCCCCAGCAGGGCCCCGCATGCTGAGGTAAGGCACTTTAGTATCCGGGGGAGCCCGATACCGGGACGGTCGCCACGCTTGCGACTAAGCTCGCCCCTAGCCATGCATCCTTTGGCACGGCAGACCGTGGATTGGCGGAGAGGAAAGGAAAAGGATAGAGAAGATAGAAAAAGCCGGGGGAAAGAAAAGATGGATTTAGACAGGATGATAGGGATATGATGCTACCGCAACGGAAGACAAGGAGTGTTACGTCAGTAGCTCAGGAAGTCGGGGTTACGTACCCGTGTGCTAATACCATAAATACCGGACAAGCGGTTAGGAAAAGATACTCCTTGACCCTAATATACGAAGATAATCTGTATAAGTAGCTGATTTTGTGAAGGAGCCATTAATACATCTTCTGAGTCACTTCATATTTAATTATTCGAGATGCTCAAATTAGTAATAATTAACTCCAGTAAGCTATTACGACATGTACGTGACAAGCGGCTCGTTAAATAAACATCAAACTTATGGTGCTGCTGAAATCTGACTCACAAGAGCAGTCACAGTTTTTTCAGATGAAAATTAAAACTATAAAATGATGTTTGACTGAGTCATTCATCGTGAAGATATAATTACTTTGACTCACAGAATATCCTATTGTAGATTTAACTTTATATCAAATGACAGTTCTTAAACTCCACCTATAACATTCTTACACTCCCATTTATTACTTTTTTGCCCATTTTATCCCAAAAATTTGGAATTTTATCAATTTCAAGTAAAAATAAATTCAGCAATCAACACTTTTACTTACTTACTCCGCCGGCCCAGAGACCCGAAGTAGCTTTTGACCTCTGAAACGAGAGTTCTCCATCTTTCCCTGTACTGTGCTAATTCTTGCCAACTGCTGCAAATACATAACACAGCAAACTCTCGTCTAAATCCCCTCTTTATCCAACGGAACAATTTAACTCTCAATACAGTTGGAGGGGAACTGCAGGAATGTTTTCGATACACAAACTATATTTCTAACTTTCTTTTGGGCATATTAGACACCTAAATTATACCTCTCTTACGTGTGTGCCCAAATACGTAAAGCAAACTCTCGTCCAAATCCCCCTTTGTCTCACGGAACAATTTCATTCTCAAAACAGTTGGAGGCGAAATGCAGCATTGTTTTCGATACATATACTATACTTCTAACTTTCTTTGGGGCATATTAGACACCTAAATTACACCCCTCTTAAGTGTGTGCTCAAATACATAAAGCAAACTCGTCCAAATTTGGCTCACGGAACAATTTCATTCTCAAAACAGTTGGAGGCCAAATGCAGCAAAAGTTTCGATACATATACTATACTTCTAACTTTCTTTGGGGCATATTAGACATCTAAATTACACCCCTCTTAAGTGTGTGCCCAAATACATAAAGCAAACTCTCGTCAGAATCCCCCTTTGGCTCACGGAACAATTTTATTCTCAAAACAGTTGGAGGCCAAATGCAGCAATATTTTCGATACATATACTATACTTCTAACTTTCTTTGAGGCATATTAGACACCTAAATTACACCCCTCTTAAGTGTGTGCCCAAATACATAAAGCAAACTCTCGTCCAAATCCCCCTTTGGCTCACGGAACAATTTCATTCTCAAAACAGTTGGAGGCCAAATGCAGCAAAAGTTTCGATACATATACTATACTTCTAACTTTCTTTGGGGCATATTAGATACCTGAATTACACCCCTCTTAAGTGTGTGCCCAAATACATAAAGCAAACTCTCGTCCAAATCCCCCTTTAGCTCACGGAACAATTTCATTCTCAAAACAGTTGGAGGCCAAATGCAGCAAAAGTTTCGATACATATACTATACTTCTAACTTTCTTTGGGGCATATTAGACACCTGAATTACACCCCTCTTAAGTGTGTGTTAAACAAATTTCATTATAGAATTTGTATCTCGAACTCTTAGTGAGGTGCGCTAACCACTAAGATAAACCACTAAAGGTCGACTTATAGAATGTGTAGGAGTTCTATTACATTGTTTGTTCCTCCGGCGAGATAAAGGAATAAATCCGAATAAGAGTGTTATTAATATTTGCACAGACGGTAAGGGATGTCCAACTTAATATCCTTTGATAAGGGCTTATTGGATGTTTAGTTAGTGTCAGTTCAGTTAAATATGGAGCGATGGGGCGGGGGGAGGGTTAATGTTCGATGGTCCTAGTTAATCAATCCCGAAGCTACTTCTAACGGACTATTAAAAAAAACATTTTTTTAGCCTTTTGAGCTCAGTTGAAATGGTAAACGAGAATTCTAATAATATTAAAATACTAGCAATTAGTATTTTAAAAAAATGTCTCCCCAACCCCAACCCCAAGATGGCGCCACGAGTCATATAAAGTTAAGTGTCATGTATTGGATAATATAATTAAATAATGATTATTAATAAAATCAATAATAATTATTTAATTAATTTGGATGGAGGACGAACGCGCAGTCATTAGAGCGTATGTGGGTCGCCCAACTGGACGACGTCCTGTGGGGCGCCCCAGGTACCGCTCGAGAGACATGATCGAGGATGACTTGCGCAACCTTCAAGTCTGCAAGTGGCAGGAGGTGGCGCAGGACAGGGCACGGTGGCGTAAGATCTGTTCGGAGGCCGAGATCAATTTTGGGTCGCTGCGCCAACAAAGTCAGTTAGTTATTTAATTATTTTATACGCCTACATATAATTCTATTCTGGGAAAAACACAGTTAATTTTGTTTCATCCTTATCATCGCCATCAACAGCCCACTGCTGGACATAGGCTTTCCCTAAAAACTGCCATCTAGCCCGATCTTCGGCTTCACGCATCTAGGCTGTCAGGACCATCTAGCCGGGGGCCGTCCCATACTACGTTTGCCCAGACTAGCTCTCCACTCCATTTTGTTTAGATATTTTACAATAATACCTATATATATATATATATATATATATATATATATATATATATATATATATATATATTATAATAATAGTACGTTATGCACATGTATTTTTTTATGGGATGAAGGGTAAACGAGCCGGCGTGTTACCTGATGGAAAGCAATCAGCGCCGCCTATAGACATCCGCAGCGCCATAGGCAGTGCGGCAGCGTTGCCGGCCTTTAAGGAAAGTGACATTATGGGTGTGGGAGGGGGAGGGTGTAGGGCCTCCGGAACTCAGACCGCTCACCGGACGAAGTGCAGTAGCTAAGCTACCACTCATACGCCGGTTTACAGCGGGAGTGTAGTATTTCGTGTACCATTTTTGACAAAGTATTCGTCTACAACGTGGCTCTATCAATTTGTAAATGATCTTGTTTATTCACTGGAGGGTAAACAGCGGATCTTTATGGGATATTTAAAGATACTAAAGGGAAACAAAGCTGTAAATCTATCTAAAGTTGTAAGAAGAAAGAAAAATGTTCAAGATTCAGCAGTAAATTTATATAAAATTGCAATAAAGTGTCCTAGTGTACTTATTTACACTACAAGCTGTGGGTGTGTGTGTTTTATAGCTCGTGGTTGAAAATAATTTAGATAATATTGAACACCTTTTTTACTTCTTCTAGCCTCTCCAAGAGCTGCATCTGAAAAATCTCGATTCAACACCAATCAATCGAAATATATGTAATTGTATAAAATAAATATAAAATCAATAGAGAATGACTGAAAACATAGCAGAATGGAACATAAATAATAATAGAATGAAAACATAGCAATGATTTTTCGACTGAAAGAAAATTTGGATGCACGTTTTTTTAATGGTTTTAATTAGCGTAATTATAACGTCATTGTAGAAACAGCAGAAAAGAACTGAATGAGCTAAGCCCTAGATAGTGAGTAAGGCTCAAAGTTGGAGGAGGCTTTTATCTAAAACCTGGACCACACAATAGGATATAAAAAGGAAATCAAGTAACACATTATTTTCAATAGAAAGAAGCTGAAATTTATATAGAAATAGAAAAACGTTATTTATGAGATCATTTTTTTACAATAAAAATACATAAAAAAAAACAAAACAAAAAGAAAATAATTTTAATCAAACAAGTCTCATAAAATGGTTCTTGCTCAGCATATACCAGGCGCTATAGGACTTTTCCTGTCAACTTTCATCAGTGACGTTGTGTTTTTATTTAATTTTCATAATCTTATATTATTAAGAGTTATATTGTTTAACTGTGGTGGTGTATTATACGATATAGTTCGATTAATGCGTATAAGTGGAGTGATATGAAATAAATACGTGTATCGTGACTTTTTAAGTTGACTGAAAAAGTCCATAGAAGGTTTTGGTAAAATAACTACCATTGTACCAAGACGTAACGTGACAAGCTGACTAGACATCATAAGATTTGATATTATTGTTTTTAACTTAACACTGGCATAATAGTAATACAAAACAAAACAAATACCAGGCGCTAGAACAACTAAGTGTAATAGAACATCTAAGAACATCCAACTTCAACACCTAAGTGCAAATTTAGTTGACGACAGTTCTATTTAAGAGTTATAAGCATTGTTATGTTTTCTATATTGAATATAGTTCCAAGTAATAGAATATTTTTATATGAGCCTAAGATAACAAAACGAGTAACCTACTTCCAAGGAAAAATAATGTCAATAAACAAGTATGGATCCAAAGTCACATTTATGTATGTAGTGAACCATTACAGAAGTTTGTAGATCTGGGAACTGGTCGTTATTCTCCCTGCTCGGTTTCGCAGTAAATATTTTTCCTTGCCTTATCTTTTTAGTTTTATTCTACGTCTAAGAAAGATAAATGAATATACCTACGTGTAATTTGCTTTATAAACAAAGTGTAAATGTTAGGAAATTTCGTCAAGTTTTCTCGTCGCCCATACTATAAAGTATTCAGCCAGTGCGTCCAGTCTGTACTCTCTTACGGTGCTGAAACGTGGACACTGACGGTCCGTCTCCTCCACAAGCTCAAAGTCGCTCAGAGGGCTATGGAGAGGGCTATGCTCGGAGTTTCTCTGGTGGATAAATTTGAAATGCAGAACCAGAGTCACCGACATAACTCTTCAAGTTAGCAGACTGAAGAAGCAATGGGCCAAAAAAATGGAAAACGTGTCCACGTTTGTCGTAGGACCGACAAACTTTGGAGTAGACGAGTGCTGGAGTGGAGACCGCGACTCGGCAAACGTAGTGTGGAACCTGCTAGATGGAGCCATGGAGCGATGGTAGAGACTGGATGCGTGTAGCCGAAGATCGAGTTAGGTGGCGCTCCTTGAGTGAGGCCAGCAGTGGTGTAACGAATTGTTTACTATCAGGTAATATGCTTGCTATTTTCCATTGCACAAAGTCGCATATTTCCTTTCTTTGGGCACGTCTCTCGTCGCGATAACCCCTTCATCGAGCGCCTGGTAGTTCAGGGAAAAGTGGAAGAGACCCGAACGCGCGGCAGATTTTCAATGCGGTGGACGGATCAAATGAAGACCGCTCTCAATAGCCCCATATATGAATGCATGAAGAAGGCAGTCGTGAGGGATGAATGACGGTGTCTGGTAAAATAAGTCACCACTAATAAAACAACTACAGCTACTCTGCCAAGAGTATGACGACCAACAAGAATTTTATTAGTGGTAGAGCCACGCTGTAGACGAATAATTTGTCTGAAATGGCCTATTATTCGTCTGTAGCATGAATGGACTGGCTCGCTCGGGAAAGTACCATACTCCCGCAGAAAACCGGCGTCTGAGTGGTAGTTTTGCTATACTTTCACTCCCACTCCCATAATGTCACTTTCCTTAAAGGCAGGCAACGCTTCCGCTCTGCCTATGGTACTGTTGATCATGTCAGGTGACACGCCTGCTCGTTTGCCTTCCTATCCCTTAATAAAAATATATATGCTTGCTCTTTCACCTATAGCATATATAACAAAATGTGATAACAGTTTAATTTTATCGCTATAATCAGGTGCATGTTGCAACCAGGTAAAACCCAATGAGACTATTAATAGACTGGCTTGGATATTACGCGAGCGGTGTCGCTTGGGTAATAAAAGTTTTGTAACGTGCGGTCTTCTGGGATACAAATTAATCCGATTGCGTTGTTTGTTTTCCCAATCATCCAAGGTTACGTCACTTGCTTTTCCTTTTCAAGTATTTTGTATAAATATTTTTACTCCGGTGATTATGTTGAATTAAGATTTCCTTTGGTCAAATTTTCAATTCGGCTATTTATTTGTTTTTTTTTAAATAACATACAACAACTAGCTACTATAGCGTGCCAGCCGGACTACTAATTGTGATACACGGGATCTTTACGGAGATATAATATTCATACTTTATTCACACTTATCAATTTACATTTTATATTCAATCTCAATTGCTTATGCCGAAAAGTTGACGCGTCTATCGAATGACGTCAACCGATCGAATCTTTTTTTTGTTTTTATATAAAACAATTTATTTTATTTTAAATTTTAAAATTACGATTTAAAAAAAGTAATATAATATAAAAGGTTTTAATATATTCAAATAAAAAGTTTTATTACATTTTAATTCCTAGAAAACATAACTCAGACATAGACGCATTAGAGAAAGACGCAGACACATATACATACTACAGGATGTAAAATAAATATAAATAAAATAAATAATAATTATAAAAAATATAAATACTCTAATAAAATATAAAATAACTGAATAAAAAAAGTTTTGCCGCATTTAGTTTGTATAAACATGCAATACAATTTCTTTGGCTATACACTATTAATAATAATAATAATAAGTAATAAGTGCTATTAATAAGGTAACTTATTAATAACACTTATTACTGGGTTTAACTCGCAATAAAGTGATGCTGTGTGTATGGTGGGATTGGAAGAATGTTATTCATTGTGAGCTTCTACCGCTGGGCAGTACCATCGATCTCTACTGCCAAAAACCGATGAGATTAAAGTAATAAAATTGAGAGAAAGATGCCGGAACTGATCAATAGAAACGCTGTGGTCTTTCATCACGATAACGCTAGACACACATCTTTAGCCACTCAGCAAAACTTTAGGGAGTATGACTGGGAGGTGTAAATGCATCCGCCATATAGCCCTGACCTTTCTCTTTAGATTTCCACCTGTTTCGGTCACTGCAGAATTCTTTAGGCAGTATCAGATTAACACCAAGAGAGGACTGCCGAAACTGCATGTCGCGTGTTTTTGATCAAAAGTCCCAAAATTTCTACAGCAACGGTATCAAGTCACTACCTAACAAAACGGCACATATATTATAATTAAATGTAAAAACCTTGGAAAAATAAAGTATTTCGTTTTCATATAAAATGCGAAGAAACTTTTCCCCTCCAACCTATTAATTAGTTGTTAACATTTGTTCACTAAGTAAGCAAGCTGTTGGATTACCATAAATATAAATAAGATAAAATAAATTAGACATCAGGGCCACATAAAGTGTGTACGTTATTACCTTATTACGAACCACCTTATTACCTATTACGAAATAAAACTATACCGGCGGTTGGTTGAAAACGATTTATTGAAAATAAAAATTCTGTTTTCTTATTGTGCGACTTCTGTTATTGAGTAACTAAACTAAGAATAAAGAATTAAACATAAAGCCTTAAATTGTGTTTTATAGATTATGGTATTATTATATTTTGCGTAATAAAATGATGGTTCGGTTGGGGAAATCCCCGTTCTTACCACGACTTCATAGAATGTTAGCGTCATGTTATGCATTACAATATTTTGTACTTTAAGTGGAGGAATCCGAAGGTGAACTTTTTCCTCTTTCTTCACCCCCTTCCCCCTTCCTTTATCCTGCGGAAGCCAATGCATTTGCATTGCCCTTGCTATTAGGTAATCCGCGTGCTCAATTGGCTGTCTTTGATATCAAAGAGCTTTGTTTTGAAAAATATTTCACTTCAAAAATATTACTTAAAAGTTTGTTTTTATATTGAAATGTTTCAGATCGATGCTGCAGAAAGTTTTCTCATCAACAGACGTGCATTTAGATGATATTCCCTGGACTGTCTTACGAGAAGATTACAGAAGTAAATTATAGTAAGTATTTATGTAAGAATTCTTTTTTCATGCTTCACCCCCACCGTCTGGTTGAATGGCGATCCAGTGCGGTACGTTTTTATTGAAACTTCTTTCCATGTACCACAATCCAATGGAACCAGCTACCTTCAGAGGTATTACTGAATCAATAAAAAAACAAAGGCTGATCCTTTTTTTGTAATCATAGGAGAATATGGAATTAGCTTTGAACTTTATTGCCAATTGTCGAAAAAAATATATCGTTACAAAGGGTTTGGAATAAATCATTATAATTTACAACTGTGTATCAAATGTAACGGCCCAAAAAATATGTAACGGCCGTCACAGTCCGCTCTTGTACTTTGACTTTTTTCACAAATGAGGCGTGATTTCTATCTGCCATCTGCTTGACTCATGTCAAGCGTGAAGATATGCCACGCTTGGAAAGCATTTTTATATCATATATTTTGATTTATACGTACAACGATAACATATAACATTAGCAACTAAATCAATATTTTTAACACAACAGAAGCAAATGTACATTACTGAGATTTTTTGCATAAGACTTCTGGACTATTCTAAAAGAGGCATTACATCTGGCATTCTTATTAAAAGATTCTTCAATAGAAACATTTCATGTGTGAGTACGAAGTAGGTTGGGGATACCATATCAGTTTTTAATTACCCAGGTTTAAGCTGCTACACCAGTTGACTGGCATTGTTATTTTCTCCAAAGGTCACATCTTATGAAAGTCAAAGTGAAAAAAGAACGAATGAATGAATGATACCTTACGTAATGATACACACACACACACATGCACAATATTTAGAGAAAAAAACGAATTAACAACTAATTAAATTGTACAATATTTTAAAAAAATAAAAGCGTAAAAAACTCTGTAGTAGTGACGTAATTAAAAGGCTGTCATTCAGCATAGGCCGTGATGATCTATGTGGTTCGATTACCAAATGGGGACCTAATCTACCGCTGGAAGTAAACGTCAAATGTGCAAGTATCTAAGGTGGCATCCATTAAAGAAGTTAGCTCTAAATGGGAGGGGCACCGAACACAGAATATTCGACCTTATTTATATTTGGTTAAAGGTCAAATAATCCTTGTTTGAAGGTGGTAGTTAAGGTTGAAAACTTTATTTTACCCTATATTTTCTCATTTTCTCCCCTGTCCCATTTTTTCCACTGAAAGAATCTCATGGGTATCATTAAAAACGTTTATTACGAGAGTAAGAAAAAAATATTTATTTTTAAATGTAGCCCTTTAACAACTGTAGCGTAAATCTCAAGTATAAGGGAAGGTTGCCAACAAATCTCACTTAATCTCACCAAGGGGAGAGGAGGGAAAAAATGCAAAGAAAAACAACTCACGTAATTAATGGCTATCTCTTTTTTACGTTATCATATTATTAATATTATTATAGCCTCTTTATTTCCATAATGAATAATATATTAAACAAGTATAAAATCATAATTCATTTTTACAAATCATAAATCATTATGGACCCCTCTACGGGCTAACGCCTCCTCCATTTTGCTCCACATCTGTCTATCTTTTGCTTTGGTGATCCAGTTTTCACCAGCTTTTCTTTTTATTTCATCAATCCATTTTTTCTTTGGTCTACCTCTTAATCTTTTATTTGTTGGTCCTTGCCAGGTGTCCATTTTTCCTTGTCCATGCGTGCAACATGACCCGCCCATTTCCATTTTTGTTTTTGAGAATATTCTAAAGCGTCTATTATTTTTGTTGATTTCCTTATTTCTGTATTTCTTTTCTGATGTTATCATATATTAAAATATAAAAACAGTACCTCTCCTAGCGTTTCCTGAGTATACGCTATATTTCACGTTCCTCATATTAATGAAGCAATATGGGCAATTCGATCTCAGTGTCATTAGTCCATACTTTACAAATAATGACCGTAGCTACGAATACTGCACTACGGATAGGGTGACCATTTGCAAAATGAATGAACCGGGATAATAAATTTAAAAACAATAGATTTTTTAGAATAAACTTCAAACGTTTCTTGCTCTTAAAAATAACTAGACTGTTATAATTTGTAATTGTGTGTTTATATTTATGAATTTTTATTTTTGCTTTTTGTTATAGCCCATATGTTATATGTCCCAGTAGTGGGTACGGATATCCCCATATCTGAAAGAATGGACATTAACCCACGGAATAGTTATCCAAGGTGTATAGGCGTATAACTAAGCGTTCTAGTGGTAGAGCCACGCTGCGCACGAATGCTTTGTCAAGAATGGCATAATATTTGTCTGTAGCATGAATGGGCCGGCTCGTCCGGGAAGTACCACACTCCAGCAGAAAACTGGCGTCTGAGTGATATCTTAGCTACCACGCTTCGTACGGTGAGCGGCTGAGTTCTGGAGGCCCAACGCCTTCCTCCCAATCCCCCACCCTTCCGCATCCTCCCCCTCCCATAATGACACTTTCCTTAAAGGTCGGCAACGCTTCCGCACTGCCTATGGCACTGCATATGTCTATAGGCGGCGTTAATTGCTTTCCATCATGTGACACGCCTGCTCGTTTGCCTTCCCATCCCATAGAAAAAAATAGATAGAATATACCGATATAGAAATAGAAGCATTGATTGCGAAAGCGGTAGTTTCGTCATTGAGCAAACATATTTTCGTATTTAAATCGCTAAAATTAATTATTTCTAAATTAGAATCTATATATACCTAATTTTATAGTTTAATTTTTTTCTGTAATTCCCAAACTTTTAAATACCCTAACGTTTGTCGGACACTCTAGTATGGAAATAAATCCTAGGAAAATGGCAACCGAGATACCGTCTCTACTTTGTACACAAAGGTCGTTTAATGAATGTGGTTTTACTAAGACATTAAATATTTACAATCTAATATCTTTGGGTTGAACTCTTATGAGTGTGAACTTAGAACTTCCCGTCTGTTTTCGTTAACAAATCTATGATTTAGAAATAAACTGTCGCCATTGATGAATTAATATTAAATAAATTATTTTCTATATATATATATATATATATATATTTCTTATTCTATATATATATATATATATTCTATATATATATATATATATATATATATATATATATATATATATATATATATATATATATATATATATATATATATATATATATATATATATATGTATATAACAGCTTGTCCAGTGATTCTCAATCTTTTTTTGTTATTTTGCGATACACTTTTTACAATTTTGAAGGCACACTAACAATAAAATAAGTTTTAAAGATGGACTCTGCGGTTTGTGTGTTCTTCGGTTGCCTTCCGTAGAGTTAAAAAAGATTCCGTAGAGTCTACTATACCTGAAGATACCTCGTGTTGGGGCGAAACACGTGTCGTTTGCAAGGTGGAAAAGTGGTAGTGTGTGTTTGGTGTTGTGTATAGTGGTCGGTGGGTGGAGAGTTGCTGGCCGTTTATCGGTAAGTTTTTAGTTTAGGTTCCAAATAAATCCATTTCATCCAGCAGGAAAACACACATTATTAATTTTCTGTTATTGTTTGCTTGTCGCGGATCTCAGCTAAGTAAAACTTTTGACTGTCCACCTTGAACTGTTTTAACCCTTGACGCCATGATTCAGCGCGACGCGCGGGATTGAACAATTCTTCCGGTAGTCTTGTATGCTCCATATCTTCAGTCACTTACTAAAGTATTGTACTATTATACTTATTTATTACTATTTACGAGTTCCAACATTTGTATGTCATATATATATATATATATATATATATATATATATATATATATATATATATATATATATATATATATATATATATATATATATATATATATATATATATATATACATACATATTTGTATATCATATACATGTCAATGTGACGACGAACTGGCTCAGTGACGGGGCCCTCCGCCCACGGAATGGTTGCAGGTTCGATCTCCGCATGGGAATAAATTTATGTACGGCCTACAGATATTTATTCCGAGTCTAATAACCCCGCCAATCTGCATCACAAATTGAGAGGCCCGTGCTGAGCAGTGGGACATATAAGGGCTGTAGAAAAAATAATATATGTCATTATACTACTATATTATATATTATAGTTATTCTGCCCTGAAAAAAAGCCTAGAATCTAATTGCGGCGCCACTTAGCGGGTCCAGTAGTGGAGTTAAAATATCCAGAGTCAGTTTAGTATCTAATCAAACACAAAAAAAATCATCAAAATCGGTCCAGCCGTATAGAATATGTGTGTATAAAGATAACGTTCGTTTATTTGGCCACAAGTATATCATTCTAAAGAATGTGGCAGGAAATGTATGATATATTTAAATTTTTTTATAAATCTATCACCGTACACTTATAATTAATTTTTACGGTGATAGATAGTGAACCTAGAAAGTACACCTTGAACCACCATGATAAGAATGGTACTTTATTAAGGCAGTTTTGTTTCGTGGATTTTAGTAAATTAATTTTATGTATTGTATGAGCAAAATATATATTTTTATTTATTTATTACTTTACACTACTACTTACTGTACACAAAACACGACAAACAAGAATTAAAAGGAAAGAAGATGTACAAGGGTGAGCTTAACTGAAAATTGAGTTTTCTTCCAGCAAACCCAGGAGTGAAAGAGAGATAAGATAAGCTATGAGGATAGAAATAAGTGTACAACAACAAAATATAATAATAATGTACATAACAATACAAACTATGTAAAACCATACATATATAAACATATAAATACTAATAATTTATAATATAATACTATATAAATAAGAGGATATATATAATATACACATAAATATATACATATATAAATATATAAATATATTTTTGTACGAATCTTTAGACGCGCAACCTATTTATAAAAATGATACTTTAATGATTGTTTTTCGACGTATTCAATGAGTTTCGTATTGGGGAAAATGCTTATACCTTTTATTTAATGTGTACTTATATGTGTTACGTGCAAAGGAAAAGAAAGGAATCTTCTATCTATAATAAGGAAATTTTCATATTTTTGTATTCGGTAAATGTTTGGTTGCAATTCAATATTAGAGTGTTTTGAGGAAAAATACTTTCCTTATTTTCCTTGAGGGTCGGGTGTTGGCAGAAAAACAGTTTTTTGCTCATTGGGCAGAATTTTTGATTAAACTAGTGGCACATTTGCTGTCTGTAGTATGCACATTGCGTCGTTTTTTATGTATTTAATTTAACTCAAGTTTGAATTAGATAATATGGATTTCTTTTCTTTTCTTTGATGGCAATTAGTTATAACTATTATGCGAAATGTAACTAATCAACTTGTCACGTTACGTCTTGATAAAATGGTGGCTATTTTACCAAAATCTTCTATAGACTTTTTCCACTAAAAAGTCACGATACACGCATTTATGTAGAAGTGTTCAGACGAATCTTTCAACCTTGGGAGAGAGCGAACAATGCTTGAACCTATGTCTTCTGTATCTATAAAATAAAAGAATATCGTATATATTCTTTCGACTTTTTCCCGCTAGCTTACATCAGTGACGTTGTGTTTTTATTTCATTTTCATAATCTTATATTATTATCAGTTATATTGTTTAATTGTGATGGCGTATCATGCAATATAGTTCGATTAAGGTGTATAAGTGATTTGAAATAAAGGTGTGTATCGTAACTTTTTAAGTTGACTGAAAAAGTCCATTGAAGGTTTTTGGTAAAATTGCCAACATTTTATCAAGACGTAACGTGATGAGCTGACTTGTTACATTTCAAAAGATTGGATATTATTGTATATTACTTGATACTGGCATAATAGTTGTAACTTATTGCCATCAAAGAAAATAAAAGAATATATACATAAACAACCTCCTTATGCTCAACTTAGTTTTGAGGTTAGAAGATAACCTGTTATACAAGCAACCTGTTTCTCATTCAAGCATTTGTCACGTTTCTCTGCACTGGAAATGCACTTTAACTTCAAGAGCTATACACGTCTATAGCTGTGCGAATACATAGAGGCACTCAGCTGTTGGTGAGGTCAAGTTTACATAAGTGGCCGTGTTGGCGAGCGCGTCGAATGAGCAAACTTGCTCATTAATACCGTTAGTGACTCATGTGAAGGTAACCAGTAGTGAGAAATTGTTTCGATTGATCGATAGGGTTGTCGACTAATTTCGTATAAATTATACGAAATTAGTCGACAACCCTATCGTAAATGATTATACTATAATCATAGTTGGGGTTATTCTTATTTTACTTCTCTTTATAAAATTATTCTAGTATTATTATATGACTTTTATAAAAGCATATTGGTTCATATGGCCTTCTAAACTTTTAGGTTAAATAATTTAAAAAAATAATATTTTTCTACTACAAAGAGTATGCGTATACGCCCTCGAAGATTGTATCCAGCAAGAGCATATTTTTAGTATATACGTTCTTAAAACAAAACACACGGGTACTAAAGGTGTACATATATAATACGTTCGTACCGCATATGTGAGCGTATTAGAATTAATATAATTTAATATATAATTTTATGCAATCAACAAAACAATTTTATACGACTTGTGGCGCCATCTGTTGATCGATGACGCATTATAAAAAAAATGTTACATTATATGAAATAATTATAATAATAGTAATAAGTATAAAACAAAATATTAATTAATCTAAATATGTTTGTTAAAAAAAATACATATGTATATTGTTGTCATGTTGAAGTAAGTATTTTTTAATATTTGTTGTTTATTGCCTTTGTTTGCCTTCTTGATTTCGTGTAACCGTCGTCGACAAATATACTTTTGTTATATACATTTATATGTAAGAAATTAAAATGATATTACTATAATAAGCTTCATTGTATAATTTAGAGAACAAGAAACGACTTGAAGAAACCCTTGGAATTTATCAACACAGATAAAAATAGGACAGCCGTGTGATAGCTAATTATCTTTTACTGTAAAAAGTAGATACAATAAAATAAAAGAACATCTAGTTTTCTTTGTTACCAGTCAATAGTACGTGAGAATAATACACGAAAAAAACGCCAGTACACTAATAAATTATTTTAGATTTTTTTTATAAACAACATGTAAAATTATCTTGATGAGTCAACATAAACGGTACACTGATAGATGATCTGTTTATAGACTCAAGGTTTTTGAAAAAATATTTGTATTGACTAGTTATCTTTTTTCCGAGTTTGTGTGTTTGTTATAGTATCCACAACATAGAAATGTAGTTTGATATAGTAATTTTAATTTATTTTCATTTCATTTGCTTTATATATAATAAAAATATTTTTATTATATAGCATTAAAAAAGTGTAATAAAAAAAATTTAATAGCACACTTAAATATATTTGTGACAGCCCTAGTTATATTTTTGCTTGGCGCCATTGATTCAGAAGACATAAATTGCGAATGTTATAATCCCAAAACAGTCATTTGACCAAAATTTTAATTAAAAAATAAATAAGATCTGAATGACGGCTGTATTGATTATTTAAATTTATTAAGATAATTTAAGAATTTTATATATTAGAACTTTGTAATAACTAGCTTGTGTTATAATATTGACTACCTTTTAAGTATTAATCATGAATTGTATTAATCATGGTTTGGTTTCAACAATAGTGAATGCACGGTTTTTAATGAAATAAGCGATTGTTTATTTTTCAACCGACTTGTACACCTTCTATATATTGTATAATATTTCTTTATATGTTTTTCGTAATATCTAGATGTTTAATTTTATTTTGTTTGTTGATTTCCGACGATCAATTGAGATAAATATACACATGTATGTATGGCCTACATGTATACGCGTGATGTGTTAATTTTCGTTCATCTAGAAATGGGGAGGGCCCTGTCCTGAAGTGGGACATATTTAGGTTCTTCGTCTTAGGGACTTCTGGCAATCAATTTTTTTTACTGCAGTTTAGCGATAACAAATTTGTAAAATACAGGTTGCAACACCATTTCTCTAAATCTTTTTAGGTAACTTAAACATTTATATATGTATGTTTCATGCAGCAATTTTAGAGAGGACATCGTTAGATTAAAGTAAGTAAGGTGATAAATTTATGAATTATTTGTAGTGGTTGAGCCACGCTGCAGACGAATACATTGTCAAGAATGTTATTTTTCCGTAGCATGAATGCGCCGGCTCGACCGGGGAAGTACCACACTCTCGCAGAAAACCGGCGTCTGAGTGGTAGCTTAGTTACTGCGCTTCGTCCGGTGAGCGGTTGAGTTCCAGAGGTCTGGCAACTCTTCTGCATTGCCTATGGCGCTGCGAATGTTTATGGGCGTTGATTGCTTTCCGTCAGGTGACACGCCTGCTCATTTGCCTTATTATCCCATAAATTTCTTGTTGTTTTTCGAGTTAATGTATGGGGGGAGGGGAGAAGGTTCATAATTGAAAATCTCATGTCAACTTTAAAAGATAAGTAGATTACATAATAAAATATTATTTTGTTCTATTTTAGTAAATATTAGGGATTAAAATTTACTAGATTTATGAACAATTTTACAAACAGAATTAAAATAAGTCTTTTAATAACTGTAGCGTAAATCTTATGTGAAGTATAGGGTGGGGTGCGCCAAATTTCACTTAATCTCACCAATTGAGGGGGAAATGGTCCAGATTGAAAGGAAACTGCTCACGTAATTCATGGATACCCTTAACCGCCGATCTCGTATGAAGAGAGTGATGAGTGTCGAGAAGCAAAGAAAAAGTGATGAGATCGTAGCAGATGGATCGATACTTCTGTGGTATCTGCCTAGCCCTACGCGAAACAGGCTTGATCATATGTATTGTATGTATGTATGTATGTAATTAATAGTTGCCCCCTAAGCGAACCAAATCGGCTCAATCATGAGGCGAAGCATCAAGACAGCAGTAGAGTGAGCAGTGCTCCTTAAGGTAAAGTGGAGACATCAACGTTAGTGGGGAAATTTTTGACTTTTATAAACAGGTATCACCATCAATACAGTCTAGAAGTAGACTGTTAAAATGAGGCTGTAATTCCTACCCTAGAAAGGTGGATCGGTGATTCTTGATTGATATTTTAATTGAATTACATTGGATTCCACTCGTAATTGCTTTTATGGTCGGCTGGTACTGAGACCTCTGGGAAAAAATACGGTGATTTGTTTCTATGATTAAAACTTCACCGTTATATAGCATTATATATATATATATATATATATATATATATATATATATATATATACCCTTGCTACTGTAATTGTCATCATCTGGATAATATGTAACCAGCTGATAATAAACATCTGCTTTATTTTCTGGTTCATCCAATGGTTATCTGCAAGAAAACGCTGATGGCGACAAGATCGGCTTTTGTATACACATTATATTATAATTAATTATTGTCAATCTTTGTTTATGTTAAAAAGTGGCCAATGACGAGCTTCTTCGACAACTCAAGGAGAAAGGGTGAAATTTCGCAGACCATCAAAAGCATAAAGGTTTGCTTACCTGGTTCACATCATGATACATGACAGGTACAAATTGTTGCAACTAATCATGGTGGGAAATGTCGCTGGCAAAAGACGGGTTAGTCAGAGTAGGAGGTCTTGGTAGGAAGATAGGGATAGTGAGTGCTTCGAAATACTTCACCTCGCTAAACATGAAGATAGCTGTGTTGAATTGGCTGTGAATCTTCGTCGGTTACAAGGTCCCTATGAGAAGTATATTGCATTCGTATGTAAAATAAAAAATATATCTAATTATCTATCTGATTCTTCAAACCGTCTCGATAGCGGTTCAACCTGAGGACTTTACCTCACTCAAGGAGCTCTTGGATTGTGACTAGATCCTTCTGCTCCTTCTCCTCCTCCTCCTGAGAACATCTCTGCTGTGATACATCTACCAATCTTACGCCGAGTTATCGTCCTTGATGTCTTTCATACTTGTCTCGCAGTATTAATACAAAGCTCATAGCCATTTTGGATTATTCTAAAATTACTGAATTTTCCAGGTATTTATCAAAATCAACTGCTTTCAAGAGGATGGCCGTTTATCAACAGATCAATTCAGTTCTATTGTTGTACATGGGAAGAAATGTTAAAGCAACAGTCTCTCCGTTATGGCGGTAAGCTCTTGCTTAGATATATTGTAGATGAAAGATGACTGATAAAAAAATTAACGTTGCGGATGTGGATGGAAGGGTTGGTGGGGGAAGAGCAAGAAGGAAATACCAAATTGCTGAAGATCTCAAGAAAGGCCACGTCAAAAGTACAGTTAATGCGCGAGCTTGTATGAAGAGAGAGAGTATTGAGTGTGGATGAAGCAGAAAAAGTGTGCCGAAATCGTAAAAGACGAAGATCAGTGGTCTCTGCCTATTCCTACGGGATATAGGCATGATGATATGTACGTAATGTAATGAAATGTCATCTTTTGCTACTTCTTTTTTGTTACTGTATATTGTCCAAAATAAATCGGAGCTAAAAAGCAATCAAGGTGTTCACCTAGCTAATATAGATAACGATAAATTAGATTGGAAAGTAATAGAATCGTTATAAGAACGTGATGCTTTTTAAAACACAAAAGCCATTGGGTATGGGATAGCTGGATTTTTTTAGTTTTACCTTGGACAGATTATAAAACTATTTTTTTACCTACGATCATTCTGTGCAGAATTGTACTATAACATAATTTACACAAAGAAAACTTTGTCGATATCATCAGTGACAAATGTTTTCTTTGTGTAAATATAATTTTTTTTATGGGATTGGAAGGCAAACGTGCAGGCGTGTCATCTGATGGAAAGCAATCAACGCCGCCCACAGACATCCGCAGCGCCAACCTTTAAGGAAACTGACAGGAGTGGGAGTGGGAGGGGTAGGGTGTTGGGCCTGCGAAACTCAGGCCGCTCACCGTACAAAGCGCGTTAGCTAAGCTACCACTCGCCGGTTTTCTGCGGGAGTGTGGTATTTTCCTGGGTGAACCGGCCCATTCATACTACAGACAAATAATATGCCATTCTTGACAAAGTATTCGTCTGCAGCGTGGCTCTACCAATAAAAACCATGAGTGGTGATCATTATGGTGCGTTTTTCCCAAAACTTCTTTCCACGCATAACTACTCCGTAGAATCTTTAGCCATATTTTTGAAGAGACTGATGACATTGCAATCTTTAAAAAAAAAACATGTCTACACATTCTTCAAAGGCCGCTAACGCTTTTGTGATGCATATGGTGTTACAAATGTCTGCGGGTGGCGTTGATTTCTTTCCATGTGACACGCTTGTTCATTTTCCTTCTTATTTTATAAAAAAAAATAGAATACCGTTAAGGCGATTAGTGAAAAGTGTTGTTTACTTATTTGTTTAGCAATTTCTCTTAAGGATGCTAATACTATTGAATCATGTGCATCTATCTCCCTATGACTCAGTGCAAACACATCCGTGCACTGCGACCGCAGAATTTCTCATCGCTGTGAGTCATCGCACCTTGATTCTTCAAAATTATTTCGTTTAGATCCCTTGTCGTTAATTGACGTAATATGCAAATATTTACATTCTTAGTAGTGGGCCCGGGCAGAGAGACGTTCTGCCACAGATCTGATAAACAGTAAAAGCTAATTTTTTTGATTAAAAAAAAATTAAGCTAAATTTAAAAAAAATAAAAGCTTTTTAATGAATGTAATTCTCAGTTGATCTGATAGAGTTGCTTGGTCCGTATATGAAAATAAATAAAATGATCAATAACAATATCAATATCAGCCCGCGGCAGTCCACTGCTGGACATAGGCCTCACCCAAGGCGCGCCACCTAGCCCGATCTTCGGCTACACGCATCCAGTCTCTGCCAGCCGCCTTGCGCAGATCGTCGCTCCATCTAGCAGAAGGGCGTCCCACACTACGTTTGCCGAGTCGCGGTCTCCACTCCAGCACTCGTCTACTCCAACGATTGTCGGTTCTCCGACAAACGTGTCCAGCCCATTGCCACTTCAGTCTGCTAACTTGAAGAGCAATGTCGGTGACTCTGGTTCTCCGGCGAATTTCTTCATTTCGAATTCTGTCCACCAGAGAAACCCCGAGCATAGCTCTCTCCATAGCCCTCTGAGCGACTTTGAGCTTTGCGAGGAGACGAACTGTCAGTGTCCACGTCTCGGCACCGTAAGAGAGTACGGGCAGGACGCACTGGTTGAAGACTTTTGTCTTCAGACATTGTGGTATGGGCGACGAGAAGACTTGACGGAATTTCAAATAAAATGATGTTTTGTTTAAATTACCCATCATCTTTCCGACGATGACGGATGGCGTTTACAACTTTATCGAATACTGGGCCCGCGGGCAAGTATCTTTCCGACTATACACTTTTTCTCCATAATGTATGAATGCAGTTCATAATGAGTCAATATGTTAAGGTCTGTAACGGTAAAGATACTCGCCATTGCCGATCCGTTTCAATTCAAGTCTGTTGTTTGTTTGTGGCAACTATGTATCAGTGAATTCTGCCAGTGTCAAGTCAGTCATGGGAGTCACACAAGTAAATAAAGACTCCAGAAACAAAATAGAATGAAAGGGAACAGCCCGCACCTTGGTTACTATCATTTATGTACTGGGGAAGTAAATAATTTTAGCAAAACATGAATCTGTACATAAATGGAAATTCGTATATCACAACCTACATAAACGTGAATCATAGCTTATATAATCAACTATGAAATTAAGATATTAATAAATGTTAACGCATGTTTTATGCGTATAGTCTTAAAAATTTGTAATTTATTTAATCGCATATAAGAAATAAACTTTCTTATTTTAATAATTTTTAAAACGATATTATTAATATAAATTTATTAGTATATTTCTTTGGAAAAATAAGTTTTTGATAATAAGACTCAAATGCCACTTTCACGATGTTTCGCTTTAAAAGCGGATTTTAGTCTTATATCGGTCCAAATTATAGTATTTGTTTTTATTTCACCTATAATAAAATAAATCCTAATCATAAGTCGAAAAAATGCCGAAATGGAGTATTTGGTGGCCTAACCCAGTGTAATAGGAGAGACTAAGCAGGGGCAGGTTACGTGCAGTAGTGTTACCAGTGTGAGGTTTGATGTTAGGCAGTTGCCAACCTAGATACTTAGTGTAGCAATTAGGGGAAATTCCCTCCCCTCATAAAGTCATTCAAACTTAGGCTAGGTTATATTTCTTCGTTGTAGGCGTATGCCCAACTGTGGAGTACTGCCGATTCATGATGAAATATTTTCCACAAATAATTGAAGCAAACCCACTTTTTCTTTTTCATCAAAATCAAAAATCTTTACAGTCTACTTTCAGCGAGCTATGAGCTGTTAAAAACAATGGAAGAGCTATCGCTGGTACTGATATCTGCGATATATACCACCAGCGTCGAGAAAATAGAAATACAGGTGATAGCCGATCTGCTACTGCATCTGGCTTTTGGTCAAGAGCACCTGGAGTCTACGGTCCAATATTCAAAACTCGAGAAATTGGCAGAAGTAGTGAGAATACTAGAAAATGCACGGCTTGCGTAAGTTACATTGCTTATTTGTATATTATAAATTTAACCATTATCGGTCGCTAGATTTTTATACGTGACTCTCACTAGGTTGTAGCTACAGTGTTTTCATTGAATTTATTCATTTTTGAGCTCAATATATTAAAAAATAATTGGAAAAGGCAATGATACATAAGTGGAGATGTCGATTGCTCTGTTACGGATATTTAACTAATAAGGCAATAGTGCCTGCATTTCACACAGAGCGAGTTTTAACATGTCTCGTCTTGTCACCTACCATGTGACTTACGACCGCAGCGACAAAGTACTGTTGTCACATGAGAGGTGACTTACGACTGATGAGGGTTAATACTCAAAGTTGTATGTACATGTTCGTATGATGTTTGAAAAGCTAATCCATCCACCGGACACTTGTCAGTTGTGAGTAAATAATCTTGAAAGACCTTTTTTCGATTATTTGACGATTAGGTTATAATTAATAAACTTGCTCACACCTAAACACATACAGAAGTTAGCGAATCCCCCGATGGATACCATTCGGTATTAAGAAATCTTCGAGGCAAGCTTTATTGAAGATATCTTATTCGATTCTTTCGAGTTGGAAAGCTGAAATGCCATTAAGCTAGTCACATTTGTCCAAAAAGTGCTGGAGTGGAGACCACGTCATTGCAAATGTATTGTGAAACGCCCCCCGACTAGATGGTACGACATTCTACGTAGGGTGGCAGGTAGACTCGATGCGTCTAGTTGAAGATCGGACAATGCGCCGCGGAGGAGCTCTATGTCTGCTCTAGGTTATAGTATGGTCTCTCGTAAGCTGATGATAATGATGATTCTAGTGGTGGAGCCACGCTGCACAATTCATGTGCAGCGTGGCTCTACCACTAGAATCATCATTATTTGTCAAGAGTGGCATAATATTTGTCTGTAGCATGAATGGATGATGAATGGATGAGGAATGGATGAATGAATGCAACGCTTCCGAACTGCCTATAGCGCTGTAGATGTCTATGGGCGGCGTTGATTGCTTTCCACCAGGCGACACGCCTGCTCGTTTGCCTTCCTATCCTATAAAAAAATTATGTTGCAAAGAGTAGAGTTGACTCTCTAGAATGAATGGATAAACGTCGTCAGTGTTTATTATGTGGTGGGTTGAAACCTATAAAATGTCAAATTTTCCGAATAATATCAGCAATCAAGTTTATATAACTCAAAAATTTATTCAAAGAACTTTCATAAACTTTTTGCATATCAGGATTTCCATTGGTAAAATATCATTATTTGCGATTCAAACTTGTAACGGACTTATGAAACTTTGGAGTTCTGCAAAACTTGTATTTATTCTGTAACTTCTCGGAAATTTTAAGTTTTGGTAATTCATATACTTTTATGGTCTTCAAGTTAAGTTTATCGAGTTAAAGTTTAAAACGATTGTTTTCAATGTGATAAATAATCGAATGACGTGATTTGTTCTCGATAAAGAATATTTAGAGCAAACGATCTAAACTAAGAAGTATGATATTAAAATTTTTTGATTGTTTATTATATGTGGACAATCAAAAGTTTTGCTTAGCTAAGATCCGCGACAAGCAAAATAATAACAGAAAATTATTAATGAGTGTTTTTTGTGCTGGTTGAAGTGGACTTATTTGGAACTTAAACCAAAAACTTACCGAAAATCGGCCATCAATTCTCCACCCACCAACCACTATACACAACACCAAACACACATTACCACTTTTCCATCTTGTAAACGACACGTGTTTCGCCCCAACACGAGGCATCTTCAGGTATAGTAGACTCTACGGAAAACAACCAAAAAGTTTATTATATATAAATAGAGAGCTATTTTGTCAGCCTCGCTAAAACTCAAAAACGGCTCGAAGGATTTGAATACTTTTTTTTATTTCGTTTGCATACATAGAAGGTTACAGAAGAGTAAGTACATGAATATAAAAATATAAGGAAAACCTAAAAGAACAGATGGAAAACGAAAAATTCAAAATTGCTTATTTTGTACTTCCAATTACTGTCAACAAAATGCCTTTGTGACGGCTATATCGTCCAATTGACGTTTATAGAAAACTGTCGTTTTTTTTGTGCGATTTTGGAACTTTTATTGTATTTTAAATTTTTTTTGGGAAAAAGTACGGTTTGTTTTAAGGAAAATCTTGATTAAAGTGCATTTAGATTGTACATTGATCTCGATGAATTGAAATTGGAAAATTGATTATTACTGATAATTGCTGATTAAAAGTTATAATCACGTAAATTGTAATAACCGAGTACACCGGGTCAAACAAAATGCAATTTAGTCGGTCACTTAAAAAAGTTTCCATATAACAAGAAGACTTTTTTTATGGCATAAATAGGTAAATCTCCTGAGCCTGTTCATTTTCTGTCCATGGGAGACAGTTGCTTATCATCATCACCTGATGATAAGTAGCTGCTGATTATGGATATCCGTAATAAGGGCACTACAGGTGCGGTGCCTACCTTCGGATAAGAATGTGAATTGGAGGGAAAGAAGGGCTTAATGGGTGGGGAAGAAGGAAGTTATAGGATAGGGACAAGAGTACAAAAGGGATAGGGACAAGGTGTAGGCAATTGAATAGAATATAGAATAGAATAGAAAACTTTATTTATGACACCTTTTTTTACAATAATTAAAATTAAATCCTTAATAATGTTATATATACAAATAAATTATGTTATATATATACAAAACAAAAAGAAAATAATTTTAATCTAACGAGTGTGATAAAATGGTTCTTGTTCAGTATAATTTAATTGGAATTTAGTCAAACCTTTTTCACCTCATAATGATGAGAAGCAATTTCAAAACTACTTTCATTTTTATTAGAACCCGTGAAAAACATATATATGAGGAATAGAATACATATCAAGTTGGTTTTATGTTTAATAATATTGTTTACTACTGCGACCCACCTTGGATCTTATGAAAAGATTCTAACTCATAAATTTCCCGAAGGACAAACTAAATGTTACTCGAGATAAATCATATGGGTCTTGATTTATTAATATTCTCAAACCTTTTGCTATACTACATACAAATATTTTTAGTGTCGGAAAAGTAAAAAGTACGCTATACTTTATACAACAATTTATTAATTCCTGAAAAGTACGCTATACTAAATACAACAATTTATTAATGCCTGAAAAGTAAGCTATATTAAATACAACAATTTTATATGCCTGAAAAGTACGCTATACTACGTACAAAATATTTAAAGAATGAAAATTACGCTATACTACTTAAAACTGCGACCAAAAAAACTTAAAAAAAGCGACCAATGACGAGCCGTTTCGCTGCGATGAATGGCAGCGGATGGAGCTCTGTGGTCTCTGCCAACCCCTGCGGGGGATAGGCGTGAATATATATAAAAAAAAATACTTAAAACTATTTTGTAATGCCTGAAAAGTACGCTAAGCTACATACTACAATTTTTAACGGCCAAAAAGTACGCTATGCTACATACTACAATTTTAAATGGCCAAAAAGTACACTATGCTACATACAACAATTTTTAATGGCCGAAAAGTACGCTATACTACATACATCAATTTTAAATGCCTGAAAAGTACGCTATACAATATACAATAAACTTTTAATGCCTGAAAAGTACGCTTTACTACATACAACAATTTTTTAATGTCTGAAGAGTACGCTATAAAACATACAACAATATTTAATGGCAGACCTTTAAAAATTATGCCAAGGAAAAAAATTAGTTTAAAATAGTTTTGTTTTTTTTTTGTAGTAAAATAGTTGTTTTTTTTGAGTTATCTAATAGTACATGACCCCCGCCACCCAAAGACATCTGTAATGCTGGAGGCGTCACAAAATTTGTGCCAGGCTTTCGTGGATACATACGATTCATTTAATTTTTTTTTCACGCCCCACTACTCTGTGGTACCTACTTGTTTTCCTTTGTATTCGATAAAAATCATAAAAATTCAAAAATCAAATGTTGTGGTACTTCTCCGGTAGAGTTGCCGCATACTTGCTACCATGTCTTTACCACTATAGTGCGGTTTATGGTTCTTACCTATAATCTAATCATAAAACGGAGATATGTTTACACCGAAATTTTGGTTTCAGATTTAATAACACCAAAACGTTATATTTAAATGACAGCGAAGAACTCGAAAACGTTCGAGTTTGGGTTGGCCATTATGTAGACCACTCGGAGCATTCCATACAAAACTTGAAGAAGGTTCAAAGTCTACTCTGGAATGTAGTCAGGTAACTGTTGTTTTAAATTTCTAGGAATAATTCTTTTTTACATATGCACTTATTATGTTTTATTTTATAGGCAGGCAAACGAGCAGACTTGACACCCGATGGAAAGCAAACACTCTGTGAAACCAGCTATCTTCGGCGGTCTTTCCGAACCTTTCAAAAAACAAGCCTACACATACCTAAAAGGTCGTTCCGCTTCCGTGACTCCTGCGGTGTCACGGTTGTCTATAGGTGACGTTGATTGCTTTCAATCAGGCGGTACGCTTGCTTGCCTCCTATCCCATAAAAAACACAACACTGCCCGTAGACAAGCCGGTCTTTGAAACTTTGACTTCTTTCTTCAAGGTTCCAATGTTGTATCGGTCACCCGTCCGGCACAAAACATTGAAATCTTCTGTATATATAAAAATCAATTGCTGTTCGTTAGTCCCGCTAAAACTCAAGACCGGCTAGACCGATTTGGCTAATTTTAGTTCTGAATTATTTTTGGAAGTTCAGGGAAGGTTTAAAAGGTGAATAAATATGATAAAAATATTAGGAATATAGTGAAAGCAACAATAATAATAAAACCTAATTCATATCGACCATTTTTTTATTGATTACAATTTCTTTTTGTTCCTGTTAAGTTTTGATCACATTTTTTTACTAAAGTTTAAACATTCTGCAATTATCGTTCAGTTTTTTTATTTATTGATTCTGAGGCGTTACAAAGTTTAGCCGGGTCAGCTAGTTATAATATATGTATGGACAGTCAAAAGTTTTACCTAGCTAAGATCCGCGACAAGCAAAACAATAACAGAAAATTAATAATGTGTGTTTTTCCGTTGGGTTCAGTGGATTTATTTGGAACTTAAACCAACTCTAGACTCTACTCTAGACTCTACGGAAGACAACCGAAAAGACTTTTCGGTTGTCTTCCGTAGAGTCTGCTATGCCTGAGGATGCTTCGTGTTGGGGCGAAACACGTGTCGTTTACAAGATGGAAGAGTGATAGTGTGTGTTTGGCATTGTATATAGTGGTTGGTGGGTGGAGAGTTGATGGCCGATTTTCGGTAAGTTTTTGGTTTAAGTTCCAAATAAATCCACTGAACCCAACGGAAAAACACACATTATTAATTATATATATATATATATATATATATATATATATATATATATATATATATATATATATATATATATATATATATATATAGAAATAAAATGTAAAGTGAAGAGTATTAATAAAGTATAAGATATTATATAAATGTACAATGGAACGCAAGAATAAATTGATATCGTTTTGAGGAATTTTATTTGGAGAAGCCCCCTAAAGATCCCGTGTGTCGCCGTAAGCAGTACGGCAGGCACGCTATAGTATCCAACTAAATCTATACCTCTGGTATATTTCACAGTCGAGTTATTATGGTATTATATTTTTCGTAGGCAGTCGGCGAGTCAGGAGGTGTGGTTGGCGAGACGCACGCTGGGAATCGGGGTGACGGTACTGACAACAGTATTGCTGGCGTCACCCATCCTTATATTACTCCTGCGACACACCATTTGGACCATTCAGGTACCATCATTTTTTTAAAGTATCTCTTTACGTACCCAGTGTACTAAATAGGAGTTCTAGTATAAAAAAATATACATAGATAAAGTTTAAGTTAAAAGCAACGGCGTTAATTTTAAAATGTAATTAAATCTTGATTGAAATTAAACATCTATTTTTTTACGGGATAGGAACGCAAACGAGCAGGCGTGTCACCTGATGGAAAGCAATCAACGCCGCCCATGGGCTTCCGCAGCGACATAGGCAGTGCGGAAGCGTTGCCGACCTTTAAGGAAAGTGTCATTATGGGAGTGGGAATAAGAAAGGGTGGTGAAGAGGAAGGGGGGGGGGGTTGGGCCTCCGGAACTCAGCTGCTCACTGTACGAAGTGCGATAGGCAAGCTACCACTCAGACGACGGTTTGCTGCGGGAGTGTGGTATTTTCCCGGGCCGGTTCATTCGTGCTACAGACAAATATTATGCCGTTCTTGACAAAGTATTTGTATGCAGCGCTGCTCTACCACTATTAAAATAAATATCTATAAAAATAAACCACCGTATGTAGTAACAATTCACACGATGACGTCATCTATCCATACGAGTTCATGTTGACGTTGACGGATTATCCACACGTTTTTAACTTTATGGAACAGTATTTATAATTTTGTATGAAAAACGGAAGATATGAAAAAAAACAATAATTTGCAAAATAAATTGCTTTTGGAATAAATTATAGGTAGGTAATTTTTTTACACTTTTACTCGAAGTATATAGAATTTTTTTGAAAAAATTGGTTAAAATTTTAGCAGCTGTACAATTTCACCATCGGACTATCTGCCGTAAAAACAAGTATCAGGTGCTCCAATAGAACGCCTGACATATGCTGAGCAAGAACCATTTTATAACACTTGCAGATTAAAATTGTTTTCTTTTTATTTTTTTTTATTTATATATTATAATATTATTAACGTTTTAATTTTAGCTATTGTAAAAAAATGTGTGATAAATACAGCTTTTTCTATTCTATTCTAGAAGATTAAAATTAAACTGCCTAATGCTTATTGCACTTTTTTTAGTGACTTTACAGGTAAAAGCAAGAGCATCAAACTCGTCCGTAATTTAAAATCATGTCGAATGTCACTTTGTCAGCACGTGTAACATGTCTGGTGTTTAGATAACGCTTTATTATAATCGCTTCTAGCTTTTTGTCCACGAGGGTTTTCAACCAGATTTTATTCCGCAGCTTTGATATTATTTATTTATTATTCTATATAATCATTTTAATATTATTGTTCGTGAAACATCATCATTAATTATTAAAATATTATATAGTATCCTTTAAGAGTGTAATTTGTTTTTTGCCTAATAAATAAATAAATTAAGTAACAGCCTGTGACAGTTTAATGCTTTTTTATGGGATATGAAGACAAACGAGCAAGAGTGTCGCTCGATGGAAAATAATTATCGCCTTTCCTAGACATCTGTGACACCATAGGTATTGCAAATGCGTTGCCGGCCTTTGAGATATGTATAGGTTTGTTTTTTAAAGTTGCCAGCGTCATGTATGTACGGAAATACCGCTGAAGGTAGCTGGTCTCATGTAGTGAGGTTCCAGAAAAAACGGATCGTGCTAGATATAGACCCTACCTAAGACTTGCCATGTCGCCCGATTAGACCGGGAGCTAGGGACCGTAATTCAAAGGTGTACTGTTGTACACTTGTTAGATCCATACGCTGGACATGTGGGTTTGCGACTGTAGCATCACCTCGCACCGGTTACGCCGCTGTCCCTTACCTGCCAATGTTAAAAGACTAACTTGATTTGAAATAGTTATACCATCATCATTCAGTCGCCAGCGCTTCGTTCGTTTAACTATAGGTTGCAAAGCGTGCAGGTAACGTTGAAAGTCAGGGTAATATGGATCAATTATGCCCCCTTGCGTCCAAATCTCTAGGAAAACTTACGATAAATACTGGCAGTAGTTATCCAGTGGTTAATATTCGATCATATTTTTTTACTTTTTGTACGGTTATTTCGTCCATATGAACTTTAAAAGTTTTTTCTTCATGTATTAAAAAAATTAGATTATATTTAAAAAGACACTTGTCTTGCCGACTGTACATAAATGTAACCGGCAAGCAACGGTTGTAACACTTGCCTGTCCCAATAATAATATGTAAATATATACTGCGTAAGCGGAGATTGGTTTGCCTTGATTGAAGTGCGGAAGTTGAGAGCTTTCTGTGTCCTGTTATTTGATATGTTGGTTGGTATAATGTATAATTAAAGGCTGTTTATATCCTTAGTAGTTTAATTTACAGCATGTTACTTCCGTCCTTTGAGTAAACGCTTTTATTAACCTATTAAGTGGCTAATTTTTCCCAGCGAAATGCATGACTTGACGGCGAGTGTTTTATCTGCTATATTATTAAAACTCGCTATATATTTTTATTTTCGTATATACATTTGTATGTATATACGAACATAAAAATAAGAATATATATGTACATATACATATATTATATATAAGTAAATATATTCGAATTAGGCAGTGTTATACACTATTTACCTTTACGTAAAAATATTCGTCTTAGGCATTTTGTAATACATATGTTGATGACGAATATATCCGTCACAGTCACTCAACACTTTAAGGCGAACATATAGTAGTATATAACATATTAGATTTGGCAATTTCAGAGACAGTGGGTATTACGTTATACATATGTTGATGACGAATATATTCGTCATAACAACTTCAAACGTTCAGGTGAAAATAAAGGCTAAGATATAGTGGTATGACATTTATAGTGGATTTGGAGTTAATCTTCAATGTATTTTTACAATTCCCTTGATATGTGATTGTCTATGGGTGGCATTGAATACTTTCACCGTGGTATACACTTTATTGATTTTCATTTCTATAAAAAACAATATTTATACGGTCTAGATGAATTTTTGTTTATTTGTGGTAGCTTAGAGGTCGAAATTTGTCCATAATTTATTAACTTTCTAAGTTTATATGTTGCAATTCTACTAATATTATAAATGCGAAAGTTTGTGGATTTGGATGAAACTTTACAGTAATATAGGTTATACATCGAAATAACATATAGGTTACAATTTGTAATGATTTTATGTAATTTTGGTCGTAATATAATTTTACTATTAAGTAAAAAGAAATATATTTATTTAAAATAATCTGTCACGAAACTTTATGTGGTAGACCAAATTCCACGCGAGCGAAGCCGCGGAAAAGCTAGTAATATATATTTTAATTCTTATATTATTATATAACTAAATTTTATCTATCTATAATCCTTTTCCATATTATGAACTCTAAGTATGCTAAATCTCACACTTCTCCGGTGTGTGCAATGTCCTTAAAAGATTTACAAAGTTTACTTGTCACTCAATAATATATAGGTTACTTTTTAATATAAAGATAATTTTGTCTGGTTGAATAACGTATATCGTTGCTAATGCGGTTACGGTATTTATTTTAATCAAGCGATTCAAGATAAGTCACGTTCTCCATCTTCAGTTTGGTGTAAGTGATCTCTTTCAATGGTCTTTTACAAACTTTAAGTGTGTCGATATAAAGCGGCTTCAGACATTTTTAAGATACTCTACCAGTAACTTGTAATATAACAGAAAAGGACTTAAAAATAATGATTTTTTTTAAATCAAATATTCTTGTTTTCATTTATTTTCTCTTTGATGGCAATTGGTGGTAATTAACACTGAATACTTTTTAGATTCACTAAACATTAACACAAACTTGTCCGTAGAACATATGATCACAGATGTTTTCATAATACCTACCTATACTAGGTAATAAATACCTCACAAGGATAAAATGGTGGTCATTCTACCAAAACCTTCTATGAACTTTTGAAGTCAACTTAAATACATATTTATTTTATATCACTTCACTTATATGCCTTAATCGAACTATATTGTACAATACGCCACCACAATTAAACGATACAACTGATAATAACATAAGATTATGAAAATTAAATATAAACACAACGTCACTGGTGTTAGTTGGCGGGAAAAGTCCTCTTAATTCCTTCCTCAAATATTATACTAATGTCAAGTTACATAATACCAAGTGTACAGATGCACATAATACGAGCCATTTTGCCAGTAATCGTTGTAAGAAATTATATTGTTTTTTCTACACCTGATAATGATTTTAATTCAATATATAAAATATATTTATCCATGACTGACATGAAAATACCATAAAACTAATCCTTAACACTAAGTTTATAGCCAGCTTGTCACGTATTGATGAAATAGTGGCCGTTTTATAATGGCTCGCTATTGACTTAAAGTCTGCTTGTATGTATGTGTGTGTATTTATGGAATTAAATGTATGGGACATGCATTTATTTTATTGTATGCTTTAATTCAATTAATATATATTTTACAATAAGCCACCATGATTAAACAAAACAATCGGATCAAGATATTTGTAATGAAAGTTTACGGAAGGAATTCTGTTCTCAATTTTTCCTCTTCCTTCATTTTTAGCATGACAATTTTTTTAGCATAGGTACATAAAAGCTAAGTATTTTTTGCCGTAATCTCAATTTAGATAGAGATTTAGAAAAATCATATTAAAGGCAGAAAGAATATATTATACACATGTATGTTTAAAGTATATGTAGGGAGTGGACCGGGATAGCGAGTGCTCCAGAACTGTTGCACCTCGCGAAGGAGGAGGAAAGTTGTGATGAATTAGCTGCCAACCTTCGCAAGTTGGAGAGGCACTCTTAGAAGAATAATGTATGTATATTATTATAAAATGTATGTTTAGGCGGCTAAAAAAGATACACCCACAAATTATTTTAAAGATATATTAGGGTTTAAATCTTAATTTAAGTTTGTGTATGCCGTATAATGTAAAAAGAAAAAAATTATATAATAAATAATAAAAAAAATTTATAAATTATTTCAATATTGAGGGCTGATAGGTACGTACGCCTTGCACAGAGCTAGTTGGTTGAATAGAAGTGAAGTGTGATGCAATCGCACCTCGTATCTACGCCGTTTTGCTGCCAACTTCAGACGTATAAACAGTCGCGCGCTAGGTTCAAGCTTGAACATATATAATGTATATAAATATAATTGTAAAAACCAGATCTTAATATTTTTAATATGTAAATTATGACATTTTAATTTTTGATCGGTATAAATGTAAAAAAAACAACAGATTTAGTTTGTTTCATATAATTGAAATAAATAAAGATAAATTAAATAAAAAATTACGTCACATTGTGGACAAAGTATCACATTCTTTTATTTACATATAATAAAATATTTCTTATAACAATCAAGTCATCTCACGAGAATAACATTGTATATAATAATACTAAGAACCTTATATAATACTTATATATTTAAGTATACCTTAATACAATTGCTGTCAAAATTATTGAGCAACTTGAATATTACATGAACTTAATAAACTTATAATCTAACAATGGCTAAGTCGATAATTTAAAAATAACTGCTCACGTACTGGCGATGAAAAGAAACAAGATGTAAACATAGGGGCATGGATCTTGAGCACTACTTAGTTAATAATAGCTATGAATTATAATACATTCGTCACCCCTTTCATTAAAGGCACTTAAATAATAAAATTATCATTTCAATCCATCTATAGAAACGCACTTTTTTTAAAATAGCAGGCAAACGAGCATGCGGGTCACCTGGTGGCAAATAATCACCACCAACCATAGACATTCACAATGCTGGAGGCGTCGCAGATGCGTTACCGGTCTTCAGCGAACACATGCTATTTTCCTGAATGCCTTTATGTCACATTCACGTAAGAACACTGCAGATGGTCAATACATATACAAATATGAATACGTTTCAAGATAAATCATTCATCGATAAATTGTGATTTATTTTATTTCAATATCTAGTTTCTATGTTTATTTCTAAGATGATTTATAGAGTTTAATTATTATATTATTTTTCTATTTGGTTTGCTATTCTCGGATTTTAGCTAAATGATATTTTGAATGTCCACATTTTATTTTTGATAAAGTGAAAATTTCTATAGATGGATTAATTGAGTTTTGGTCGGGAAAAATCATCACACGCAAACAGACTAACATGAGTATGACATGTTGCGGCCAACAGTGTAAGAGAGAGAGAGAGAGAGAGTATATATATATATTTTTATAAAATATGTATGAAATTGAAAACCAAACTGTCGTTAATAATTGTAATTTATAAATTAGGTAATTGTAATATTTGATATTACAATTATTTTAAAAGAAAAAAAAATTCTGTTCTTCAATGTTTTAAGTTTTGAATTATGTCGATGGCCAGTAATTTTGTTTTAAAAAATATATTAAATCCGCAAGAGGCAGTTGGTTGTATTGTGAATTTATTTTTCATAATTATGTATAATGTATTAACGATATCAATTTTATAATCGTTTATTAATCTTAAAAAATAAATTTAAGTTAAACACTTTTGCTCCTTTAAGTTGAATCGCAATAAAGCTAAATTGCAATAAAGCTAACGCATAAAATAATGCATTAGGTTATTGAAATCACTCCTCTATACAGATTGATAGTCTTAGATGTAAAATAGTGGCACACTCATTAGGTAAGTAAATGCAGACTGCCTTTTTATTAATTTATTTCTATAATAATGGACTCGATTCGTAAAACGTAATAATAACTAATCTCCGTTTTTTTTTTCATATATCACATATTCACGAGGTCAGCCAAATATTTCGTTAACTCCTTCAGCACCGGTCTCCAGTTATTATTTCATATCTGCAACAAAAATGAAATATGTTATCGTTATATTACACTTGATACGTGCGGCATCCGGGAAAAACGTCCCACAAGTGGGAGTGGCCTGTGTGGGGCATAGCACTGCAAAATAATTTTTATTTATTATTTATTTAATAATACTAATAATAAAAAAAAACGCTTTACACTCGTAACCCACATACGCCAATGACAAACATATCCTACATATAAATAAAAGTTAATCCTGATAAGGGAATCGAACTCGAGATTCAAGGGTCTCGAGTTCTTGTTTCTATTTTTTTTCGTGGTAGGAGAGCCACGCTGCAGACGAATACTTTGTCAAGAATGGCATATTATTTGTCTGTAACATGAATGGGCCCGCTCGTCCGGGGAAGTACCACACTCCCGCAGAAAACCGGCGTCTGAGTGGTAGCTTAGACTTAGACTTGTGGCATCATTTGTTGGCAGATGATGTAGGTTTAAATAAAATAATTATAATAATTGTAATTTGTGTAAAATAAATAATTTAGAATTATGTAAAATTTATATAAATATGAATTTTAAATATTAAGCTTTATTTTAAGAATTCTTTTGCTCTAATTTCATTTTTTTGTTTAAAAAATATTATTGGTATTTTGGAGGAAATCTATTATAAGTTTATTTAATTTTTATTCGTTGTTAGTGTCTTTTTTCGCCTTCTTGATTTTGTGTTTAAAAGCCGAAATTGACAAGGGACAAGATTCACTAAAACCAGTGTTCAATAAAGCTGTTAAAGTCAATAAGCTATTAGCATTAAGATCTTCGAATTTAGATACGAGATTCATTCTAATTTCAATCATCCTCGCCGAAATATACGGTACGTTATCGGTTCAACACAAGGCATAATATATTTATTATTAGCTAGCTAAGTTATAATGATATATCGATAATAAAAAAAATATTAATAAAATATGTAACCATTTGCGACCTTTATTGAGCAGATACAATTTAATGTAATATAAGATACCTTATCGAATTTTATTATATATGTATAAAGTAATGGTACAATCGTTAATATCCTATGGATTCGAAAGTTCAAAACATATGTAGATCGCCATTTATTTTATAAGATTTAAATCAGATAATATTATATAGATAAGTTTATCATATTATGATTTATGTTTTTATAGATTATAAGATTAATAAATTATTTTATTAAATTGAGGAGGGCCCAGGAAAAACCAATAAGGTTTATAGGGCTTATATGCTTATATAATATTAAACTATCAATTAAATCAATTAAAAAAAAAATACGAAACACAAAAATAAGTGTAAATAACACAATATTATTATCCTTATATTTCTCACAAGTCATTTGTGGAGTTGGCCCCTAAGAAAATAGATTTTGCACAAAATTGCTAACCTGTGCTTTATGTTTTGGCAAAGTGAATTGATTATGAATTATATTGTTATCGCAGCTGCACACACAACTGTGGTGGTAACGAACGCCTTTGTAATAAACTGTTCACCTTGAAGTGAATTCCCATGGACAAAACACATATACTCATTACATTAGCGTAACTAATCTTGCGGTGACGTCATAATATTTATTTATTTATTAGGCATAACAAGTTAGTCATAAAAAAATACTATATAATATAAACTTTACAACGCCCGGACTATAACTCTTCAAATTTGCGCACAGCAATAGAGTTATTTATGTAATAATGAAATACTATAAAATTGAACAAATAAATAAAATTAAATAAATATCATCAACATCGGCCCATGCGCAAATCGAACCCGCGACCATTGACTCTGTGACATGTATGTATATATGAAGTTAGTAATAAACCAGTGTCTAGAGTACGATGGTTGTGTTATTTGTTAAATAACTATCACTGGCGAATCGGAATCACGGCAAAGTGGGTTATAGATGAATTAAGATGGCCAATCATAACCTACTGTAAGGCCTGAGATTATAACGGCAGGGAGGTTCCCTGCCGTTATAATATCAAACGAAAAAACAAATTATTTAAGTTAATAATAGTCTTTTTTATCTTCTTCTAAGAGTGCCTCTCCGACTAGCGAAGTTTAGCAGCCAATTCAGCACAACTCTCCTCCTCCTTCGCGAGGTGCAGCAGTTCTGGAGCACTCGCTATCCCGATCCACTCGCTAATATTACGTAGCCGAGATTTTCTTTTTCGATCCACTTGTCATTTGCCCGCGATTTTTCCCATCATGATCAGTTGCAGCAACTTGTACCTGTCATGTCTCATGATATGACCCAGTAAAACAACTGTTGTACCATTGACGGTCTGCAAAAGTTCACGTTTTTTGCTTGACTTGTCGGAGAACCTCGTCATTGGCCATTCTTGTTTTTATAAAGAATATAAAGATGATAAAGAATGTTTTTTCATAAATATTCCAAAATTAAAACGGAAGGCGTGACATGTATGTATGTAAGATTTAGTGATAAACCAGTTCTAGTGTACGACGGTTGTGTTGTTATTTGCCAAATACCTAAAATTCGAAATCGATTACTTCGCCACTGAGTGAGTTAAGTTGTAAGAACTGAATTAATTCAACATCAAATATTTCATTATTCAAATAAATTAGTCAAATAATAAATAAAAATAAAATAGCCTTTTATTCCCCTTCAAAGATAATTTACGATACCACCATTAGCTAAATGTAAACTAATTGATAAAAAATATACAGTGGACCCGTGGACCCCGTCTGTTCCGGCGCCCCCTGTAATCCGAAACGCTCACACTGCCAATTGTACATAAAAAATTCGGCATATCTTTACTAATGTAATGTATGATTGGACAGGTTTTACTTTTGAGAATACTAAGGGACAAAGCTTTGGCCTCTCGCTTTAACTACATAAAATAAAAAAAAAATTACGAATATTCTATTAATGAAATTGATTTGTACATTATTATTCTTTGTACTTTGCTGCGTAATTTGTCGAATTACAAGGTACTCTTATTCAAAAAATTACGTACTATAGAGGGCCTTAGGCCGTACTCTATCCGATATCGCCCTGCAAATCGTTTGTAGCATTACCGCGGGTCCATTGTATATTGGAATAAGTCAGGATTTAAACGGCTCCTTTGTGTGGGCTTCTTCAAATTTGCTCCACTGGGTCCTATCCTTTACTATTTGCGTCTAACGCCATCCTGCTATTACTTCTTCTATATATCATCTATCCAACGTTGTTAAAGTCGTTAATAAAATTAGTTAGATACAAGTATTTAATTATTTTTATTACGTTAACATTTTTTATTTATATATTCTTTTATTCTTAGGATTTTGAAGATAGCTACTGCTGGTTGTGCAAATCTGCAGTTACTCTTTTAAACGGCCTAATTGTATACAATTGTAAAATAAATTACACTTGTATCCATATAAACTCATAAGAACAACGGTGTGCATATAAGTTATAGTTGAAGTTGAACACAGCTTATTAGTAGTAAGTTTTTTTGGATATTTATTGACTTTTGAGTTTAACCCCTTCAGACCTGAATTATTGTAAATGGATACTAACATAATTTTTTTACTAATTAATAAGTAAACAAATGTATGAAAATCACACATATTTATTAAGTTTTTCGAATTTTCCGGCGGCAAATGGCGGAGGAGTAAATTAAGTAAAATAAAAATATTATAAAGCTTTAAACATTGTGCTTAATTCTGCACATGACGTCTGAAGGGGTCAAGAAATCGCGTCATCACAATGTTAGGGATCTTCTAGGACATAAAGAAAATTCCAAAATACGTACTGTTCACAATCAAGACATGGTAGTGATGGAGCGGGTCTTCTATATCCAAAAGGGCAATCACCATACACAATCACACTACGTTTCGTTCTTTCTATTCTAATCATATTTCCATTCACTTTAACACTGTTGCCAAACTCGTTCGACGTCTGATTGTTATAACGCCGATTAAATTTTATCGTTCCGCAGCTGACTAAACATATTACGGCCACGTATGTTGCGATCGCGAACCAATACGATATAAACGATTTCATATCGACGCGACTGGTTTGCGCGGATATCGTTCACTAAATGAAATGTGGAAGTTGTCGTACGATGAGAGAGCCTTCGCTTGAGTCAGAGGCTGTTTATTTTTTTTAATTATTAGCACCTGCCAGTGACATTTTTCAAGAGCGTCGGAATGATATCGTTTAAAGGAAATACCTCACAGTTAATCATGATACATAGTTCATGTTGATTCTATTTATACATTTTTTTTAGAAGAGAAACTTACAGTGATCTTTATATTGATTATATAATATAATAAATAATCGAACTAACTGTTTCATTGGCGACCTGGTGATTCCTTTTCTGTATCGGAGTAAATATGTATGTAGATATATATACATAAGTATTACCTACAGGGATTTATTTCGTGTGTAGTGATTCACCAATCCGCCAAAACTTTTTAAAATTTATACGACAAATTTGTAATGAGACCAATGAAAAACTTTAGGTTCAATGTTACTTGGAAGTTTTTGATTGCTGTGTATTAAATGACTCTTTTATATGAAATACGCGGAAGCGTTGCCGACCTTTAAGGAAAGTGACATTATGGGAGTGGAAGGGGGAGGGAGAGGGGGATGGTCTTAGGCTTTCGGAACTCAGGCCGCTCACCGTATGAAGCGCGGTAGCTAAGCTACCACTCAGACGCCGGTTTTCTGCGGGTGTGTGGTATTACCCTGGGCGAGCCAGCCCATTCATGCTACATACAAATAATATGCCATTCTTGACAAAGTATTCGTCTGCAGCGTGGCTCTACCCACTCTGGAAACTGATATAATATGTATAACTTTAGTTTGATTTTCACGTTTATATTAATAATAATTGTATATATAAAAACAATGACTAGATGCTCAGATAAAAATAAATTTATATATGAAAACAATTTACTGACATTCCACAATAAATATTAACGTTATGAATTATTCAATGTATAATGGAAGAACCACGTGACGGCACGGATGGATCATCTCGATCAGGAAAGTACCTCTTTTTCGCGTAATCGGCGTTAAGTGGTAGTATTTTCTATGTGACTGTATTGTGTACTGTGTAGAAATGTGGTATACAAACTTCTTTTCTTTTCTTTACTTTCCTCTTCTCCTTTCATTACTTATATATTTATTTACAGTGTTTTTTTTCATTACTTCTGGTGTTGAACATGTCATGGTGTTGACATATGTGCTCTTTTATCTATTTCAGTCATAAAAAAAAAGACCGGGAATTTTCGTTTCTGTACAGAATTGTGAATAAATTTATAGAAATACAGAAAAAAAAAATTTCCCGCCAACTTACTTGACACTGGCATGACAGTTATAACTAATTGCCATAAAAAAAAATACAGATAAGGATTTTTCCCGCCAGCTTAGATGAGTGACGTTGTATTTTTATTTATACTTCTATAATCTTACATAAATATCAGTTATATTGTTTAATTGTGGTGGCGTATTATGCAATATAATTCGATTTAGGCGTATAAGTGAAGTCATGAAATAAATGCGTGTATCATGACTTTCAAAGTTGACTGAAAAAGTCCATAGAAGATTTTGGTACAATGGCCATTATTTTATCAAGACGTAACGTAACAAGCAAACTAGTAAATTCCAAGATATTTGATATTATTATATTTTATTTGACACTGGTATAATAGTTATTACTAATTTCCATAAAAGAATACAAAGATACAAATAAGTTCTAATTAGGAATTCGGTTAATTCAGCTTAAATCTTGGTTAGTAATTAAAGAAACATTATAACATTAAAATATATTTTTTTAAATTCTATACCAACGTTTTATTAAAATACTATGATAAAAAGTTAGTGTTAGCAAGTAGTAGATATGTGGACAGTTAGAATTTTTACTTAGCTAAGATCCGCGACAAGGTCTTTTCGCGAATCTTATCCCAGTAAAAATTCTGACAGTCCACATAGTAATGGATTTCCGCAAAGTCCATTAATCAGTAGTAGATTTGTTAAGAAAACAATTAAACTCGACGTGTGTGTTGAAAATGCGATTTATTACAAGCCTCGCTGTGACAATTTGTTTAAAATAACTTACACTATTTCATATAGACTTATTACAAAAATAAATTAAATTTATAAATATTTTTTGTGAAATAAATATGTCAGTCTTCTTTCTTGCTGCTTATTATTTAAATACATCGTGACTAGCAATGATTACCATCCCTTTCGTATCTGTAACAAAATTAACAACTTACAATAAACACATACAAAATGTCGAAATGAATAAAATCGCAATGAATATAATTAGTATGAGGGTGAATTTTACCGCATTATTGTAAGAGACAACAGATTAGCCATCCCTTTTTACCCGTCCGCGCTATACCCTGTACAAGTTAGCTTGATCTTTTTGACAGATGTAAATTTTTCTGATCGACATAACTTTGCAATGACGAACATATAATTTTCATAATTTTAATGATTTTAAATATTGTAAAAATATTAAAAAAATACATATAACACAAAAGTCCCTAAAGATTCTGTACGAGATCGGCCCTCACAATAATGCTCGGGTTACAACCTCAAAGTACACGGGTGCGCTGGCTTCGCCGATAGCTTCCTCACGAAGATCGCAACTATGGGTGGATGCGTCGAAATAAAACTCCCTTGATGATTCCACAAGTAGGGACGGCGAGTTACTCCGAGACGGGTTTATTCTGTCCTATCGATACCGCAGACAGAATAACGTTGAAGCTATTGCACACAGAGTATGAGGCAATAGCTCTCCCGAAGCGTTGGTAGTAACGCGTGAATTCGGGGGAACGGATGGTGGCGGTGAGTGGAAAGTGGAATGTGGAATGATTTTCGGTCGCCCGGCGGGCCGCTTTTATTCCCAAATTGCGGCCCTCACCCTAGGGGCGCTCGGCTAGGTAGCGCGCCCCTGCGGAGTGTACGGGTGCGAGTGGTGCGACCGATAATCCTTTGTCTCGCTCGGAGTGAACTTGCGCGCCCGTCTATTTATTTTTATAAAACTGTTTGTATAAGTGAATCTTAACTATTACATGCTTCACTTATAACTATAAGTAAACCTATACAAGTAAGTAGAACTTAACTACTACAGGTTTTACTTATAACGATAGGCTTCACTTTGCCTTTGTCTATAAAACTATTTATACATGTAAAACTTAACTATTACAAGTTTTATAACTATAAGTACAAGTAAGTAAAACTTAACTATTACATGTTTTACTTATGACTATGGCTCGATGTCTTTCTCTATGTCTATAATTGTGATTATTCTATACAACGATTAGTCAGTACAATATACATTGCGTAACTCGTAGGACTATGTTTATTCGGATGTGGCCACACCGTTACTATATTATGCTGAACGATTATCATTTCGAACTATTCTCGGCTTTGTACTAACTATAGAAACTCTATCGATCTGTAGGCAACTTTGATATTGTTGCACTACCCAACTAGGTGCGCTATGCTTGTCCTGGTTGGGGTCGAAACCAGACTCTATCGAGCTAACGAACACTATCGCTGTGTAGGCGTCCTGATAAGGTCGTACTACACAGCCCTCTGAGCTATCGAACAACCCGACTGGGTCGAGCTCACACTATACGAAACTATGTGTAGGCGTCCTGACAAGGTCGCGCTACCCCACTATCTGAGCTATCGAACAACCCGACTGGGTCGAGCTCACACTATACGGAACTATCGAAGTGTAGGCGTCCTAACAAGGTTGCGCCATCCCACTCCCTGAGCTATCGAACAACCCGACTGGGTCGAGCTCACACTATACGACACTATCGCTGTGTAGGCGTCCTGATAAGGTCGCACTACACAGCTCTCTGAGCTATCGAACAACCCGACTGGGTCGAGCTCACACTATACGGAACTATCGAAGTGTAGGCGTCCTAACAAGGTTGCGCCATCCCACTCCCTGAGCTATCGAACAACCCGACTGGGTCGAGCTCACACTATACGACACTATCGCTGTGTAGGCGTCCTGATAAGGTCGTACTACACAGCCCTCTGAGCTATCGAACAACCCGACTGGGTCGAGCTCACACTATACGGAACTATCGAAGTGTAGGCGTCCTATCAAGGTTGCGCCATCCCACTCCCTGAGCTATCGAACAACCCGACTGGGTCGAGCTCACACTATACGGAACTATCGAATAACTATCTGGCAGTAGCGTCCTACAAAGGTCGCGCTACCCAACTATCTGAGCTATGCTCAACCGGACTGGGGTCGAACTCAGATATACGAAACTATAACTATGTGGCAGTAGGCGTCCTACAAAGGTCGCGCTACCCAACTATCTGAGCTATGCTCAACCGGACTGGGGTCGAACTCAGATATACGAAACTATAACTATCTGGCAGTAGGCGTCCTACAAAGGTCGCGCTACCCAACTATCTGAGCTATGCTCAACCGGACTGGGGTCGAACTCAGATATACGAAACTATAACTATCTGGCAGTAGGCGTCCTACAAAGGTCGCGCTACCCAACTATCTGAGCTATGCTCAACCGGACTGGGGTCGAACTCAGATATACGAAACTATAACTATCTGGGACTAGGCGTCCTACAAAGGTCGCGCTACCCAACTATCTGAGCTATGCTCAACCCGACTGGGGTCAAACTCAGATATCTATCTGAAACTAACGAACAAACTGTATACAAATTTAACCCGTATAAGGTTGTATCGTCACGAATTCTATATGTTTTTATTATCTATTTATATCTTTCGAATGTTATATTATCTTTATTTCCTATCAATTCCTACCGATCTCTATGAGAATTTCTCTATTTTTTATTTATTCCTATGGGGTTGTGAACATTCACTATCTATTCATTATACTATCGCGAACATTTTTATCGAATTTTTACATCTATTATTTACTTATCAGCTATACATTTTTCTGTCGCGAACAGATTCAAGCGTTATCCGAAAATTTTAGGACTTTTTATTGCTTCAAAGTAAAATTTAAATAGGGGCACTGAAAATAATTGACGCTTGTACAATGTTACATCGGTTAGACGGATGGGACACGAATAATAGGCAGTATACAGTATAGACCGTACTGTCTTTAGATTCGTCTTGAGTGTGAAAGTGACATAGGCTTTTTATATATCATATAATAAAAAATCGATACAATATGGGTATCAAATGAAAGCAAATGATTGATTAATGGTTGAGTCATTATTTTTTCGATTTTAGTTACATATTATAGGTAACATTGTTGGCGTCTCTCTATATTATATTAATTCGTTTAAAGTTACGTGCATCGTTATCAACTTTATTATGAAACGGCCGCGATATAATATTATGATTAATAATTCTTCGAATGAATATTATGTATGTTATATATCATTATGAAAAAAAAAATTTATTTAATCCATTTTTATTGACTACTTATATGTCTCTACGGTATTTTTTTAATAATCCACTCTAGTTCAAATACATTTTTTTAACTTAGTAGCGGATGATACTTGATGTTAATACAGTTTTAATTAAATTTAATTATTTTTTTTTTGTTTTATATGAAAAAAAATTCTCTTATATAACATATTTAGCAGTTTACTTCTTATACTTAAAGTGAGAATAGTTTTATAGAATTTCTCAAACCATGAAAGAAAACCAATTTTTTAGTTGTTTCTGTAATAATTGACGTGATTATCAGAATTCATAAATATGGACTTATGAATTCTGATAATCACGTCGACAATAGTCTACTTGTATTTATTTCGAGTCCGAGTGTCCTAATTTTCTCTGGATAAGTGTGGTGGGTTAATATCCATTCATCCAGGAATGGGGAGGTCCGTACCCAGCAGTGGAATATGTATGGGCTGTGACAAAAAAAACCGTAAGTTAATATATTAATGATTGTCGTGGTGTCAATTAAAAAAATGTTGATTTGATTAAATAGAGAACTAGTATCTCTGAGATTTTCTAATAACGTAATTTTCCAAAACATAGTTCTTTTCTTCTCGAGTAAAATATGATAACATCAAATCTCTTAAATATAACAAGTCAGCTTACCACGTTACGTCTTGATAAAATGGTGGGTATTCTACCAAAATCTTCTACAGACTTTTCAGTCAATTTAAAAAGTCACGGTACACGCATCTATTTCATATCACTTCACTTATACCTCTTAACTGAACTCTATTGTATAATATGCCACCATAATTAAACAATATAAGTGATAATAATATAAGATTATGAAAATGAAATAAAAACACAACGTCCCTGATGTAAATTGGCGAGAAAAGTCTTACATAGTTCTTCTTTCTTCTTTGATGGATATAAGCTATATCTATTATGCCAGTGTCAAGTAAAATAATATTATGTATCTTGGTCTTTAGTTTTTCACGAACGACTTGATAAAATGGTGACCTACCAAAAGTTACACGCGTCTTTTTCACTTCACTGCTACGCGATAATCGTACTATATTGAGTAATAAGTTACCAGATTTAACATAAATAAATAATAATAACATGAGATTATAAAAATGAAACAAAACCTCAGTGGTTACTAATGTAATTTGGTAGGAAAAGTACTAAAACATAGTTGTTACTAGCGGCAACAAAAAATAAATACATTGTCAATATCGTCCTCTTTTTTTGTGGGGGGATGAGGTATGTATAATTTATCAGTCGAATGTTTATTACATTTCTTAGTAATTCTAAGTTTCTTTTCAATTTCTATCAATACAATTGTTTCACGCCACACTGACTAATACGATAAGCGTCATATTGTATATCACAACTTACCGATATTACACGAATTACCGCGAAGAAAGACCGCCTGATATTTGGTTATAGATAAAACAAATAATATAAAAAAATAAAATCAATTCCTACTTGAAAAATCTCTCTCATTCTTACATACTTTCTCTCTCTTCCTTACACAGTTTCCATCTAATTTATTCGCGTGTTTCATTTTCTATTTTCTTCCATCCTTGACTCAGAAAAGAACCCAGAATGAAAAAAGAATCTGCAAAATATTTTTTTTTTCTTGTGATGTACCTACACGCTTCTTCACTGACGGTGAATTTATATCCTGCTAAATATCTTAAATAAGAGATTTTATTTCTCTCATATAAAACTAAAATTAATTAATTAAATTAAATTAATATTTGAAAAAATTGTATTAATATCAAGTGTCATCCACTACAAGTTTAAAAAAATATATGTATTTGAACTAGAGTAGATGAATTCAAATGTATTTATTAACGAGTGAAAATGTGTCAATCAATGTATTTTAGTTGCTCTTTATAAGCATCATTATATTTTTTAAAATTGTTTACACTAACCAACTAGGCATTTCCGACGATCGTCCGTCCTTTTCATTTGCATACAATTGTGCAACAGAGAAGGTCTTTTAACAGTCATATGTGTGTGCTATAGGTATTTAAGAAAACATGTGAAATAAACAATTTATGTAGTCAAGTAACCTTGAAGCTCGGTCTAGCGCCGTACACTATTTCCCTTATCAGTGAAACAATTTAAATGACTGATTCTGATTTCTATGACAAGTTGAAACATAAGTGTGTTTGTAAACATATATCAGACAAGCGACAATGGCTTCATTGGTTAGCTGTTTAATTGCAACTAAATTTAATTAGATTTAAAAAAAATAGAGTATTGAAGTGAATCATTTTACAGAAAACAAGTAAGTTTTTAAGTTATTACGTTTATAGTACATACCATAGGATAAGGCAACCCCATATCTTCTTGTGGGTTTCGTATGAGAAGTACATCGGTCAGTAATAATACCCAGTAACCGATCCCCAATTTGTCCGCCAAGCGGGGGATTACGGCAGCGTTCCTTAATTTTGAGGAAGGCTAATGTCCAGAAGTGGACTGTCACGGATTTATTGACTATAATTGACAGTGATTAACCGGTTAAATTTATAGCATTGGTCATCTTTACTATTTAGAATTTTAATTTAAAATCAATTTAGCTGTCTTATTTCAAAACCTAGTATGAGACGAACGGAGGAAAGAGATAAACTGGTGTTTTAATTATAAATCATTAACTTAACGAACGAACTAAAGAAAAATTTACAATATTAAAGGTAATATTTACGAAATTTTCTAAAAAATATTTTAAATGCTTTACATTTATAAACGTTTAAGGCGACGAGGTTTAAAGTTACCGTTCGGTTTGCCGATCGTGAGCAAATTAGGGGGGTTTACTTTAGAATTCCTGTTTGAAAAATACAGTTTTTATGAAATATGAATTATTTAATTAACCTAAGTAGGATTTGCTTTATTTTTTTATATATTACTTGTTTTAGATTGAAACGTATTGTAAAATAAAAATCTAAATAAATTATTATGTTCATATATATTGTTTATTCATGGTTAATATCTTGATACGATCTACTCAAGATATTTGCGTGTCTTTTTCCGTTGATTGAAACAATTATGTCATTTATTTGAGTACATATTGTAGGCGCCATATAATTTGTCAATTTTCCTTATGAGTAAAGATTGGTTTCGGTTTTTCCCCGGCAAATTCTACTTTCCGAACGGACGGTTCGTCTCTTCATAACTTAAGTGCTTACCACATTTCTATGTATCAATTTCCATTACCCTTCGATCCAAGGCTAGCTCGCTCAATTCGCTACACGTCTGTAGGCTTGTCGTTACTTCTAACCTTTTTTATGGCAATTTAATAACGGTAGTACCATGCACATCAAATAATGTTGTTTTTTCCTATTAAAATTGGTGTTTTTAAACTATATTTATAATTAAAATTGAAAATATTTTAATTTTTTGTTTTTTAATTATTTCAATTAATGTCACCATATGCCTCATTTGAATTCCATTCCACTATGGCGCATTATATTTATATAGGGAATAACGTATTTATATCGACATGTTATCTCTTTGACGTGATATTACGTATTTGACAGCCTAACCGCTTGGCTAAATTGATAATTATCGGAAACACACCTTAAAAATTAAAATTGATATTTATCGACAACAGACCTTGAAAAATAAAATTGATAATTATCGAAAACAGATCTTGAAAAATAAAATTGATAATTATCGGAAACAGACCTCGAAAAATAAAATTGATAATTATTGGAAACAGACATTGAAAAAAAAATTGGTAATTATCGGAAACAGACCTCGAAAAATAAAAATGATAATTATCGGAAACAGACGTTGAAAAATTAAATTGATTATTATCCGAAACAGACCTCGAAAAATAAAATTGATAATTATCGGAAACAGGCATTGAAAAAAAATTGATAATTATCGGAAACAGACCTTGAAAAATAAAATTGATAATTATCGGAAACAAACCTTGAAAAATAAAATTGATTATTATCGTAAACAGATATTGAAAAATAAAATACTTACTCTTTGCAACTGACACATTTCAAAGGAGGCGGCAATCTAATATGTCCTTTTGGACAATGACTTTCATCACCAATAACAAAACGTTTCATCCTTCCGGGTTTATAAAGAAGGGTTTCCATTAAAGTTTTTTCACTGTGACCACCACTTAAAGATTTTCCAATTAATGGCAGAATCCGATTGTTTTTATATATTACTTTCGTATTTACCATAGACACTAATATCAGACATATCGCGAGTGTGTGATACAATATTTTCAACGGTGACATTGTAGTACGTCTATACAATTAGAGTGCGCTATGTAAACTGACTGTAGAGGTATAAAACCGCTAGTGAAAAGTATTTATACCATCAACGGGTTTGAATGAATCAGGGATCTTCTCAACATTCTTGGGGAAATTCGTTTTATTTCGCAATTCGAAATTTCGCAATATAGCGAGATCATCAGAATGTTTAGTGTTGTAATCATATTCTTAAAATACAAATTACGCAAATCTACAACAGTGTTTGTTATCAAAATAATTATAATGTAATTGTTAAAAAATATATTTTTTTTTTACAATTATAAGTGCTACAGTTATAAAATATTTGTTGTTATTTGTTTTAATAACCAAAATACTTACCTACTACAAAATTAAATATTTCTGCCGAAAACCTCACATGATTTATTTGTGTGCTCTTCTTCTAAGAGTGCCTCGACAACTTGCGAAGGTTGGCAGCCAATTCAGCACAACTTTCCTCCTCCTTCGCGAGGTGCAGCAGTTCTGGAGTACTCGCTATCCCGGTCCACTCCCTGATATTCCGTAGCCAAGACTTTCTTTTTGACCAACTTGTCTTTTGCCCGCGATTTTTCCCATGATAAGTTTTTTTATTTGTGTGCTGGCGAGCCTTATTATGACCACACGTTTTTTGCCCACGACTTTTGCCATCGTGATTTTTTCACAACCCATATATGTCCAACTGTTGGGCACGAGCCTTCACATTTCTGGTTGAACGGACATTATCCCATAAAGCTTGTCCAATGCGGACATCTGTAAACCATACATATACATACTAATCCCGATGCGGAGATCGAATCTGAAGCAATTGAGTCCGTAGGTCATAGCGCCGCCACTGAACTGTCAAGATTAGTTGCAAAAATTCGTACCTGTCATGTCTCGTAACATGATCTAGATAAGGAACTTCTCCATTTTTTAAGTAAAAAGCTCACGGTTTTGCTTGACTTGTAGGGTAACCTCTTCATTGGCCACTTTAAATATACTGTATTGTTTTTAGGCGTTCACAGAGTCTATAGAGTTGAGCAACCAGCGATTGGTTGCTGAGAAACAGAAGAGCGACGTGCTACTCTCCCGCATGCTGCCCATGCCGGTGTTGAAGCGTCTGCGAGCACAGCGGACAGTGCCGGCTGAATCCTTCGACGCTGTCACCATTTTCTTCAGCGACATCGTTGGTTTCACCAACATATCCGCTAAAAGCACGCCGATAGAAGTCATAAATATGCTAAATATGTTGTACAAGTAAGATCACTATTAATTAAACCAGACCAATACTAACATTAATCATGAACTCATGAAATTTCGGCTCGATTGGGCAACTGAAAAACGTCTCTCGACTCCTTTGCCGCTCAAAATTGGTGTAAAATAGCTCGCTTCGGGGAGCAGTGGATATCCTTGGAGGTCTTCACCTGCAGAGGGATTCTTGCTTAAAATTTAGTTTAAATAATCTTGTTTATCTGTGAAAATTCTTTATGAGTAAGAAATAGTAGGCTTTTTAATTTTTATTTTTATTATTTACATGTACAGATAATCGTTTATAATAAAAATAACGAAAACTTCTTTTTATTATAAACTAATGCATTTGGCTATTACAAAAAATTATAGAACTTTTTACAGAATTTAATAAAAAAGTTATACGATAGTATAATACGATATTCTGTAGGTCCTTAGCAAGGACAATGACATGAACAAAGGTTTACAATTAAGATTGAGGTTGGACAGCCGCGTTTGAATGCCCTCTACAATGTCATGTTTATTTTCAGGCTTTTCGACGAGAAGATCATGAGGTATGACGTTTATAAAGTGGAAACCATAGGTGACGCGTATATGGTTGTTTCTGGACTACCGCAGAGAAACGGTGAATTTATATATTTATACTCGAATTTCCTACGGCGAACATATAGATAGATATATTCTTTATTGTACACCAAAAATAAAGTTATACAATTATCGATTGTATTGTAATATTTATATATAAATGGCATTCTTATCACTTATAGCGATTTTTTCCAGACAACCGTAGGATGGAATCAGTATTAAAAATATAATTTCGTGTAGGCCGGTGATACAATATCGTCAGGATGATAGAAAAAATTTATTAATAAACAGAGTTAATAGCCATAGGCAAATATATTAGTATATATAATTATGAGTTGAATCTAAATAATAAACGAATAAACGAAAAGATACATAGATATTTATGTAGATAGTGAATTTTGACAAGCTTTTTGAAAATTGGGAGAGATTTCGTTTGTCTTGCCTTCAGCGCTAAGCTTCTGTGGAGATGTTAAATGTACTTTCATCCACGGGGACACATTTAGGTCCCACCCCAACACCTGGATGGTTGACCGTCTACCACGGTGCGATTTAGTCGCAGTTTTCGGCTACGAACTGTGTTAATATGGAACAATATACCCCCTGCGGTGTTCCCATTTGAATATCATATAGAGGCATTCGAGAGGTGTGTTCACAAAAAGGCTGCAACATTTGAGACGCCTCCGGCCTTGTAGATGGCTTTGGTGGCGGTGATCACTTACCACCATGTGACCTGCATGCATGCATATATTTATGGCCTATTGGAAAAGCGTGATGGGTTAATATCCGTTCAGAGAATTACTATATTACCACCGCATTTCGTGAGTGTAAAATTTCATGACAATAATGGCGAAGTTATAAATTAATTGGATTACAAAATATATACATACATATCATCATATCTGTTTCTCGTATGGGTAGGCAGAGATCACAGATCTCCATCTGCTACGATCTCGGCACACTCTCCTCGCTTCCTCCATGCTCATTACTCTCTTAATGCAAGCTCGCCGGTTAAGCGTACTCTTGACCTGGCCTTTCTTAAACACTTTGGCAATTTGGTCAAGGTATGTTTTCTTTGGTTTTCCCCGACCAACCACTCCATCCACATCCGCATCGTGAGTTTCTTTTACCAGTCCTCTTTCATCCATCCTCACTATGTGCTCAAACCATCTAAGCAACCCTGTATCTATATCACAAAACTATATTTTTGCATCTTTAGAAATAACGAATTTTTAATGAACACTGTCATCATTGGCAGGCAATCGTCACGCGTCAGAGATAGCAGACATGTCCCTTTCCTTGATGAGGAGTCTCGAAGGAGCCAGAGTGCCGCATATGCCTGAGGAGTTGTTGAGGATCAGGGCTGGTGTTAATACTGGACCGTGCGTCGCTGGTGTCGTTGGGACCACTATGCCACGCTATTGCCTCTTCGGCGACACCATCAATACCGCCAGTAGAATGGAGAGCACTGGAGAAGGTATGTTTTATATTTATCTGATAATGTTCTTCTTTAGTGATATATTGTATTACTAATCATATACTGTAGTGATTGATAAATGTATCACTAATGCAATAAAACATTTTACATTATTTCTGTTTAATTCGTTATGTATTATAAAATTTGAAATAAATAAGAAATAAATTGTTTTCTATTAAAACAAAAGTATTAGTTCGTTGTCGTCTTTCGATAGATATGCACTCTGTAAATCCCGTGTGTCGCCGGCTAGATAGGAGACCGCGTATATATGCGTATATATGTATATAGAAAACTATTTTATTTTATTTTATTTATTAGGCACAAAAATAAATTAGTCTTAAAGAATAAGATATTATATAAACTTAACAACGCCCGGACTTTAAATTTGCGCATAGCATGGCTACATTTTGACAATAGGGTTACTTATGTATTAATAAAATATTATAAAATTGAACAGATAAAATTAAATTAAAAAAAAAAATAAGAAATATAAAAAAAGATGAATAACAATAATTTTGTAATCTATCGGCTGCCAGAGATATCACGGAGCGATCGCTTTAATTGATGTATTATGATATTGAAAATATCGAACGTTTCTCTACCGTTGTCAATGGATATATTATTGTATAGGCGACAAATGCGTACCATGGAATTGTAATGGGATATATTGTTTGGATAAGATCTAATACTAAACGTTTTATAAGGATTTCGGGTTCTGATGCAGGTGTTAAAATTTAAATTTAAACTATGCGATTAAGAACATGTTGATAAATGTATCACTAATGCAATAAAACTTTTTAAATTTTTTTTCTTTATAACCAGGTGACCTGCAAGCTTATTTGAAAAGAAAGAGATGGATATTTTTCTAACACAAGCAGCAGTTAACAAACGATTTAGAGATTTTCAAATATTCCTTATCTCATTTGAAAATCAATTATTAAAAGAATCCTTATCCTAATCTTAATCCTAAGTGAGATATTTTGTTTCGTAGCCCATATAATTATGTTCCACTGCTAAGCACACGGGCCTTTCCATTGCTCGAAGAACAGATATTAACCCACTACTCTTGTTCAATGCGGATTGGCGGGGTTACCAGACTTGGAATAAATATTTGTAGGCCATACATATATTAATTCCGATACGGGAATTGAACCCGCGACCATTGACTCCGTAGGGACCCGACACTTCGCCATTAGATCGCCAGTAAGATATTATTAATTCTCCAAAAAATAATAATTAATTTTGAAAAGTACAACATGCAATCCACTCAAATCTTACACTCAGATGAAAAAATTCTAAAGCAGGATTGTATAAAAGAAATTATTGCTTTTTACGCGCTTTCTGTATATATTTTTATAACTTATAAAAATTTCTATGTTGAGTTTCCCTTTTTATTTATTCGATTTCTCTAAATTATTATTCTAAACTTTAGTTTTTAGATGATTTTGCTTTGATTTAAAAATAAAGGAAATTATCGTTATAAAAATAACAATTGGATTATTAATGGAGTCAGGCGTTACTTTGCGTACTTAAATCCATCACTATATGGACAGTCACAAGTTTTACTTAGCTAAGATCCGCGACAAGCAAAACAATAACAGAAAATTAATAATGTGTGTTTTTCCGTTGGGTTAAGTGGATTTATTTGGAACTTAAACCAAAAAACTTACCGAAAATCGGCCATCAATTCTCCACCCACCAACCACTATACACAACACCAAACACACATTATCACTTTTCCATCTTGTAAACGACACGTGTTTCGCCCTAACACGAGGCATCTTCAGGTATAGTAGACTCTACGGAAGACAACCGAAAAAGTCACTTTTCGGTTGTCTTCCGTAGAGTCTACTATAAGAATCCGTAATATCCGTAAAATCCGTAGAATCCACTTAACCCAACGGAAAAACACACTATTAATATTCTGTTATTGTTTTGCTTGTCGCGGATCTTAGCTAAGTAAAACTTTTGACTGTCCATAACAATTGGAATAAAAAAATAATTAATTTTTGTTTCAGCAATGAAAATACACATTTCTCATACAACCAAAAATGCCTTGGAGAGAATTGGAAATTATGAAATAGCTTCAAGAGGCGTCATTGATATATTGGTAATATTATTTTTTATTTTAATAAAAACATATATATATATATATATATATATATATATATATATATATATATATATATATATATATGTCTAAATCAATTCTTAAGTTTTATGCCAATATTACTTATGGTATCCGAATGTTGGCACTTACTGGTCATCTACTCCACAAACTAATAATTGCTTATTACAGCCCACATAAGCCCCACCGCTGGGTATAGAGCCTTCCTATTTCTGGTGAAATGTACAAGAAGAATTGTCAGGGCATTAGGAATCGAAACAAATGCATTACCCATGGATCAAACATATGTTTATTCTGAATTGAATCAGCGACCATTGACTCCGTACTGCAAGTTACGTGAATTAGTGCTACTTGTAATATTATTTTCTATGACATAATATTATTCTCTTTAATTACAGGGCAAGGGAACCATGGAGACATTTTGGTTGTTGGGCAAGATTGGTGGACTGCAGGAGGAAAGTCCGAGAGGCATGCGACTTCGCGACTATGACCAGAACATATTAGAATTGCTCATTAAATCTTAAGTTTTAATAAATATAGTATATAAGTTTTAATAAATAAAGAGAGTACGTTAAATATAATACTACTTCATTGTCAAATACCCACCATATACAATACACACACGGATAACATATACAATCCACAACAATTATATAATAAAATAAAAAATTAGAAATGTTTTATTTCATCATAATACAAAATGTAAATGCAGGAAAGTAATAAATAAAGAAAGTAGACAAGGGCTGGAGTGGAGACCGTGTCACGGCAAACGTAATGTGGGACGCCCCCCGGCTAGATGGTGCGACGATCTGCGCAGGGCGGCTGGCAGAAGCTCGATGCGTGAAGCCGAAGATCACTGGGTGGTGGTAGTCGCTTATTGGGGGGGCTTATTTCTAGCAGTTGACTGCCGCGGGCTGTTGATTGATTTAATAAATATAGTACTGGACGTACTTAGTATATTTACATTTTGTAGGAGTACCACTTTTAAATAGAGTAACTCTTTCAATTAATATGTAGTCACATATCGTTACGAGCTGGGGTTCGGAGATCGGAAAAATGAAATCGGCCACTAGTTTCACTACTCTTCACTTTAAGTTTCACTTCTCTTCACTTAAATTTTCACTTCTCTTCACTTTAAGTTTCATGTCCTTCACTTTAAATTTCACTTCGCTTCACTTCTTTTCACTCTACTTCCACTTCTTTTTTACTATTTTCTTTCGATTTTTCTTTCAAATTTTATTAAACTTTTAAACTCTCCCTTCGTCGCAATTGCCCCTTTACGTGGGTAAAATGATCGAAAATTCTACAATTTCAAATTTGAAAATGTTCCATCAATATGTAGTCTTTTCTAGACATCGTCCAGTCTCTTTCCCGCGCGCAGATTTTTTCTACTAACTGTTCTTGTCACGTATTGACGGACGTTTTGTCAATTTATTTTTAAATAGTTGTAATGCCTTGCTTGACCAGGATTTTGAGATTTCAAAACGAGGTTTTAATCGTTTTATAAAAAAAATCATATGTGTGACGCACTAATATTAATTTAAAGAGTTATAGAACATGCACATTTCAGCACAACAGCATTCATCAGTCGTCATCAACTCGCCTGTAACAGCTGGACATTAATCTCTCTTAAATTTGGCGAATGTTGCCATAATTCCCATGCTATCCGGATTAGATATCATAAAATGGTTTTTATTACTTTTTTTATGAGTTAGGAAAGCAAATGAGCAGGCGTGTCACTTGATGGAAAGCAATCAATGCCACTCATAGACATCTGCAGTAGGATAGGCATTGCCGAATTGAATTTTGCTCGCCTAGGCGATTTTGGTTTCATTCCTCATTTGGTTGGTTGATGGGTTCCACACATTACACTTATTAACGTAGGTCTAGTGATGGAGTCATGATGTGGACAATGAAACTCTTCTACCTCTACCGTAGTGAGTATTACTAACCCCTTCGAGTTTTATTTTATTGGTTATAGTATATATTAGTAAGTATATAAGTCCCATAAGTTATACTTGATTTAAGAAACAAACTGAAACAAAAAAAATTAATATAGGTAAAAAAATTTTTCACGAAGGTTTTCAGGGACTATGTATATTTACCTAGCCGCCTGTCCAGTAGTTATGGTATTGGTACGCGGGTACGCGACCCCGGCCTCCCGGGCTGCTACCGTATCTCTCCTCGTTTTCCGTTGCGGTAGTATCATATCCCTATCATCCTGTTTAAAACCATCTTTCCTTTACCCTGCCATTTCCTTTCTTCTCTATCCTTTTTCCTTGTTCTCCGTCAATCCACCGTCTGCCATTCCAATGGATGCGTTGCTAGGGGTAAGCTTAGTCGTAAACGGCATCGGGCTCCCCCGCGGTTTCGATTCCCGCATACGAATAACTATTGTAACGGAAGGTTACATATCCTAATTATGTAATTTTAGTTAGTTTAAAAATAAGTTAAAATATTAGTATTAATACACTTTTCCGTATTCAAATTTAAATACTTATTCTAATATTAGAGTTAATAAATTACTATAACAAAAACACGATCTGCCATCGAACATTTTTTGCTTGTCATACGTTAAGTGTTCAAAGCAACGCGGTGACAGATTGAAGGAATTTGAAAAGGAATTTGTAAACTCAAGTAGGTGTAGGTGCGGTGCTCGCGCCTTCGTGCTATTTCGGCCTTGTTCGTGTGCCACTTGGGTTTTTTTATGGAAGTTACTGACGGGTGCCGAGGAACGACACCACCTCAGTGAGGGTTCGTCCGTTATGGAAATATCAACGGGAACCATGACGTCTCTTAAGAGCGCCCTCGCTCAGTATTTATTTTAAAAATAAGTGCAGGAATCAAACCCCGTTTTAGGGTAAGTTTTAAATAACACATGTGTGTTTAATTTTTATTTTGTAATTCCGTTTTGGTTTTAATTCACCACGACAATCTCGACATAATGCTTTTCACGAGTTGTCGCTGATTAACCAGAACGGAAGTTGATAGGCCAAGTCGTAATCGATGGGTATCTGTCACTTCCAGGGTTTCACCTGCACATTTTATCTGCGGGATTTCACCTGCACATTTTATCTGCGGGGTTCTACCTGCCAGCTTTTACCTACGGGGTTGATTCCACCTGCGGTAATGATTCTACTGCGGTGCACAATGTAATGGAGGGTGTCACCTGCGATCCAGGGTGCCACTTGCCCTCCGCCAGTATGTTACCTGCGGTGCAAATGTAACGGCAGGGTTCTACCTGCGGTTTTCAACTTTGAGCGTCAATTAGCTCAGTGATTGACAATTAAGAGTCCCAGCGCATCCTTTACAATCGCTGAGGGCAACCTCTGCCGTCGGAATCCAAGCGCATCCCTTACAATCGCTGAAGGCGACCACCGTCGTCGGAGTTCCGGCGCAACGCTGACCATCACGCAGGCCGCCGACCGCTGACAACTTGCAGGGGAGTGTTAGTCTGCTTACGTAGTAAAATCAGATCGGCTGTTTACCCACGACCTACAAATTTGTGTCTCACCTACTTGATTCTTTAATTTTTTATTTTTTTGTAATAAACATTTCTTTACACTGATAACACCGTGGTTTTATTTGCAAAACCTAGGTAGGTGTTGCACTGGCGCCCAACGTTATCTAATGTTAAAAAAGAAAGGTGCCACACTGGCGCCCTTTTACGTGGTATCGTCTGATTTTGTTACACAAGTGGTCGCAGATTGTTCGTGAGCGTTAAGTGTATTTTTTTTGTGTAAATCGTTGTTGCTTTACGTTTTTTATTTCATATTGTATTTTTACTATATTTTAAACTTATTACTTTTGTCTCTTGCGTTAAATTGAATTTGATAAAATACTCTATATTATTATTATTATATGTACACACGTGTGTTCATGTATTTGAGAAGTATTGTATTTGAGAAGTTTCCAGTAATATTAACATTTACTGTTTGTGTCAAAAAATTGTGAAATCATATTAATTTCGTAATTTTTTTAATTTAATTTTTTTACCTCGTATTTTCCTGTTATTGGATGTTAACCAGGAAACATGTTTTAATAATTAATTTTGTAATTTCTTTAATTTAATTGGTTTTGTCTCATATTATCATGTTATTAGATGTAAACCAGGCAACATGTTTTATTAATTAATTTTGTAATTTCTTTAATTTAATTTTTTTTATCTTATATTATCATGTTCTTGGCTGTTAACCAGGCAACATGTTTTAATAACTAATGTTGTAATAGAACGGTGTTTCGTCTTTATTTTGATTTGTTACGTGTGCTCTTTAAAATTTATTTTAAATGATAATGGGTTTTCCGATTAGGTTTTTTCGGGTAGGGGTTTTTCGGAAAGGTTTTGTAGACAATAGTTCAGAAACTGAATACGGATTTTATCGTTGCAGAGCGATAAAATCCTGTTGTAGGCGGGCGGGTAATGTAACGGAAGGTTACATATCCTAATTATGTAATTTTAGTTAGTTTAAAAATAAGTTAAAATATTAGTATTAATACACTTTTCCGTATTCAAATTTAAATACTTATTCTAATATTAGAGTTAATAAATTACTATAACAAAAACACGATCTGCCATCGAACATTTTTTGCTTGTCATACGTTAAGTGTTCAAAGCAACGCGGTGACAGATTGAAGGAATTTGAAAAGGAATTTGTAAACTCAAGTAGGTGTAGGTGCGGTGCTCGCGCCTTCGTGCTATTTCGGCCTTGTTCGTGTGCCACTTGGGTTTTTTTATGGAAGTTACTGACGGGTGCCGAGGAACGACACCACCTCAGTGAGGGTTCGTCCGTTATGGAAATATCAACGGGAACCATGACGTCTCTTAAGAGCGCCCTCGCTCAGTATTTATTTTAAAAATAAGTGCAGGAATCAAACCCCGTTTTAGGGTAAGTTTTAAATAACACATGTGTGTTTAATTTTTATTTTGTAATTCCGTTTTGGTTTTAATTCACCACGACAATCTCGACATAATGCTTTTCACGAGTTGTCGCTGATTAACCAGAACGGAAGTTGATAGGCCAAGTCGTAATCGATGGGTATCTGTCACTTCCAGGGTTTCACCTGCACATTTTATCTGCGGGATTTCACCTGCACATTTTATCTGCGGGGTTCTACCTGCCAGCTTTTACCTACGGGGTTGATTCCACCTGCGGTAATGATTCTACTGCGGTGCACAATGTAATGGAGGGTGTCACCTGCGATCCAGGGTGCCACTTGCCCTCCGCCAGTATGTTACCTGCGGTGCAAATGTAACGGCAGGGTTCTACCTGCGGTTTTCAACTTTGAGCGTCAATTAGCTCAGTGATTGACAATTAAGAGTCCCAGCGCATCCTTTACAATCGCTGAGGGCAACCTCTGCCGTCGGAATCCAAGCGCATCCCTTACAATCGCTGAAGGCGACCACCGTCGTCGGAGTTCCGGCGCAACGCTGACCATCACGCAGGCCGCCGACCGCTGACAACTTGCAGGGGAGTGTTAGTCTGCTTACGTAGTAAAATCAGATCGGCTGTTTACCCACGACCTACAAATTTGTGTCTCACCTACTTGATTCTTTAATTTTTTATTTTTTTGTAATAAACATTTCTTTACACTGATAACACCGTGGTTTTATTTTACAAAACCCAAGTAGGTGTTTCACTATATATATGGATTTATAAATATTTATTCCGAGTCTGGTAACCCCCCCAATCCGCATTTCCGTTCTTGCCCTTTCATTTCTTTCCTATCCTTTCCTTTCCTCTCCGCCGATCCACGGTCTGCCGTGCCAAAGGATGTGTGGCTAAGGGCGAGCTTAGTCGCAAGCGTGCCGACAATCCCGAGATCGGGCTTCCCCGGGTACTATGGTGCCTTACCTCAGCATGCGGGGTTCTGCTAGGGCTGACTTCCATCCTCTCTTGCGGCTCGTGGGATTCACTATGACGAATTTTAATAAACCTTATTTGTTTAAAAATGACGGCGACGTGGTTTGCCACCCCTCACGTCCTGATTCCCACGAGGGTGAGAAGAGATTAACGAAGAGCCGTTACGCTACGATGAATATGAGAGGAAGGATGGATGAGTGTGGGGGAAGCAAGGAAGGTGTGCCGGGATCGTAGCAGATGGAGATCTGTGATCTCTGCGTACGGGAGACAGGCGTGACGATATGTATGTATGTAAGAAAGTATTTCAATGGTTTTATTTTAAACATTAGCTGTACCAAAAACTAGAAAAAAATTAATACACAAACGATTCATGTTGTTTAACCGCAAAATTGAAGTACTACAAAAGGATAACATTACGTCAAGTATTAACCACAAAGAAGTAAATATAAACTTACTTCTATTTTTACCTTTGGTTATATGTATTATAAATCCAATAAAAGCTGTGATGTTCCAGATGACTCACTGATAGGTCAGAATACTTAAAGATCTATATCAAAAGAATAATGTTGATGATTCAACAAAACGTTCCAATTAAGGATGACAAAATCTAGCTACAATATAGGACCGCTATTTTTAAATGATTTATTACACGCAGTTAATATGATGGGTGTCGTGCAGTTAATACGATGATGTTATATGAAGAATTATATATATATATATATATATATATATATATATATATATATATATATATATATATATATATATATATATATATATATATATATATATATATATATATATATATATATATATATATATATATATATATATATATATATATAGAGATAAATAATAAAATATTATACCAACTAGTTAGAAGTTTCCTTTGTCGTTTCTTTTCTGTTTAGGGAAATTTTATTATGAAATGATAAAAAATTCTCTTATGTCATAAATAGAAGATTCTCTTAAGTCCGATAAATAGATACCAGGGGTAACTTATGACACTGTAATCCTATTAAGATGAAAAGTTAAAGTTTTCTTTGCACGAAAAAACACTAATCACTTAACGGTTGTCTTCCGTAGAGTACGATATCTGAAGATACCTCGTGTTTAGACCAAACTCATGTCATATACGTTGTGGAAATGTAGTAGTGATACAGGGTTTTCTTGAATTAGCCTAGTAATGCTTTATCAGTAATAGATTAATAATTCTCGCTGCATCTTTGTACGGTTTCAATTTCGTTTATGAGTTATAAGATGAAAGTTAATTGTAATGTAAATGATTTTAATGTCCAATAATTACATTCAAGATAAATAGAGTTAATTAATTTAATACTCTCTGATAAATAACGTTTTTTGTTTTTTTTGTGCGTTTTATACAAAGATCTAGAGACTATAATATATTTACAAAGCTGTACAGCCACGTTGCAGACGAATACTTTGTCAAGAATGGCGTTTTATTTGTCTGTAGCATGAATGGGCCGGCTCGTCCTGAGAAGAACCAAACAACCGCAGAAAACCGGCGTCTGAGTGGTAACTCAGCTACCGCGCTTAGTCCGGTAGGCGGTTGAATTCTGGAGGTCTAACACCCTCTCCCTCCCATAATAATACTTTCCTTAAAGGCCGGCAACGCTTCTGCATTGTCTATGGCACTGCAGATGTCTATGGGCGACGTTTATTGCTTTCCATCAGGTCATCGTTTCACGTCTGCTCGTTTGCCTCCCTATTCCATAAAAAATAAGATTATATTTCTTTTTTATATTGTGTGCTAAAAATTTTGTTTGATTCATATTTGTAGTTTATATCGTCATGATCTCTCGAATAAGTTTTTTTCTAGGGTCTTCTAATTGGAGAATGGATGGGAAGGAAGTCAAGGTGATTTACTCGGAACAAACTTGCCTTTTGAGGGTTTACCTCAACAAATCTGGGGATTCTAGAAGAAAATTCAAAAACTGCGGAAAATGATACTTATTTTGAGGATAAACAAAAAGAAGTGTCTTTTCCGCAGACTTGTTGCGATCTTGTCCGGAATGCAATCGTAGGTAAAATCCAATAATATTACTAATAAGGACGCAGTAGGTTTTTACGTGTGGCTCAACCACAGGTTTTGTAATAATATACATACATACGTTTTCCCTTATAAACGTTTAAACGATACTATGTGTCACAGAATGACATACATACATATCGTCACGCCTGTCTTCCGTAGGGGTAGGTAGAGACTACAGATCTCCATCTGCTACGATCTCGGCATACTTGCCTTGCTTCCTCCACACTCATTATTCTCCTCATGCAAGCCCGCTGGTTAAGGGTACTTTGACGTGGCCTTTCTTAGAAACTTCGGCATTTTGGTCAAGGTATGTTTTCCGTGGTCTTCCCCTACCGACCCTTCCATCCACATTCGCAACGTAAATCTCTTGATGGATGGATTAAAAGATGACTGGCAACATCTTTTATTTATCCTCTACATATGCCCAAACCATCTAAGCATCCCTCTCTCAACTTTGAGACAGAACGAAGAGTTGTGATCTACTCTTTACACGTGACATACTCTTTACATTGCTCTATAAATTCCTCAAAATTAGTAGCGTATTCAACTCTCCATCAAAATGTACTGCATAGCTATCGTTATCATCATTATTAACGCCCTAGTGACTAGGCCGAATGTTAGTTAGGCTGCCCTTAAGATGTACTTCCTGGCTTCATACAGTGTCTTCGTCATCCGCGGGAATAGAACAGTGACTTCATTTTACTTCATTTTCTTCCTGTGAATTTTTTTCTAAAAAATGCTTGTAGAATTATATATATATATATATATATATATATATATATATATATATATATATATATATATATATATATATATATATATATATATATATATATATATATATTCGGAGAAAGGGATAATTAACCCATTACGCTTACCAAGCCGGATACCACTTGCCAGTTGGGCATACCTTTGATTCTGAAACTTCGCCACTGAGCCAGGGCGAAAAAGGTCACAGATTACAATGAAAAAGAAATCTGACGTGGTGGATTTAAAATAAGATAATAAAAACTTTGTCAATGTTTATTGCCCCAAAAACGAACACGACTAGACACTAAGGCATGACAAAATAGTAAACTTTTTTAACTTAAACTACGCTAATATATTTTCCCTTCAAATATTAGAATATAATTTAAGAATCTTTTACAGACAAAAAAAAATATCCAATATTCAATACTATTATAGAACTTAAAATTAAGTGTAACACGTTTAAAATATGTATATCCTAAAATTTGGTTAAAGCTTTATTAAATGAAATAACTTAATATAAAACAATATTTAAACTAAAACCATTTAAAATTAACGAACCTTATTTATGGATTATAAATGTCAAATAATAGTGACATAATTATTTTTGAAGGCAATTAATTATAACTATTATGCCAATGTCAAGTAAAATACGATAACCTAAAATCTCTTGAAATCTAACCAGTCAACTTATGTTATATACGTTACGTCTAGATAAAATGGTGGCTATTCTACCAAAATCTTCTATGGACTTTTTCAGTCAACTTAAAAAAATCACGATACATGCATTTATTTCATATCACTTTACTTATGTGCCTTAATGGAACTATATTGTATAATACACCACAATTGAACGATATAACTGATAATAAGATTATGAAAATGAAATAAAAACAACGTCACTGATGTAATTTGGCATGAAAAGTCCGACATAATTTATATATGCCTTTTACAAGCCATTTCTTTTGTCATCTATCGGTGGCTTATGCATTATGCCGGGGATTAAAAAGGAAAATTATCGTTATAAATATTAGGATAGTACAGATTTCAGAAAACAGGCAACATTATTCAATGAAGATTTTTATCTTTTGAATTATTATTTTTTTATTACTGATAACACAAAATGTTTGCTTACAATTTAAACAAAACCTCAATGTGAAAGACTATTATAAATTAAATATAATATGTATATACAAGTAATACAAGTAGATGAAATAGAGTAATAAAGTGATATACTCTGTATCCGTCCTTTATAAAAAATGTTTTTTTTTTATTTGTAAGTGGCATATGTCATCCATTTTGCTAGAAAAAAAAAAACAGAAAATTTATCGTTATAATTAATTGGACAAAATTATTCAATTATGTTAAGAACGTATCAGAAATTTTCCCGCTAATTTATATCAGTAACGTTGCGTTTGCATTTCATTTTATGTCATTGTTTAATTGTAGTGGCGTATTATACAATATAGTTCGATTAAGGCGTATAAAGGAAAATAATAAAGCGATATAAATGCGTGTATCGTGATTCCTCAAGTTGACTGAAAAAGTCCTTAGAAGTTTTTGGTAGAATAGCCACCATTTTATCAACACGTAACGTAATAAGCGGAATAGATACTTTTCGTTTTCAAGAGATTTGATATAATTGTATATTACTTGACACTGGCATAATAGTTATAACTGATTTCCATTAAAGAAAAGAAAACAAAGATATTGTTTATTTGAAATATTATAAATAGACTATTTTAAAATATGATTATTAATATTATGTTACTATTATTAATATTATATATTAAAGATTCACCTCAGTGTCAATAACTATATATTTTCACTACTCATACTACATATATATATATATATATATATATATATATATATATATATATATATATATATATAATATATATATATATATATATATATATATATATATATATATATATATATATATATATAAGATATCTTATCTTAATTAAGCCACTTATGTCTAATCTGATTAAGCTTATGAATATATTTATAATCTCCATCATTGTTTACTCGTCCTCGAGGCTTGGGGTATGTACCGGGGAGAAGACCGACCCTTGGAGTGGATTCGGGCGAGGAAGCTAGGCGTGCAGTCTAGGGAGGAAGCTGTCGGTCTCAATGGTGACGGATCTGTTCTACCTTCGAGCCAATATGTCATCATCTCTCCTTTACCCTGTTAAAATAATAAAAAAAGTTAATGAATATTATACACAGTGACTTTTTAATTACCCGAGAAAACTAAAATTCGCGTTTGTAAAAATATGTATGTCAGTAAGTAACATTCAAATATTATAGCGTTCATACAAAAATATTGTTTTATGGGACTTCAAAGAAATCCTGTAAATATTACGCGACCAAATTAGGATAGTTTTGATGCAGTTCATATTATTTTTTTCGTTCCCAAAATTATTGTCAGATACAGAAAGATTACATAATTTATTATACGTATTGTGGCTGTCTGTTTGCAGATTATGAAAAAATAATGTAGGTTTATATTAAAATTTTCTGTAAGTAGGTTTATATTAAATTATTCTGAAAAAATTGTATCTGATCATACATAAATAGTTTCAACGCTTTACAAAATGTTGTGTTGGTCGTAGAGCTGTGACAGACTATTTAATGCAGTATTTTTTGATCCAAATTTGCAATCAATTTTTTTGGACACCTGTTTCATTTACAGCGTCTCCTCTTGTTACGTCAATAATAACCTCTTGCCGTCTGATTCGTGCTGAAAATTTTGGCCCAAACATGAATATGACGAGCCAGGCTCGTGAATAGATAGTCGGGCCAAACGTAAACATCACGAGCCGAGGTCGTGTACAGATAGTCGGATCAAACATAAACATCACGAGCCTGGGTCGTGATTGAATGTTAGTTTCTATCACCACGCCACCAGAGTTAGTCATGAGTCTCATAATTGCAGTAACAAAGTAGTTAATATATTGTATAATTTAATTTTTAAAGATTATAGAACATAGTAGTGATGAGGAAAGTACGACGTATTTACCACGCGTTGACGTGTAATACTTGGGCCTGAGTTTCGTCGAGCTAAATGGCACGGCAAGGGCTTAAGGTTTTACAAAAATTTAATTATAAGTACCTTAACATCGACTACTCCTCTGGGTGCTGTGATGAAACGACCAGATTTGTCCAGAGCTCTCTTAACATCTTCAGATATTTGAATTTTCATCGCTGAAACAAGAATTAACATTATTTCTACAAGAACATACCAGAACTTTTTCCACCACAGTTGTGGTAGAGCCACGCTGCAGACTGCAGAATACTTTGTCAAGAATGGCATTTTATTTATTTGCATTGCAGCATGAATGGACCGGTTCGTCCGGGGAAGCACGGCACTTCCGCAGAAAACCGGTGTCTGAGTGGTAGCTTAGCTATCGCGCTTCGTACGGTGAGGACTGAATTACGAAGCCCTAACACGCTCCCCTCCCACAATGACACTTTCCTTAAAGGTCGGCAACGCTTACGCAGTGCATATGGCGTTGCGGATATCCAAGGTACTGATTGCTTTCCATCATTCTGCTTCCACATTCAAAAGCATAGTTGAATTAATCACCGCCATGCATAGATAGACACAGAGGTCTAGACGTGAATAATGAAAGGGGAAGAAATTAGATCTATTAATAAAATAGTTTTAGTTCGTTCTAAGTTTACAAAAAACTTACGCTCTCCCGTACTCTCCATTCTGCTGGCAGTATTTATGGTGTCCCCGAAGAGGCAGTACCGTGGCATTTTGCTACCAACAATGCCGGCTACGCAAGGGCCCGTGTGTATTCCACTGCGCATACATAGTGTCTGAAAAGTAAACCATTTAGTTTATACACAGTCCATATATCGATGCAAAAAATCGAGAAAAAAATACTGCCTCGCATGGTCTGAGTTTCACAGCTCTACGACCAAAAGAAAATGTTGTACAGTGTTGAAACTGTTTTTGCGTGATCAGATACAAATTTCTTTTAGAAATCTTAAGTTTTTTTTTAGGTGGTACGTTTTGCTCCGATTTCGATGGTGATATTTATGACCTAGGCATAGGGGAAGCCCACTTCTTGGATGAACGGATATTAACTTACCACGCTTGTTTCATGAAAATTGGCGGGGTTAGCATAAATATTTGTTTGACATAAATTATCCCGAACCCGTAGGCGAGAGACCCGCAATTGAACCAATTGGTAGAGACAGACCAATGCATGAATGGGCCGGCTCGCTCGGGGAAGTACCACACTCCCGCAGAAAACCGACGTCTGAGTGGCAGCTTAGCTACCGCGCTTTATCCGGTGAGCGGTTGAGCTCCGGTAGCCGAACCCCTCCTGCCCTACCCATAATGACACTTTCCTTTAAGGCCGGCAACGCTTCTGCACTGCCTATGGCACTGCGGATGTTTATGTGCGATGTTAATTGCTTTCCATCGGATGACGCGCTTGCTCGTTTGTCTTATTAAAAAAAATCTCTTATCAGCTGCACAGTTCTATTACCCACTAGTTTAGTCACCACCACACATAGATCACCGTGTGATTCAGTCGCAATTTTCTATGGGACTCTAGGACTATCTATCATTTACAGCGTTGCCGAAAAATTACAACATTGATATATTGAATAGACACGTGTCAAAAAGGCTGTCTACGCATTGTCGATGGCTCCAGCGTTGTTCTTTACTTATAAAAAACACAACAGTAAAAAAAAAAGAAAAATGCTTTAATAAATATAATCCATGCAAAGCAATCCACGATTATAATATCGATTAAGCAAAAACACTGAGACGAATATTACCTAAGTAGGTACCTGATCGGGGCGGTGTGGCAAACGGCACATAGATGTCGCTTCTAGCAGCTCCAGGGCCATACTCGCTATTTCCGTGGCGTGCTTATTGCCTGTAATTATTTTATTTATGAAAATTTACAGGTGAAGATGGAGCATAGTAGGTCTCTCTAGGCAGACCCGTGCCTTCCGATTCGGTCATAATTCAAATGTGGAATACATATATAAATAACACATAAAAAAGTACATACACACACACACACACATATATATATATATATATATATATATACATATATATATATATATATATATATATATATATATATATATATATATATATACATATAATGAAATAACAATATAAATGCCAGCAAGTGATGTATTAATTTATTTCAAAAATTATTATTTAGGAAAGGCTAGGTTAAGAGTACTGTAGTGATACATTCATAAATATATCACTGATGCATTAAAACCTTTTATATTATATATTTTACATTTAATTATGTAAATTATAATTATTATATTACTTAAAAAAAAGTGTGATTGAAGTAATAATTAATATATAAATGTACAATGAATAGAAAAATAAATTAATATCATTTTGAAGAATTTTAGGGGATAAGAAGGGAAACGAGCAGGCGAAGATTTAAGATTTCAATTACATTGAAGATAAAGCCCCCTAAAGATGACGGGTGACGACGTAAACAGTGCGGTTGGCACGCTATAGTACCCTCAACCGGCGAGCTTGCATGAGGAGAGTGAGGAATACAGAGGAAGCAAGGGTAGTATGCCGTGATCGTAGCAGATGGAGATCTGTGGTCTCTCCCTACCCCTACGGAAGACAGGCGTGTACTAACGAAACCCGTTACTTTCAACCGTATTCCCGAACCAATACGACATTGAAACCTTAAGAAAACAGGCCCTACATGTATTTCTTAAAGGCCGCTAACATTTCTGCAATGATTATTGCACTTTGGATGTCTATGGCATTGATTATTTTCCATCACGTGACATACCTACTCGTTTGCCTACTTATCCCATAAAAAAGGGCAAGCAAACGAGCCGGTCATCGGGTGGTAAGTGATCATCTCAAAGGCCGTTAACGAATTTGTAATACCTATGGTGTTTCACATCTCCATGGGCAGCGTTGATTGCCTTCCATCAGGCGACATGTTTGGTCGTTTGCCTCCTTATTCCACAGAAAAAAACCTTATCCACGAATAATCATTGGAATGCATCAGATACGATAGAAACGATGAGATATATATAGTTGAAATTTTTTTTAAAATAGGAGATTAACAATGTTTTGATATTACTTGACTTTGATATTTATATATTATTTACGAAGGGAAGATATATAGTAGTTTCCCACAACACAGGGAATCCTAGTGTGGGATCTAGTGTCCTACAAGATATGTAAGCATTTTGAAAAATAAAGATATTATTATTAGATATATTGTTATTTCTAGAATTATTTTTTTAATCATTTCAACTAAGGAAATAGTGCTTCGGTTAGGGATAAAATCGTGATCTTACCATTTCTGACAGGCAGACCCGAAGCCACCATGTACGAATCACCGATGGTTTCAATTTTGTAGACGTCGTAGCATTCGATGCGTTCATCGAATAACTTGTACACTGAATTGAGGAAACTGATCACCTGCAATCATTTGTAAGAGTTATTTAAGAACTTCGAGACTAAAAAGACTTTGACCCATAGTTATTATGTTATTATGGGTCGCACAACTCTAGTGCGCCGTAAACAGCAAAGAGCGTCGCGGCGCACACTTGCGCGCGCCATGAGTCGTGATAGCTATTCGGATTTCGGCTTTACATCAATAGAAGTAATCTATGAAGAAAAACCGCAATGTGTGCTGTTTGAAAGTTATATCATATGAAAGTATGGTTGCAAATATGCTAAAGCGACGTCTCGAGACCATTCACCAAATAAATTACTTAATTTTTTAATAGGAAGTTGTGTAATTTACGAAAACAAAATAAAACGTTTTATTTAACAAGCCGTACTGCTACGGCGACACCCGGGATCTTTAGGGGGTTTTTATCTTCAAATAAAATTCTTCAACACAATATTAATTTATTCTTCTATTTTTTTGTATATTTATATAATAATTATACTTTAATTACACTTTATCAATTTATATTTTATATAATTTCAATTACTTAGGCCGGACGGGTGTCATGTATAGACAAATGACGTCAGTCGAACTAATGCATTTTGTTTTATAACATTTTCTTTTTCATTTTAAATTTGAATATAACGAGTTTTTAAAAAAATGCAATATAATATAAAAGGTTTTAATGCATTAGTGATACATTTATGAATGTATCACTACAGTACTATGGCGTGTCAGCATCATCTTTAGGGAGGTTTTATCTTCAATATAAATGATGTCCTTCTAAGTGAAATTAATTTATTTTTCTATTCACTGTACATTCATATCTTATTCATTCATTTATTCAATGTTTATCAATTTACGTTTTATATCTCAATTACTTATGGCAGACAGGTGACATGTCGAACTAATCTATCGAAAGACGTCAGTCGAACTAATCTTATTATTTTTATAAAATAATTTATTTATTTTAAATTTTAAAATTATGAATATAAAAAGAAATAATATAATGTAAAAGGTTTTATTATATTCAAATAAAAAGTTTTAATACATTAGTGATACAATTATTATAGTATTACTACAGTGTACCAAGTAACACATTGTTAGCATTATTTAATATAGGGTTCATTATAATAAATATAAAAAAATAGAAAAGCAAAAAACCTCACAATATTACAGAAGAGAAGATACCTTCATTTAATAACACTATTGGTCGAAACATCCATGAGATAGCATTGTTTTAATTTTTATGACTAAATACGGCGCTGACACAAAATTCTAAACGTGTAAGTGCTCCGCGGTTTGAAAAAGTTTGGGAAACCCTGATGTAGGTTAAGACTGACTATTAATCATTACTAAGTACGTAATGATTAATGTTTTAATTGTTATTATCATCAAGAAAAACCCATCGACGATGTAAATGGCGCAGGTAATAAATAGCACGTTTGCGGTTTCAAAACCCGCATCAGGACAAACATATGTATGGCAGAGCAGTGATTTCCATGTCAGGGACTGGTATTGGACTATGGCCTAAATATCACCTGTCCGCACAAGACACTTGAAATTATTTTTGCTTTTTTAACTTTTGAACATTCTTTTCGGGATCGTATGAGGGTTTAGTGTGGGGCTTATGTGCTATATATGAGGGCTTAGGGATATGTGTGTATATGTGTGTGTGTGTGTGTGTGTGTGTGTGTGTATGTTGTCTTTGTTTATTAATATTTTGTTTTTCTTCCCTATCTTTTTAACATTGTGTCCATACTACGGTTGTCTGAAACAAAGAATGGCGGTCTTATATATTAACGATAAGACCGCCATTTGTATACAATTATTACAATCATTAATTGTATAACTTTGTTTTTGGTGTACCATAAAGAATACATCTATCTATCTAAATCAATACAATAAAATATAGATAATCAGCGTCCTCAGCGGTCCATTTTATTAATTTTTTTATTTTATTATTAAATTATTTGAACGATCCGTGGCAATAAAAAGGTTGAAAACCACTGGCCTATTGTTTTTATTCTGAGTACAGTTTTGTTATTGGTATTTGTTTTCTTTATAAAAGTATCTCCCATACAAGAAATATTTTTATGAAGTTATGATTGTAAAGCGTAAAAACAAAGTATTGTTGTGTTCTCAAGAAAAAAATTATCATTTTAATAAATAATAGGTCGGGGCAAAAGTATTTTCGTATTGTTCATACAAAGGAAAATATTTTTTAATGTATAATTTTTTATTTATTTATAATATGTATGAGCCGTTTTGATCGATGACTTGTTGACATCTTGTGGGTAGTGGCATGATCCTTTTCCTGGAGAAATTTTGAGATTTTTGATTTTAAAATCTGTCAGGTAGTGTTCACAGCGTTCTTTTGAGGTTAGCTTTATGCTTCCTAAAGAGTTTTGCAATGACCGAAACAGGTGGAAACCTGATGGAGCAAGGTCTCTCAATTTTTGCAGCGTGGCTATAGATGAGTGAGGTCTGGCGTTGTCATGGTACCCAAATGTCAAATTTTTTTACTTTCGTAAATGACGTAAAACTGTTTTATGATCAACATCCAGTTCTTAAGCAATGTCGTAGCTACTAATATGTCGATCTTGCTCCCCTTTCTCAAAGATGGCACTGATTTTATCTGTGACAGGGCGTCCAGAGCGAACCTTCTCTTTCACACTAAAATTGCCAGACTCGAAACGCTTGAACCACATTTGTGCTACTCTTATTGATACCGCATTAGGTCCGTAAACCGCACAAATTTTATTCGCGGCGTTGGTCGCATTTTTATCTTTTTTGTAATAAAATTTCAAAATGTACCGAATTTCTTCGTCACATACGTTCATTTTGCTTGCTTGAAAAACAATTGAAAAATGGCGGGAACTAGTTTTTTTTATTTATCGCATCTTCAGAATGTCACATTTAATATGGTATTAAAACCAGCCAGTTACATTCAGTACAGCCAAAGAGGTTTGATTACTAATAATACATTCAAAATACGAAAATGCTTTTAAAAATACTTCTAATATGAATGGTATTATTGACTAAAAATATGATTTTTAATATATTTGAGTTATTTTTGGTTATCAAATTTATTTTATAAAAAATATTTTATTCTGCTCGACGTTATCCTTATCGATAGGGATAAATGGAGGAGATTATTTCATTAGACAATCTGATTTTTAATAAATTAATAGTTTATGAAAACTCAACATACTTATTTATTTTTTTAAAAAAACATGTAGTTCTAGTGCAAAAATAACGTTAAGATAAAGTAACCAACCTGATACGGTGTAGATACAGCCGCAATGGCTGTGAAACCTACGATGTCACTAAAATAAACCGTCACCGAGGCAAAGAATTCAGCTGGCACCTGCAAACAGACATAAATGAATGAAGGTGCTATGTAAAATTTTTTATTTTTTTTATATTTGTACGATAAACCTGTGTAGAACAACTGAGCTTACGTTACGTATTCAATTTTCTATCATTATTTATATATTATATTATATATATATATATTATATATCATTTTTTTTACAGCAGAGCAGGCAAAGGAACTTGCAGATCACTGTCGCTCAAAGACTCGCAACTCCGAAGGCATGTTTATCGAACTGAGAAACATTGGACTAGATAAGTGCTGGAGTGGAGATCCCGTCTTGGTAACCACGAAGTGAAACACCTCCCACATGTGAGTGAGTGAAACATTGGAATCGCGTGGCTCTTTTTTTATAACAGAAACTAGACTAGACGAGTTCTGTAGTGGTAGAGCCACGTTGCAGACGATTTCTTTGTTAAGAATGGTATATTATTTGTCTGTAGCATGAATGGAGTAGCTCGCCCGGAGAGTATCACACCCCTGAAGAAAACCGGCGTCTGGGTGGGAGCTTAGCTACAGCGCTTTGTCCGGTGAGCGGTTGAGTTCCGGAGGGCCAACCTCATGATATTTTCCTTAAAGACCGGACGTTTATGGGCGGCGTTGATTGGTTTTCATCAGATGACATGTCTGCTCGTTTACCTTCCTGTCCCATAAAAAAAAGAAAAAAACAAGTAGAATTTATTTCTACGCAGATTTCATCCAATTTTTTTCACCTGCATTTGCACAGATGAAAAGAATTGGAGGACCACCACCATAGGCCAGGCATTATTGATGTTTGCATAGTTTACAAATACAGAATAAACTACACTAATGCCTAACCTGTTGCGTTTGCTTTAGTTGCTTGGCAACACTGGGCGGCAGCATCTGGTATAGAAGTGAGTCGCTAAGCTCTTTCTCATACTCCAACTCGCGCGCCTTCTCTGACAGGTTCCTGGCGTAAACCTGAAAACAAGATGACATTAGCGTTAGTTAAGGACGGTTGGCTTGTAATTTGAATTTCCGTTTTATCTGTTAGATTGTTAGCTTTAAATTACCGTAAAATTGTTCGTGTCACAAAAAAACCTACCACGTACAAAACTTCATAAGTTTCGTACGATACGGCTATCAAGTACTACCAACAGCAATTTGTATCCTGGGTAATCATTATCATCATAATGTTTAACAGCTTGCGGCGGTCCACTACTGGACGTTAGTCTTTCCTAAGAAGCACCACCTAGCCCGATCTTTGGCTACATGCATACCGTTTCTGTTAACCACCTTGCGCAGATCATCGCAGCATTTACCCGGGGATGCCCCCCGACTTAATGCCATATTACGTTTGTTACGACGCTGTCTCTACTCCAGTTCTCCTATGTTACAACGATCGTCGGATCTCAGACAAACATGACCAGCCCAATGCCACCTTAGTTTGCTAATTCGAATGACTATATCGGTGATTTTGGTTCTTGGCCACAGAAACTCCGAGCATAGCTCTCGTCATAGTTCTCTGAGTGATTCTGAGCTTGTGAAGCAGACGGACTGTCACTGGTCGAAGACTTTTGTTTTCAGGCTCTGAGATGAGATGAGATATTTTTATTATTCATCAAATCGTTGCTGCCCATTTTCTGGTATGATTAAGTCACGGGAAGAGATTGGGTGGCCTTATTCGATACCGGGAATTACAAAGAAATCGAGTAGTTCTAAATCGATTGCAATATTTGTGCCGAAAGGGTAAGTAAACATAAAATATACGCCATTTACCATTAAGTTATCTGACAAGAATCATTCTCATTTCACTCAAAGCAAGTATAGTATAATTGTATATACATAAATTATAAATGTTTATTCCATAATTCTAGGTATATCTGATGCTGCCCACGCTGTCCCACTGCTTAACCTACCACGCTTGTCCGATGCGGATTGGCGGGGTTCCCAGACTCGAAATAAATGCGGGGATCGAACCCGCGACCATTGACTCCGCGGGTGGAGGGCCCCGCCACTGAGCAAATTTGGCGTCGATGTATAAATAAATCTATATATTTAAAGGAACATCTCCACTGACACTATGTGCATACATATGTAGTTCCATTATTCTTTTCTTCTTCTTTAATGGTAATTAGTAATAATTATAATGCCAGTGTCAAGTAAAATACAATTCTTCTTGTCACAATACGTCTTGATGGCCGTTCTACCAAGAACTTTCATGGAATATTTCTTAAAAAGACACAATACACGCTTATATATCGATTCACTCCATTTCAATGCCTTAATTAAACTATATTAAGTAATAATACTTTCCTTGCGCATTAGAATGCTCCACTGTTACATTTGTCCCATTCTTTTATATGGATGCGAGGCTTGGGCGCTTAAAGAAGACGTCAGAAAACATATGGAAGCGTTCGAAATATAGGCACGTGGATGCTCGCTATTAGCTGGACTCAAAGGGTGGCCAATGACGAGGTTCTCCGACAAGTCAAGCAAAAACGTGTCTTTTGCAGACCGTTTAAGGTTACCTGGAGACATGACAGGTACAAGTTCTTGCAACTGATCATTATGGGAAAAGTCGCGGGCAAAAGACAAGTTGGTCGAAAACGAAAGTCTTGACTACGTAATATCAGGGAATGGACCGGTATAGCGAGTGCTCCAGAACGTTGCACTTCGCGAAGGACGAGGAGAGTTGTGCTGAATTGGCTGCCAATCTTCGCAAGTCGGAGAGGTACTCTTAGAAGAAGAATTAATATGCCAACAGAATTAAATAATATAACTGATAATAACATGAGATTATACTAATGATATTAAAAATTGACGTCATTTATGTAACTTGGCTACTACTTACTTACTACTATTCTTTCGAAATCGATATCATGTAACAAGAAACAGGATAGGCTGGAGTTGTTGCAAGGACTCCATCTTGTTTAACCAGTTCTATATAATAGACGGCCTTGGTTTGCTACAAACAAGTCTGTTTGTATTTATATTTTTTTTATATATTCACGCCTATCCGCAGGGGTTGGCAGAGACCACGGAGCTTCGTCCGCTACCAATCATCGTAGCGAAACGGCTCTCCATTAGTCGCTTTTCGCCCTCGTGAGAATCAGGACGTGACGGGTGGCGAACCACGTCGCTGTCATTTTCAACAAATTAGGTATATTAAATTCGTCTTTAGTTAATCCCACGAGCAAGGGAGGATGGAGGTCAGCCCCAGCAGAGCCCTGTATGCTGCGGTAAGGCACCATAGTTCCCGGATAGCTCGATCCCGTGACGGTCGGTACGCTTGCGACTAAGCTCGCTCCTAGCCACAAATCCATTGGCACGGCAGTGGATTGGCGGAGAGGACGGGTTGAATACGGTTAGGGGGGTTACCATACTCGGAATAAATATTTATAAATCCTAAATATTTCTTTTTTATATATTCACGCCTATCCCCCGCTGGGGTTGGCAGAGACCACAGAGCTCTACCCGCTACCATTCATCACAGCGAAACGGCTCTCCTTTGGTCGCTTCTCGCCCTCGTGAGAATCAGGACGTGACCACTTCGCCGTCATTTTCTATCACTAAATCCTAAATATTTTTGCGGGGATCGAATCCGCGACCAATGACTCCGCGGACGGAGGACCTCGCCACTGAGCCAATTGGTCGTCTGTCGTATTCCTGTTTATGGTCGTCGATATCGGAAGAATATCATATTCTAGAAAGCTGTGATTTTGAGGAGGAAGCAAAGCACGTACCTGAATGGTGTTGACAGCGTTCCGCACCAGTGCGATGATGATCGGCGAGACCACGCAGACCAAAACTAGTATACCGGCACAAACCGCCTCGCTGCGTCTTGCCTCTCTCAAGCTCTCGTTCACACCTTCCCTGTAAGATATTATGAAGTAAAATTATATCTAAATCCTTTTTTATAGGAGTTTGTTTTATAGTATGCTAATAGTTTGCCAAAAATTTTTCGAAATATCAAATTTTTTGGACAATTTTTATCCACAGCATAAATTACTTGGTTTTTCTAGAGAAATATGACACGACTGTAGCATTGTCCGCCTTTTTAGTCGCTTCGGTGTACCCTCTTTGCATATTGCAATTGCGTTTCCGGTCTTTAAGAAATGTGTAAGATTTTTTTTAAGGTTCCAATCTGAATTTTTTCTGTTCCAAAAAAATTTTTCTATTCTTTGATGGCAATTAGTTATAACTATTATGTCAGTGTCAAGTAAAATACAATAATATCCAATCTCTTGAAATGTAATACCATTTTATCATGATGTGACGTGTCAAGCTGACTTGTCACGTTACGTCTTGATAAAATGGTGGCTATTTTACCAAAACCTTCTATAGACTTCTTCAGTCACCTTAAAAAGTCACGATATCCGCATTTATTTCACTTCACTTATACACCTTAATCGAACTATGTTGTATAATACGCCACCACAACTAAACAATATAGCAGATAATAATATAAGATTATAAAAATAAAATAAAAACACAACGTCACTCATGTTTGTTGGCGGGCAAAGTCTCAAATATTGACACATAAGTTAGAAAGTAATCATATTTATAATTGTTTTGGTTCGTATATCGTATGTAATAAAACTCGAATTCCTGTGTCTTAATCACTATTTGTAGTCTAGAATGCGCTGCCCTCCCCCTCACGTTGTCAACCCCCGGTCACGTAACAAATTAAGTCGCCACTATTTGATTTGAATCAACTGAACTGCGACTGTAACTGTGAGAGAGAAATGCATCGGAACTTCCTGTGATTAGAAATCAATAATACGACTCTAAGTTGTTTCCTTATTTAAGTTAAATTGAAATTCCTTAATGATAAAATACACGTTGTCATTGACAAATATATTTTAATCTTCTTCTTTTTAGAGTGTCACTCCGACTTGCGTAGGTTGGCAGCCAATTCAGCACGACTTTCCTCCTCCTTCGTGAGGTGAAGCAATTCTGGAGCACTCGTTATCCCAGTCCACTCTCTGATATTACGTAGCCATGACTTTCTTTTTCGACCAACTTGTCTATATTTTAATATAGAATGTTAAATTAATAAACTCCCTTTTCCATTGGCTTTGCAACCCAGGATAACTTTTGAATTCCTCCACAATTTTTCACCATGGTCACTATTCTTGGCAGTATAGCTCCATAACCTAGTTCTTTCCATTGTTTCTATGTCCTCTTTTATGTAATCGTTCCACTTTTTCTTTGATCTACAGCCTTGTTTCTTCTGTTGTGGAGTCTTTTTAGTCATAATACTAGAATGCTCCGGCGCTGTCGATCCGCTCCATGTGACTCATCCAACGTAATGTTTGTGCTTTGTAAAATAACGCTATAGATTCATTACCGAGATGGTTCAACTTGTGGTTCATCTTTCGGTATCTGCAGTCTAACTCTCGTATTGGGCTGAAAATATTCTTTAGCACTACTCTCGCAAAAACAGCTAGTTTTAAGGCAGTAAACGTTGTTCAAAACATTTTTTTTGAATTCATATCCAACACGCATTCGGTGTCATACAGACAAATTTATGGTATCTCCTTTCGGCATTCCTTGTTTCAAATTAAAAATTGTTCTGCTAAATATTGATAAAGGTATATAAAAGGTTTTGTTTCATTTTGTTTCGAAGATTAAACGGAAAAAGATGGAAGGAATTTTCTTACCTACCTGATATAACCCTTCAATTCCTCAGGAGGGAACTTTCTTACCTACCTGATATAACCCCTCAGTTGTTTTTGTACAGCTCGCAGTTTATCCAGGAGTGTTGCGGTCTGATCAAAATATTCTATGGCATCGCTGACACTTCCGTCTTGGTGTTTGTTATCCACAATTTGTTGGTTCCTATTAAAAGCAAAGAGAATACTTCTGAATTATGTAATCATTTGTGGAAAATATACGGGAGGAGTTAGTTTAAGGGTAGAATATATTAGAATAGAATTTAATAGAAGGAACAGAATGAAACAGAACAATACGGACAAAAAAATAGGATAGAAAAAAACAAACACCAATGGTTGAAAAGGTATATAAAAAGTCGGTCTTTTAAGTTAATGTTTATAGATCAATAGAAATAAGAGACTTGTAGGACAATGGGTTAAGTTTGTACCAAAACAAGCGTCTCGATAACTTGTTTTCAAATCAAAGCACTAAACATTAAACTGACAAATAAAGAATCCGTTCAAAATAAAGACGTTAGTAGTAACAGTCGATAAGAATTGGAACGAAATGTTTTCGTATTTAAGTCTTTGATGTCGACATTCATGTTTTAGACGCTAGTTTCAGTCAATCAATCAACAGCGAGCGGCAGTTCACTGCTGGACATAGGCCGCCTTCAAAAAGTTCCACCTTGTTCGCTTTTTAGTTTCACGCATCCATTTAGTGTCGGCTGCCCAGAGTAGAGCGTTGCACCATTTAGCTGGTTCATCATCGTTCCACACTACGGCTGCCAAGACGCGGTCTCTACTCCAGCACTGGTCTGCTCCAACGATTGTCGGTTCTCCGACAAACGTGACCAGCCCATTGCCATTTTAGTTTGCTAATTCGAAAGGCTATGTCGGTGACTTTAGTTCTCTGGCGTATTTGTTCATTCCGAATCATATCTACAAGAGAAACTCCGAGCATAGCTCTGTCCATAGCTCTCTGAGCTTGTGATGCTAAGTGAACTCATTTATATGTTTAGTAATAATTGAAAGAATAGTTTATTACTATTTTATATTTAAAAATTAAGATTTAAAAGTAGTAATTTTTAAGTTTCAGTTTTCAGTTTCTTTTTTAACAACCTAAAGGATGACTAGCAGAGAATGCCTGCCCAAAATTGTAGATTAAGATAAAATAAATAAATATTTTTTTCAAACTATTAATATTATTCATTTTAATTAAATCAATGTATTTGATAATAATATATAAATAGAAGAATACAATATATAATCAAAAAATACTAATAGTTATGTATTGAATTTGCCGCAAAATCGCTGCCTTTGCGTGATTGCAGCAAATGTATTGATGCATGCAGTTCACGAAGTAAATGCGCAACTCTCGCAAACGTGGCAGATATTTTTATTTTGTTTCAAAAAAAATCTTTTTAAATTGGGATGTAACTGTTTTTTTTTACTTATCATTCCTTTCTACTTTTTTGATGGCAATTAGTTATAACTATTATGCCAGTGTCAAGCAAAATACAATAAAATCAAATCTTTTGCAATGTCACGTTATGTCTTGATAAAAATGGTGGCTATTTTACCAAACTTGGACTTTTTCAGTCAACTTAAAAAGTTACGATACACACATTTATTTTATATCACTTCACTTATACATATTAATCGAACTTTATTGTATAATATGCCACTTTTATTAAACGACATAACTGATAATAATAAAAGATTATAAAAATCAAATAAAAACACGTTACTGATGTAAGTTGGCGGGAATACTCCTTTTTATTTATCATTTATTTTCTTCTTTTTAGGTGGCAATTAGTTATAACTATTATGCCAGTATCAAGTAAAATAAAAACTAATAATTTTGAAATGTCATCATTGTGTCGCATATACTTTTGCAGTAAAGTTAAAATGATACACGCATTTATTTCAATTCATTATACTTCAACGCCTTAATCAAATTAGTATAAATATATTGATTATATCTTCACAGAATTAAACAATATAACTGATAATTAGATGAGCTTATGAAAATGAAATATGAAAATACCACGTCACTGATGTAATTTTTTTTATAATACGTATCCCTTTGGTACATACTAACAATTGCTATACTTTATACCTCAGGGTACTAGAGTGCTTTACCTCAGCATGCGGGGCTCTGCTGACCATGGAGGTCACTTCTCTTGCGGCTCGTGGGATTCACTATGACGAATTTTAATAAAATAAATTTGTTAAAAAATGCCGGCGATGTGGTTCGCCACCCGTCACGTCCTGATTCCCGGATTCCATGGATGAGTGTGGAGGAAGCAAGGAAAGTGTGTCGGGATCGTAGCGGATGGAGATCTGTGGTCTCTGCCTACCCCTATGGTAGACAGGCGTGCCAATATGTATGTACGAATAAATGCTTTAATAATTACTGTATCAAAGTCACCGGTTGTCGACAGCCCTACCTGAAATCAATCATGACCTCGCAAGAAAACTCTTTCATCTCAGGAAAGCACAACTACGCGTGGTAACCAGCGTTATAACTGGACATGGTACATTTATTTGTGGTAGATGTTATAGAGAGCAGTGGGCTTTATATATATATATATATATATATATATATATATATATATATATATATATATATATATATATATATATATATATATATATATATATATATATATATATATATATATATATATATATATATATATATATATATATATATATATATATATATATATATATATATATATATATATATATCTATAACATCTAGCACAAATAAATTGTGTGATGGTTTTTGAAAGGGAGACGCAGTGCAGAGCCTGCATCACTTTCGTCCTCCGAACTCTTTTCTTCTTAACAAATTCTTCCTCTTACAAAATCTTCATTCCTTTGCTTTCTAAAGCTCCATGCATTATATTCATCAGTTTAACTCTTTTATAAAGAAACGTCGCACTCATAAACAAATATATTAAAAAGTATTAATTTACAAATATTACTCACTTTTTCTCCAAAACTTGGTACTCGGGACTATCTTCTTTGATATCCATATGTAGTGGTATTAGTGAGGGAACCAAATTCAGAGTGTTGTCTAGAAGATCGCGTCCCAGCACCATGTGAGCTATATACCTATAATAATAAAAATAATATTCTTTATTTCGGACAGATTTTTTTTGGTCCAATACATTTCTGTGTTAGTATATAGCTATTATATACGAATACTTTAAAGAATATGTTATTATAGAAAATCATATACATGTATTATATTATTTCTTATCAGTGTATATTCATGTATAGTCGATTCAGTTATTTTATAAACGATGAACAGTCTGCGGTAGACCATCGCTGGGCATAGGCCTCCTCGGCATTAAAGGCGGGAGTATATCTTACCGTTCGTGTGACCGCGGTTGAAGGTACCCACGCGCGAAATAATTGATGCCGAGGACCGAGCCAATGCCTTTGCATTCAATACTTCTCAATAAGTTCTTGAAGCCAACCAAGTATCTGTGAAAAATATAAGTCATGAATTCATTCATCATTATACAATCCATCCCGGTAATGGGTATGAAATCTGTTTTTTTTCAAAAAATTCTTACTGCTGTAATGATTGATCGATTCCCCATCTATCTTAATGGTTTAGTCGCAAAGTTATGTTCGTATTAAAAAAAAAAAAACTTATATTTTTAAACTAAACACCGACCCAGTTCCGTTCCTCATTACACTGGTGTTGCGTCATATTCCACGTCAACGCTGACCAGTTAATCGTGCATGTTCATATCGCCCAGCAAAGTTAACCTCAATGCGTTGTAAATACGATCCTCATTAGTGGAGATTTCCTCGAATCGTTTTCTACTCTCACTCATTTCGAACAGAAAGCGTTTATAAAATGGGGGTATATAAAGATTTAATTAAATTTTTCTTTAACGTAAAAATAGATGGACCCTCATATATTCATAATTAACCCGCAGAAGTAAACTGCTGGACAGAGGCTTTCTCTAAGGTCCGATTAGAAGATCTACCTACAACTGTAGGTAGATACCTAGTTTTGGCTACACGTATCTAGTTTCTGCCAGGTGCGCTGTGATGGTTCTATATATGTGACTATTTTTTATTCTAACCTTAGGTCGTCGAGTGGTAGAGCCACGCTGCAGACGAATACTTTGTCAAGATACTTTGGCATATTATTTGTCTGTAGCATGAATGGGCCGGCTCGCCCGGGGAAGTACCACACTCCCGCAGAAAACCGGCGTTCGCGTGGTAGCTTAGCTACCGCGTTTCGTCCGGTAAGCGATCGAGTTTCGGAGGCCCAACCTCCTCCTGGAGGAACGGACATTAACCAACCACGCTTGTCCAATGCGGAATAGCGGGGTTACCAGACTCGGAATAAATATTTGTAATCCATACGTGTGTTTATTCCGATGCGGGAATCGAACCCGTGACCATTGTCTCCGCGGGCGGAGGGCCCTGCCACTGAGCCATTTACTCGTCAATTGACTCAATTGCGTGATGTTATTTATCATAGAGTAAATTTAACAGTTATTAAATAATTGATCTTTACAATATTTAATACATTTCTAACAGCTAATATTTATAATATGGTTAAGTTATAAAGTTTATAATACCTCCATATAGTGCTGCTGTCCGTGTCCTTTATCTCCTTGGTGAGGTGATTGAGTAGCGCTGCATTGGCGTTTGTGTACCATTCCACCACCTCCGTCATCGATGTCCCTGGATTTATGTTTGCTCTGGGGAAAATGTATTGCACATTGAACGTCCAATCCATAAAGCATATTTTTTTTTCTTTTACATGGCAATAGGCTATAACTGTTATGCCATTATCTCAAGTAAAATACAATAATATCAAGTATCTTGAAATGTCTGCCTGTTTAAATTGACTAGTCAGTGTGTCACGTTACGTCTTGATAGAATTTTAGCTATATTACCTTTTCACCAATACCTTCTATGTACTAAACTATGAGTGAATATCTCTCGTGGAGTGATTATTAAAGTTTTAGTTAGAACATACATACATATATATCATCACGCCTGTTTCTCGTAGGAGTAGGCGGAGACTACAGATCTCCGTCCACTACGATCACGGCACACCTTCCTTGCTTCCTCCGCACTCATCCATCCATCCTCTCACATTCATCGTAGCGAAACATGTCTCTGTTAGTCGCTTCTCGCCCTCGTAGGAGTCAAGACGAACTTTTATTCAAACTTTATATATAGACATATTTAATTAAATTTAGGTTCCAAATAACATTGGACTACCATAATGGTGTAGTAAATTGTTCGCTTTCGGAGTTTAGGATCATGTGTTTAATTCCTACATTTCGATAAATAATTGTTTTCATTGGCAGCTATGGTTGTTTACCATAAGTTGACCCACTTGCCTATTTTTTTATGGCTTCTATAACTAAATATTTATTATCAATAACAACTTCCTATCCTCCTTGACCAATTACGCATCCGTATAATGCGTCCTTCAACGTTCACGGATGAGATAGAACCTCAAACTTCACTGAGCAATCCGAAAAGTTCGACGAAATTAAACGGCATTTTCCATTTCACTAGCAAATAAAGCCTGCCCGAGCTACGTTTACCTGACTATTGCTCAATTTGCCGTAAATCTGTTTCCGTGCTTAGATTTGTAATAGTTACAAACGAGATACCGGAACGAATTTTGTTATTCATTTATTTATTTCGCATAAATAACAAATTACTGGCGTTGGAATATACATAGTATGAACATATAATATTGCCTAGATTATAAATCTGAGTTTTTGCTTGCCTTTGTGTGCGAAAAGATATTATATTATAATATGAAGTGGATGAGATTATTACAAAAAATAAATTATTTTTATATAACATTGACGAACTGCTAAAGATGTCTCGCAGCAATTGCTTCAATTGATATTTTAATATTGAATATTATTATATCATATACTAGATAGACGACCAATTGGCTCAGTGGCAGGGCGCTCCACCTGCGGAGTCAATGGTCGCGGGTTCGATCTCCGCATCGGAATAAATATATATATGGATTACAAATATTTATTCCGAGTCTGGTAACCCCGCCAATACGCATTGGACAAGCGTGGTGAGTCAACGTCCGTTCCTCCAGAAATGGAGAGGCCCGTGTTCAGCAGTGGGACATATATGGTCTGTTAAAAAAAATATATACTACACGGCTCAGTGCACTTCATTTCACCTATAACTTTTGTTCCCCTGTACTTATCTTCTCCTGGTATGTTAGTACTTAGGTATGCAATACTTTTTAAAATCGCACAAAGAATCGACAGTTTTGTATAACAACATGTCCGTTAGACGCTAAAACCGTCACGAATGCCATCTATTGAAAGGAAAGAATAAGAATTTTTCACCTTTCAAGCTGTTTTTATATGTTTTCTATACATTTTTTTATTTGTAAACCTTCCCTGCGAACCAGGGCGAAGAAAATAAAAAATAATTTATTCAAATCGGTTGAATCGTTTTTGAGTTTATATATATATATATATATATATATATATATATATATATATATATATATATATATATATATATAAATATTGAACATTTAATGGGAAAGCTTACATGATCTGACGCAGGTATTAAAATTAATAAGAGAAAGCAGTTATGGAGAGTCAGTATACGAGTAGACTATTTTATATAAGTATGTTGCCATTTTCCACAGTTCTATGAATTTAATTTATTTCTTTATAAACGTACATTTAAAGCTTGTACATAACATATCTAGTTTTATAATGTGTTGCATACATACAATTTTGCCATTCTTTTATTATTTTATATGTTCCCAAACAAATAGTCGATAAAACGCATAACGGCTTTTTTATTGATAAAAAGTGTTCGAAGTTCTATTTGTGTACATTTTTACTGCTGTTTTTATGGTTTCCTTATTACTTTCCTTTTTTAGTCTTTTTTTGCCTTCATATGGTGTGAGCCTTCATATGGTGAAGCCAAAGTATTGCCACCAACCCTAGTAGCCAAGCGCAATTAGGTTTGCTGGCAGTACTGACGTTCGTTGATATGGACGATTGCTGGATTAAAGATGGTGTTTTGGTAGATACCTGATATTTTAAAGAATACAAAAGAGTTTTACCATCATTGGCGGACTAACGAGAAGTCGGAATGGACGGCGCGCTCCGGGCCTCTGGTTCAGGTTCCAAATATCTAGAAGTTCCCTTGATGAAATCTTAAACGAGGTTTTAAAAATATGCTCAGTACTGTAGTGATATATTAATAAATGTATCACTGTATTAATAAATGTAATAAAACTTTTTATTTGAATACATTGAAATTTTTTACATTATATTACTTTTTAAATTCGTAATTTTTAAATTTAAAATAAAAAAGGTTGTTAAATTAAATCAACTTTTTAGACTGAGGGATTCATTCGGGTTTGCCTTTGGGATCTCTTATGGGGCACAATTTGCGACAGTTTGACATTACCAGAATTTTTGTTAACCGTAATAACTAAGCTATTCTTGTATTAGATATACTAGTATATAGTTCACGCCAATAGTCCGATGGTGGAATGGAACTTACGACCTTATACGTAAGCGGTACCGTAATCAATTGAGATATTGCTGCTCGATAACTAGCTACTAGAAAGTGAGCCGAGATCGTGGCAGATGGAGTCCTGTGGTCTCTGCCTACCCCTACGGGAAACAGGCGTGAGGATATGTATGTATGTATATATTGTCATATATTCCGAATATCTCTCCGACTAATCTAAAGGTCAATCCGGCAATTAATTCCGCTGAATTTGTACTATATTTAATAGGTCGGGGCAAAAGTGTTTTCGTATTGTTCATACAAAGGAAAATATTTTTTTAGGTATAATTTTTTTTATTTATAATATGTATGTGCCGTTTTGATGGATGACTTGTTGCCACCTTGTGGATTTTTGATTAAAAAATCTGACAGGTAATGTTCACAGTGTTCTTTTGAGGTTAGCATTATGCTTCCTTAAGAGTTCTGCAATGACCGAAACAGGTGGAAATCTGATGGAGCAAGGTCAGGGCTATACGGAGGATGTCATGTCATGTGTACATCCCAGCCAAGCTCTCTCAATTTTTGCTGCGTGGTTATAGATGAGTGCGGTCTGGCGTTGTCATGGTACCCAAATGTCAAGTTTTTTTTTGTACCCAGACTTGCGTAAATGACGTAAAACTGTTTTATGATCAACATCCAGTTCTTCAGCAATGTCGCAGCTACTAATATGTCGATCTTGCTCCACTGTCTCAAACATGGCATTGATTTAATCTGTGACAGGGCGTCCAGAGCGAACCTCATCTTTCACACTAAAATTTCCAGACTTGAAACGCTTGAACCACATTTGTGCTACTCTTATTGATACCGCATTAGGTCCGTAAACCGCACAAATTTTATTCGCGGTGTTCGTCGCATTTTTCCTTTTTTGTAATAAAACTTTGACGACCGATTGGCTCAGTGGCCTGACCTCCATCCTCCCTTGCGGCTCGTGGGATTCACTAAGACGAATTTAATATACCTAATTTGTCAAAAATGACGGCGACGTGGTTCGCCACCCGTCACGTCCTGATTCTCACGAGGGCGAAAAGCGACCAATGACGAGCCGTTTCGCTGCGATGAATGGCAGCGGATGGAGCTCTGTGGTCTCTGCCAACCCCTGCGGGGGATAGGCGTGAATATATATATATAATAAAACTTTAAAATGTACCGAATTTCTTCGTCACATACGTTCATTTTGCTTGCTTGAAAAACAATTGAAAAATGGCGGGAACTAGATTTTTTTTATATATATTGCATCTTCAGAATGTCAAATTTAATATGGTATTAAAACCAGCCAGTTACATTCAGTACAGCCAAAGAGTTTTGATTACTAATAATACATTCAAAATACGAGAATACTTTTGCCCCGATCTAATATAACATCGTAGAGAATAAATAAATTAATTAAATACGCTTCGGGAAAATACTCAATGGGAAAATTTTGCATGAGGGCAATTTTTCAGTTCAATGGAAAAAGGAAAGTTTCCGTGTCGTACCCGTGAGTTAGTGGAATTCCTGATTAAGACCTCAATAAGTGCTGTAATGGGACAATAGTGATTGAACGGGGAGGGCGAGGGGGTTTGGAGTTAACTAAGACAAATAAGTTGGCTTGAGCTAATTTCGCCACCGCAAACAGTCACCGTGCTCTGATTGAAGCGGCACGTACGTTTGATAGAGTGATTTTAAAAATAGATTTAATTAGAAACGATCAAGCTGTATACGTTAGAAAGCAATTATATGTCTATGTAATGGAACCGAATAGAAAAACATTATTTGTTTGTGAGTGCATAATGGAGCTAAGTCAGATTTATGTATAATAGATAAAAATAGATTTGTTTCTTTTTTATGGGATAGGAAGGCAAATGAGCAATCATGTCACCTGATGGAAAGCATTCAACGCCGCCCATAGACTTCCTCAGCGTCATAGGCAGTGCGGAAGCGTTGCGGACTTTTAAGGAACGTGTCATTATGGGAGTAGGAATGGGAGAGGAAGGGGTAGAGGGAGGGGGAGGGTGTTGGGCCTCCGGAACTCGGCCGCTTATCGTACGAAGCGCGGTACGTAAGCTTCCACTCAGACGCCGGTTTTTAGCGGGAGGGTGGTACTTTCCCGGACGAGCCGGCCCATTCATACTTCAGACAAATATTGTGCCATTCTTGATAAGCTATTCGTCTGCAGCGTGACACTACCATATTAAATTTCTTTAATATATTAATTTGCTATCGTTTTGTTATACATCAGTCTATCAATAGTCAAATTTTGGGTATTGTTACTGAATGAGGTTCCTCTTAACGCAGAAAAGAAATGGTAGAAGAGTTTTTTGGTATCCTCTTTTTTTAATCACAGTGAATAATGTCCCACCGCTGGTTACGGGCCTCCTCATTTCTGAAGGAATGTAAGTATGTATGTATGGATATTAATCTATCACGTTTATATAAGGCGGATTAGCGGGGAACTACTCCTCGGAATAAATACCTTTAGGCCGTATATTAGGGTCGGGAAAAGAAATCTATTATTATTATTTCTTGAACTTCAAAACTTTATTTTACCGACAAATTCGCACCGTTTTATCACCAAAAAAATTACTGTAAAATGTACCAAATTTTCTTCTTGTTAGTTATTATTTTTAACACCCTGTAACTTACCCGAATAGATCAAATAAAAAACAGAAAAATATTTTTTTAGTGTGAATCACCTTTCCATCCATCATAAATCTGAAATTATTTGATCTATACTTTACGAGATATTCATCAATTCAGCTATCTAAGGCAAAAAAATGGATTAATTTTCCCCAATCTATAATATTACTTATTTATTTCGATGCGGTAATAGAAACGGCGCCCATTGGCTCTGTAAGCCACCGATTTAATTAGATAATCGGTATTGTTGTATGAACATCATAATACATTATATTATCCTATAGAAAACTGGAAAAGAACCTTATTAATATTTAATTAAAAATAAAATAATAAAAGAATACAAAATGTGATCCAATGAGGACCGATTTTGCAAGCAGTATCTGTCAAGATTTCGACCTACGTGGCAGCGATGAATATTTCCATATATATATGTGATACAGAAAGGAGTATGCTAGACATAAGGCTACGAGAACGAATGACTATTTCAAAAATTAGCGAAAAACCAAACCAAAGGGAAAAAACACGATCAGTCAGACGATCAAAAAACTGAAATGGACCTGGACGGGATACATCATGAGAACAAAAAAGGAAAAGTGGACAAGAGACATCGTGAAATGGTATCGCAGGAATGGAAAAATACAAAAGGGACGGCAAATAAAGAGATGGGAAGACGATCTATCAAAGGGATGGAGAAGATTAAGCTGGGGGAGGAAAAATCGGATGTAACTAGGGGAGGCCTATGTCAAGGGACAATCTAACAAAAAAACTGGTTGCTGATGGCACTATCAAATCTATAAATTTATAGTATGTTAATCTTATTATTTGTAAATACTCTGGTCAGCGCTTATCTTATCTTATCTCTTATGTGATATCAGTCGGTAATCCTCGGCTTTTGGATCTGAACGTCGTGAGTTCGTATCTTCCACTGGACTATTGATGTGAACCATATCCTTGCACAAGCATTATTAGCTTCGTTGGAATGTTTATAAATAACTCTAGTAATATTTAAATTATTCATACTTCTTTTATTAAAAACAAAAAAAAAATTCTTGCATCTCTGCTTCATACAAAAAGAACATGGAGAACAAAAATTACAGTGTAACAACAGTTTTTTTTGACAGCCCATATATGTCCCACTGCTCAGCACGGGCCTCTTGATTTCTGAAGGAACAGACGTTAACCCACCAAGCTTGTCCTATGCAGATTGACGGGGTTACCAGACTCGGAATAAATATTTGTAATCATACGTATATGTAATCCGATGCGGGGACCGAACCCGCGACCATTGACTCCGAGGACGGAGGGCGTCGCCACTGAGCCAATTGGTCGTCAACAACAGCTACGACGAACCAAAATGTAATAACAAGAAACCTTTCTTAGGTGTGTACAGATAACGAGTCTGCCATCCAGATATTGTTAAAATTTTACGACTTCGGTAATAAATGGACAATAAAACTTATGATGTTCTTTTTACAGCCAAACGTGATTCGAGCTTCCATTATAAATATGTACATTTTTAAGTAACGTCCTTTTATTTCTCCGTTATCAATGTAGCGTCTCAAATCAAATAAATTTCTTTTATAATAATGAAAACCTTTGGACAGTCAAAAGTTTTATATAGCTAAGATCCGCGACAAGCAAAACAATAACAGAAAATTAATAATGTGTGTTTTTTGTGCTGGATGAATTGGATTTATTTGGAATAATAGTTCCAAATAGACCTTTAAGGAAAGTGTCATTATAGGAGTGGGGATTGGTCGGGGACGGGGAGGGGTAGAAGGAGGTGGAGGGTGTTGGGCCCCCGGAACTCGGCAGCTCAGACGCCGGTTTCCTGCCGGCCGGCCCATTCATGCTACAGACCAATATTTCTTCTTCAATTTTCATTCTTGACAAAGTATTCGTCTGCAGCGTGGCTCTACCACTATTGATATTTTATTGTTTCTTCTCTTAATTAATTTCTTCGACAAAAAAAACTAGTTTATATCATACTATATTAATGTACAAGTGATCTCTTTTAATGAAGCTTACAAAACTCATGGTTTGGTCCCTGACGTGCAGTGCAACGACCCAAGCGAACACAATTAATTCAGTAAGTGTGTGTTAAGCGATTATACCATTATGACGCTTTTAAAAAATATTAAAGGTGTGTTTTCACAGTAAAAAAGTTTCCGTTTTTTAATTAGTGCTTTTGAGTTGATGGATCTTTTATTATACTATTATCTACTAAGGTTACATTATTCATATGTATGTATGTATGTACATCTTTTTTTTTCTATGGGATAGGAAAGCAAACGAGCAGGCGTGTCATTTAATGGCAAGCAATTAACGTCGACCATAGACATCCACAGTGCTATAGGCAGAGCGGAAGCGTTGTCGACCTTTAAGGAAAGTGTCATTATGGGATTGGGAATGGGAGGGGGAGGGTAAGGTACAACTCAGACGCCGGTTTTCTGCGGGAGTGTGGTACTCTCCCAGGCGAGCTGGTTCATTTGTGCTACAGACAAATATTATGCCATTCTTGACAAAGTATTCGTCTGCAGCGTGGCTCTACCACTATTAAAGTACAAGTAGAAAATATTGAAAAAAAGACGCAGTCTTTTTTTATATATAAGTTTTCTTGAATTCCTTTTAATCACTACACCTAAGCTAGCGCTTGTGCTAGGGATTATATTTATTTATTCTTTTTGTACGAATTGGAGTACAAATGCGGACTTAATGCTGGAAGGCATTTTCTACGGGGCAACCTTTTGGTTGATGGAAGAAATCTCTTTTTATTCCTAAAGTAAGAATAATTTTATAAAAACTTCCCAAACTGTAATAGATAATTATTCTTTTTTGTTCGCGAAAATGGACTTACATTTTCTGTCGACGATATGGAAAACTACGCACATATTGCCTTCAGGCTTATCTTATTCAATAGCTTTAAAAAGCAATCTCTTCTCCGCCAGCAAGACTTCGGCTACTGAGGTAGTAGGAGGGTCTGCAATGCTCTAGTTTTGATAATGTCGAAGCCAAGCAGCGATAAATCGACCGAACTTATCATCGATAAACCGACATTCTCATTTCCCTAATTTGTCTATAAAAACATTTCAATAACAACACAAAACAAACTTATAATGGATAAGCTTCAAAACACGCCATCGCTGAACGTATGAATAATATATGTAATAAAATTAAAGTGCTTTGTGTAGTTTCCGCAAAAACAAACTATTGAATTGGGATAATGAAATTGAAATTACCACGTATCCGTAGTTGACTAGTGTTGATAGACATCCTGAGCTATCGAATACTCGATTAGCTGTAAACGGTTTGACCGCTCCGTTAATTTGAACGATTTTCCCAATTATCCGACCGGAAATTAATTTAATCGGTTTGTTCGGATATTATGTTCACAGTAGTAAAACGATTATAATATCGATGGTTCAAGGAATATGTTTTTTTCCTTTCTAATTGTCATAATTTCATGATTGACTTCTATCTTTTTCTTTTTTTGGTGTAAATTAGTTATAACTATTATGCCAGTATCAAAAAAAAAAAACAATAAACATCAAGTATCTTAAAATACACTAATCAGCTTGTCACGTTACGTCTTGGTAAAATGGTGGCTATTCTGCCAAAGCTCCTATGGACTTTTACAGTTAACTTAAAAAATCACAATACACATACGCATTTATTTCATATCACTCAATTTATATTTTTTTGAACAGCCCATATATGTCCCACTGCTGAGCACAGGCCTCTCCGTTTTTGGAGGAACGGACGTTAACCCACCACGCTTTTCCAATCTGGAATGGCAGGGTTATCAGACTCGGAATAAATATTTGTAATCCATACATATCATTATTCCAATGCGGGGATCGAACCCGCGACAATTGACTTCGTGGACGGAGGGCCCCGCCATTGAGCCAATTGGTCGTCCAACTTATATACCTTAATCGAACTATATTGTATAACACGCCAAAAATAAACAATGTAACTTATAATAATATTCGATTATGAAAATGATCATTTTATTTATTTATATTGTTTATTATTGGGTTGTCAAATAAGTTTGTATTTTGATGCGCGAAGATATTGACGCCTATTGGACGGAAAATATTTAGGTGGAGGGAATATTTTCGTTATAATAGGCTAGATTTTGGTGGACAATTTATTTTACTTTGCTACTTAGTTTGTGACCTCGGGTATAGTAAAATGAGCATTTTCGGAAAATAATACAATAAAATCGTGTAAACTAGTAATGGAGAGGCCCCTGCTCAGCGGTGAGACATATATGGGCTGTTAAAAATAAAGTTGTATTAATTTCGAAAAGGAAAAAACGCATCCCAAGCAGCGAAAAAAAATATGCAATGTCTACGAGGCATCTGCAGTTACCGATCGCGTCGGACAAAAGGTTATGGTATACCAGGTTCAGAAGCGGAGAATTCAGCCTTAAAGATTGCGAGCACTCCGGATCTACTTGACAGTTTGAAGGTAGCTTTTGAAAAACGGCCTACAATATTATAATGTTGATTCCTTATTTTTTTTAAATAATACTAGCAATGTTATATCTATTTCAATAATGTGATATTGTTGAAATAGATATTATATCTATTATATCTATTTCAACAATGTGATATTGTTGAAATAGATATAACATCTCTATAACTATTCTCCTTTTGGCATTACATCCAATTTGCATTACATGTAATTATAGTGTAATACAAAAGCTAATTGAGAGCACACTTGAAAGTAAGAATGACGTACATTAGGGACTGGAACAAACATCAATCATTCTCTGGTTCTCGTAAATTTTATTTTCCATAATTTTCTTGGTAATCTAACTTTTTCATAGCTAAAATTGCTTTTCAACATGTAATCATTAGTTCAAGTAAGGAAGATTAATGCTTTTTTTCACAGCCCATACGCTTCCCTCTTCTGAGCACGCTTCCTTCCCACTTGTGGAGGAGTGTAGGAGTCACATATGAATTGGTCGAGATTAGAACAATTAAATATTTTTTTTAACAGCCCATATATGTCCCACTGCTGAGCAGGGGCCTCTCCATTTCTGGAGGAACAGACGTTAAATCCACAACGGGTAACCAATGCAGATTGGTGGTGGGATTAAAGAATAAGTCTATACATTTCTCAAAGACAAGCAACATCACGACAAAGTCAGTTGTATTGTTGACATCTATGGGCGGCGTTGACTGACTGGTTTGCATCAGGCAATATCATCAGGCATATCATCGGAATGAGCAAGAGTCATTCCCATTAAAAAACTCATCAGAATGATAAGACAACACTTACCTTAATTCTGCAAGTTCATCTAGAAATTCCGCACCATCAACGGGCTTTGGGCGATTCTTGAATATAAGCTGTGGAAGGTCACCCATCTGCTGGAGCGCGCTGTCAGTGTCAGCGAAACGTTGTGTTAAATTGGACCTGAACAACACATAATACCTTTTATTATTCATAAACAGCCTGAAGAAGTTCTCTGACGGATGTAGGACTCTCCTATTTGGGAGGACTTGCATTGATTCTAGAATCTACCCATTGATATATGTACGTTTATTTAATCTGCTTTTTTTAATCAAGTTTTTTACAGCAGAGAAGACAAATGAGTATACAGGTCACCTGGTGGTAAATGACCACTGCCATCCATAGACAGACAGACCCACAACGTGACGAAGTTCTTTTCAGATTATTAATGGAGTCAGGCGTTACTTTGCGGAAATCCATCACTATATGGACAGTCAAAAGATTTACTTAGCTAATATAAACAAATATTGTCGCGGATCTTAGCTAAGTAAAACTTTTGTCTGTCCATATAGAAGTTCTTTTCATTAAACAACACTTTTAATCAAATTCACTGTTCGTAGTATAAAAAAACCTTTTAATTGGCCCAGAAAAGAAGACAATTTTGTCTGAAAAGAAGGTTCGGGATTGTCTTTTCAGGCTCAACATTTGTTTCATTTGTTTACGTATATGAAACAAAAATGTAAAAAGAAAGGTAAATTTTCAAATTATTATTGCTTCTCTGTTTTGAACAGAGAAGTTCAGAACAGAGAAGCAATAATAATTTGAAAATTTTCTTTTCTTTTTATAAGATATACATGTTTATTAAATAAAGTTAATGAATAATATTTTACGACTTTTCCCGTCAATTTATATCAGTAACGCTGTTTTTATTTAATTTTCATAATATCACGTTATTATATAATTTAATTCTAGTGGAGTGTTGTTAATGCATAGAAGTATTCAAATTAAATAAATAAATAAATCTTTTTTTAAGTTGAATTCGAAAGTCCATAGTAAGTTTTGTTAGAACGGCAGTCATTTTAATAAGATGTAAATAGACAAGCTGAACATATGATTAATGGAGTCAGGCGTTACTTTGCGGAAATCCATTATTATGAAGACAGTTAAAACTTTTACTTAGCTTAGATCCGCGACAAGCAAACAACAAAAGAAAATTAATAATGTGTGTTTTCCTGTTGGATGAAGTGGATTTACAGGTCAGCAACTCTTCACCTACCAACCATTATACACAATACCAAATACACATTACCACTTTTCCACCTTGCAAACGACACCTATTTCGCCTCAACACGAGGCTACATCAGTTTTTACGGTCATCATCATCAACTCTTAACGGTTGTCTTCCGTATAGTCACCTATACCTGATGCCTCGTGTTGAGGTAAATAAAAGTTTTAACTGTCTACAAAGCTGAACAGAGTTGTTATTATTTTAAGATACTTGTTATTTCACTTGGCACTGTCATAATAACTTTTATTAACGTACCTATTGCCATCAAGGAAAAAGAAAAACATAATATTTTCATATTTGTATAACTTTCTTCACTCGTGTAGACATGTCGCAGCACGTGGACGTCGGAAATAAGGTTGATTATGATTGATGACCATGTCCGTCGTTCAAGTTCCAGCTTAGTATATTAAATTATATAATAATATAATGAAAATATTAAGTTAACTTAACTTTTACGTTACGTTAACTTAGTATATTAAATTATAATATAATGAAAATATTAAGTTAACTTAACTTTTACGTTACGTTAACTTAGTATATTAAATTATAATATATATACACACACATACACCGTGACTTTTTAATTACCCGAGAAAATTAAGTAATATATTCAGTTATCGATATACATTAAATTTAGTGAAGAAAAAAAATTTTTATTTTTATGAAATATTTATTAAAAATGTCCTTAATATATACCAAAAATTTTACAACAAAAAATCTTGCTAATTCAAATAGACATCATTATCATTCCAATATGAACTGCACCCAAACCAACCTAATTTGGTCGCGTAATATTTACGTATGGAAGGGATAACTATGAATGAAAACAATTTTCGCAACCTACCGACAAAAGACGTTTTTTCTCTTTCGCACGCGCTGTTGCCATACTTATGAATACATGCGTCTCATGCATAGTAGTAAATAAATACTACGAAGATGGCGTACAAGTATTTGATGCATTTACAGGATTTCTTTGAAGTCCCATAAAACAATATTTTTGTATAAACGCTATAATATTTGTTACTTACTGACATACACATTTTTACAAACGCGAATTTTAGTTTTCTCGGGTAATTAAAAAGTCACGGTGTATATATAAATGGAGCTATTTTGTTGGTTTAGCTAAAACTTAAAAACGGCTCGACCGATTTAAAAATTTTCTTTTATATTGTTCGCTCTAATACAGTGAAGGTTCACGAATAAAAGATATAGGAAAAACATAAAAGAACGGCTTGAAAAATGAAAAATTATTATTCTTTCTTTTACTTCTAATTAGTTTCATTTCAGTAGATGGCGTTCGTGACGGCTATATTGTCTAACGGACGTGTCGTTATACAAAATTGTCGTTTCTTTTGTACGATTTTGAAAAGTATTGCATATCTAAGTACTAACATTTTAGGAGAAGATAAATAAAGGGTACATACACTGTAAGTGAAACGAAGATCACCTGGCCATTTAGTACAATATAGAAAATTTTCTCGTACTCCTACGTTCTTCGAGACTTTTTTTAAAATAGAAACATCATTTATCAGTAAAGCTCTAGTAATTGAGAGTTACACAGTAGAGTGATAAGAAACTTATTATGTGTGACATGATTATGAATTTATCACACTGAATAATTGCACCTTAGAGCCCTATCTGCGTATCAGAATCTATTTTCATTATAAGATCAAATTGTGTCTCTGTGAAGTAAGGCACAAAGCCGCGGTAATCACTTTGACTTTTTAAAACTATCCTTCTACTATCATTTTGTCTGGCTTAAGAGATAATCAAAGCCTGAGACATCTTCGACTTCAAACGCTTCCGGCTTTTGGGATATATGAATACTTAAGTTAAGAAGGTTGTCCGATGTCATATTAGTTCGGAAATACAACAGTATTTCCGAACTAATATGACATTGGACAACCATTGTATAGTGTTAAAGATGTGGTGCTAAAGATAGCCGATTTCATAGACTGGTAGTAAGAGGCAAGATGTTTTGAGAAAAACGCACTATACTAGATCGCCACTAATTTACTCAGACAGATAAAGTTGTTGACAAGTTGGGCGTAGCGTGTTCTACGCACAGACGCAGCGTTGCATGGTAATGGGTTGGCCCCGCCTCCTTCGTAGCGCTGCTTCTACGAACAGCTTCCTATTGCACTGTTGATGTGTGTCACAGAAGAAATAATTATTGCTAGAATGAGTGTTATAACTGGATCAGTCGGGGCAGAATTCTGTTATGAAAATACTTCTGTCGACTCCATTGATCCCATTAAGGAAAAAATATTTTTCATATTATTAATGGTAAGTGGCAAAACCTATCTATACATCAAACCCAGCAGTGAATAATTGTCTCCCCATAAATAAGTCTGCATTAGGACAGAGAACCTTGAAGAGAACTGTGTGTCTATTGAACGTGAAATATTTTCATACCTTATACGTGTTGTACTCACTGAAGGTTTTTCATTCTTTTTATAAGTAGCTTGACGAGCGCTTAGTTGAGTGGTTAGACTACCTGACTTCAGAGCAGTTGTTCTAAGTTCTGGGTTCAACTCTGGTGGAAACTAAAGTTATTTTCTTGAACACAAAAAATATCTGATGTGTTTTAAAGATTAATTTAATTTGCTTTTCAACAGAATCTAAAGAAATCAAAATACAATTCTATTAAATTACAACTTCTTCTCGTGGGTGTCGTATAAAGTGATTATTAGAGTAGATCAGTCTTCTTCTTAGATTGTCTCTCCGATATCCGAAGGTTTACAGTCAATTCAGCACAATTTTTGGATTACGTTTAAATAACTTTCTTTCTTTGATGGCAATAAGTTATAACTATTATGCGAGTGTCAAGTAAATTACAGTAATATCAAGTATCTTGAAATGTACTGGTCATTTTGCTATGTTATGTCTTGATAGAATGGTGGCTATTAATATAATATATAATATATAATATAATATAATATAATATATAATATAATATAATATATAATATAATATAATATAATATATATTTATTGTTCATTGATAAGTTTACAATTTTTGTTTCCCCAAATTATTCTACCAAAACTTTCTATAGACTTTTTCAGTCAACTTAAAAAGTCACAATACACGCATTTATTTCATATTACTTCACTTATACGCTTTAATCGAACTATATTGTATAAAACGCCACCACAATTAAACAATATAACTGATGCTAATGTAAGATTAGAAAAATGAAATAAAACCACTACATCACTGATTTTAGTTGGCGGGAAAAGTTACATTTAAATTTAAAATTCTTTTTTAAAACACATCAATTAGGGATGCCACGATACACACATCTGTCGATATTTTACTGATACCTATATTCATAATAAAGTATCAACGATAAGACATTGAAGATTAAAAACTTTGCTTAGAAACAGATGAAATTACATATGTATAATATTTATTTAGAATGTTAAAAAAATTATGAATAAATTTTAAAAATTGTAATTTAACAGAATATACGTTCAGATTAGATATTAATAATTAAAATTTACATTCATGAGATTTTTATCAGGAAACACAACATCTTTAAATTATTCTGTGAAAGTCGATTTTGTAAGTATGTTTAGACAAGACCTGCCGTGGAGAACAGCCTTTCAGTAACGATAGGAAAACTCGCCAAAAGAAAACTTCATTCCCATCATCTAGATAAGTGGCGAACCAGTATGGTGTGTTTTTTTCGAAACTCTATTCTATACACCATCATTCTATAGGAACAGCTGTCTTCAGCGGTATTTCCGAACCGATACGACATTGGAACCTTCAAAAACAAGCCTACTCATATCTCAAAGGCCGGCAACGCTTTTGTGTTTTCTATGCTTTTGCATATGTCTATGGGCGGCGTTGATTGCTTTACATTAGGTCATAAGCTAGATCGTTTTCCTCGCATTCCCATAAAAAAAAAAGATTAATCTCATTTGGTAACTGAAGAAAGTTTATGCCATATTTTTGTTTATTACAAATAAATTAATTCGCAAACAATAATTGGCAGAACAAGCAACTAGTAGAATGAATGATACTCGATACGTTTAAAAAAACGAATTGAGTATGAGGATGGCGCTCTTACGCGCGAGAATAGTGTAAAATTCAAAATATATCGGCAATTTAACATCGCCGATGCTGATGTATCGGAAAAAAACAGAGTAACATCGATATATTGGTATCTGATTCATCCCTAGCATCGACCTAGATAAATATTTAGTACGTCATAATCTGAATAATATATTTTGTGGGAAATATGCTTGAATTATTGTGTGTGCTTGTAAGTGGTAGAGCCACGTTGCAGACGAATACTTTGTCAAGAATGGCATATTATTTGTTTGTAGAATGAATGGGCCGGCTCGCCCGGGGAAGTACCACACTCCCGCAGAAAACCGGCGTCTGAGTGGTAGCTTAGCTTACCTACCGCACTTCGTATGGTGAGCGGTCTGAGTTCCGGAGGCCAAACACCCTCCCCCTCCCACTCTCCTTCCCCCTCCCACTCCCATAATGTCACTTTCTTTAAAGGTCGGCAACGCTTCCGCACTGTCTGTGGCGCTGCGGATGTCTATGGGCGGCGCTGATTGCTTTCCATCAGGTGACGCGCCTGCTCGTTTGCCCTCCATCCCATAAAAAAAAATTACAAATGATATTGGTATTACGTTTGTATTGGCAATTTATTCTACACCAGACTCTTAAATAAATAAATAAATAATACATGTAACAAACAAAAGAATGAGTGAACGCTCGGCTCTTGACTTGAGGAACAACCGACAGCAGTAGATATTATCATATCAACTTTACCCTCGGAACAATAGATAGAATAAATTGAATTCTCGTATAGACAAATAAAGGAATATTGATGGTTAGTCAGGCGAGATAGTTTAGTTAAAGAAAAAATATATTTATATATATTTATTATAGGTATAATTGAGCAGTCTACTAGTGGATCAGTGGGATTATAAGACAAACGAATGTGTGGCCAATCAGCGTGGGCCATAGACATCTGTAACACCTTAAGCTCTATTGAAGTGTTGCCAGCCCGTAAGATATGTAGGCTTTGTTTTTGGGTGATACTTGTATCGTATAGATTTGAAAGTATCGCTTTAGATAGGTGGTTCTACAAATTAGTGGTACCTGGATTGAAGCCGACCGTCCCGGGAATGGGCTCCCCCGGGTACTATAGTGCCTTACCTCAGCATGCAGCCCCAGCAGAGGCCCGCTGTTGGGGCTGACCTCTAGGATAGAGGCGCGGCCCTTGCGGCTCGTGGGATTCCTATTTTTATAAATCTAATTTGTTAAGAAAATGAAGGCGACGTGGTTCGTCAAACGTTACGTCCTGATTTCCACAAGGGCGAGAAGCGATTAACGGAGAGCCGTTTCGCTACGATGAATGTGAGAGGAAGGATAGATGAAACGATGGATGAGTGTGGAGGAAGTCAGGATAGTGTGCCGGGATCGTACAGCCGGGAAACAGGCATGACGATATGTATGTATGTGGAATGTAGTTTCTGGTGAAGCGCATCGTACTGGATCGCCACACATCCAGATGGTGGAGATAAACTTAACTTACTGGAAACAAACTCAGAGTTGCTTCACTTTATTTACTTTCTAAATGATTATAAAAAAACAAACGTGATAATGTTAGAATGTAAACTTGAACATAATAAAGTTTTATCATATTTTTCGGAGTTTGAACTTTATAGTCTTTCCAATATTTATGTGTCAATTCGTCGAGATTCAAAACATAATCTTTGCAAAGTGTTGATTTCATTCTCGAATTTGGTATTTGACACGTTTTACGAGTTAAGATACAAATTGTAAAGTCTGCTAAAGTGTGGAATGATAAAAAATATACAGATTATATCTATTTAAAAAACGCTATGGGCAGGTTTGAGTTGTGAATAAATACTGACAATTGAATTGATCAAGACTGTCAAACGCACTGCGCTAAGTCATCGTGATATTTATATTCAATAATGCGTCTTGTATTACACAGATAAATGTGGGCATATAGACGGATGCTCGCTCAAAAGGTGTCCAATGACGAAGTTCTTTGACTTTTGCAGACCGTCATTTGTCGAAAAAGAAAGTCTTGGCTACGTAATATCAGGGAGTGGACCGGGATAGCGAGTGCTCCAGAACTGCTGCATTTCACGAAGGAGGAGGAAAGTTGTGTTGAATTGGTTGTCAACCTTCGCAAGTCGGAGAGGCACTCTTCGAAGAAGAATTACACAGATGGCGTTATATAGTTTTAACTTACATTATGGTTTCACTCTTTATTTTTTTTCTAGCAGAGCTAGCAAATGTTTTGCCCTGAATAAAAATACCTAGAACCCGATTGCAGTGTATCAACTGGGTCCTACTCAAACACAAGAAAATTGATCAAAGTCGGTCCAGCCATTAAGGATTTTAGTGACAAACATACGTACAGAATAATTATATATATATAAAGATTTATCCAAATACTTAATATTATTTATCATAATTACTGTTTTTATTTTAATTTTTGATATTGTGTTACAGTGTCCTCATAACTAAGGGAACTGTCTCACACTAGGAGTCACTGTTTTGTGGGACTAGAGTCTTGTAACATGTGCAAAATTCTGAAAATAAAAGTATTGTTAGCACTTTTATTTATTATACATTCTTTTCTTTTAATAACAATTATTAGTATAAGTAAAAATAAATAATATAAAAATAATATTATTAATTTTATAATTAGTTATGTAGCCTTCGTGGCGGGAAAAAAACAAGACAACGAAGGATTTAGGCATCCAAGGAGAGAAAGTTTCTTACGATCCTATCCGTACACATGATGGCTGCTTTTGAATTTAACTAACTTTTTACCGATAAGTATATTCGCAGTTACTGCTATGGGTACAATGACAGTTGAATCAACATGCTACAAGGAGGAAATCTCATACGCAAGGTCGATGTATCTTATTTGTGTATCTTCTTACCAGTTTTATTAGATTTTTCTAGTGATACAGCCACGCTGCAGATGAATATTTTGTCAAGAATGGCTTATTATTTGTCTGTAGCATGAATGGGCTGGCTCGCCTGGGGAAGTACCACACTCCCGCAGAAAACCGGCGTCTGAGTGGTAGCTTGTCTACCGCGCTTCGTACGGTGAGCGGTCTGAGTTCCGGAGGCCCATCACCGTCCCCTTCCCAATCCCCCTCCGATTCCCACTCCCACTCCCACTCCCCCTCCGATTCCCACTCCCATAATTTCACTTTCCTTTAAGGTCGGCAACGTTTCCGCACTGCCTTTGGCGTTGCGCAATGTCTATGGGCGGCGTTGGTTGTTTTCCATCACGTGAGACGTCTGCTCGTTTGCCTTCCTATGCCATAAAAAAAAAGATTTTGTTTTTTCGCGTTTATTATTATTATAAATAAATACGGTATTTTTATGAATAGATTTATTATCAATTGAAGAATATTTGTTGGACATAAGTTCCCTTTACTCGTCATTGATATTGAGAAGTGTGAGTGTAAATGTATTCAGCGGGGAGTAGAGTGCCAATAAAACAGTCGGAAGCGGAGGTAATATTATTGAGTCGTCACCTATTTTATTATCCCTTTAGATCAGGGGTGAGCAACCTTTTTAATCAACGATCCAATTTAAATTTTAAATTTTTTTTGCGGGCCGCACATAAAGTATCACTTATTAATAATTTGTTTCGGTTTAGTAAGTACTACCACTTTATTATAATTAATTTTATAATAATATATTGATGGGAGAAAGTCGATAAAATAAATTCAATTTTAGAAATGCTTGGAGGGCCGCATAAATATGTTTAACGGGCCGCGTGTTGCTCATCCCTGCTTTAGATCGTAGTCCTAATTTCTAGAGATTTGTATTGTTTACCCAAAATTATTGATCTACATACATACATTACACACTTACTAGTAGGTAGAGACTAGAGACCTTCATCTGCTAGGAGCCCCGCACGCTTTCTTTGCTTCATCCACATTCATCGCTCTTTTCGTACAAACTCTTTGTGTAAGGGTACTTTTGACCTGGGCTTTCTTGAGAATTTAAATAGTTATACATCCGTCGTAGCGAGATAAATCAAGCTAACGAAGGATTTAGGCATACAAGGAAAGAAAACTTCTTATGAATCTATCCGTGCATATTTGTATTGTTTACCCAAAAATATTGATCTACATTCATACATTACACACTTACTATGATGCCTGTTTCCCGTAGGGGTAGGCAGAGCCTATAGATCTCCATCTGCTACAAGCTCGGCACGCTTTCTTTGCTTCATCCACATTCATCGCTCTTTTGTTACAAGCTCTTTGTGTTAGGGTACTATTGACCTGGCCTTTCTTGAAAATCTCAGCAATACAACCCTTTTAAATGAAGTCGATCTTCTTAATCGTTTATAATTGTAAATCATTAATATAATAAATTACTTATGTATTCCATAACTTCTATAATCATAACCTTTAGCAAAGGACCGAGGAGAGTCAGAAAAATACGAAGTGCGATATATAAGTGAAATTAAAACAAAACGAAAACCGAATCCAAAAGTGTGTCACCGTAACCGCGATGACGTCATTCATTTATCAAGTCCACATTGATTTTGTTTGTAAGTTTATGGAACAATATTTATAATGTTGTATTGATGTGTATATATATATATATATATATATATATATATATATATATATATATATATATATATATATATATATATATATATATATATATATATATATATATATATATATATATATATATATATGTGTGTGTGTGTGTGTGTGTGTGTTAAAAAACGATATTTAAATTATAAATAGCTAATTGTTTTACGCTACATCGAGGTTGTATGTTAATTTCACTAAAATAAATTATTACTTTTAATTCAGTCTATGCACACACCTCAGGGTACTGCCGTTCGTGAATATGAAGAATGCAACCTCCGACCTCTCTTGTTGTAGTCTTGTCACCAGTTTCCCGAGTTCCGTGGCACGACTGACCTGTGGACAAGAAGGAATGTAAAATATATTCTGCGATATCTTTGTTTATTATATGTCATCGGGGTGTCCAGTTGGAGAAACCTAACTACTTCAATACTTTCAAACAAGGATTATTTGAGCTAATTATAATAAATATGCTTGCATAATTCTTGTTTGAGAGTAGTCTGGATGAGTGACGATTCAGTACGGTGGGCTTCTCTCGAAACTTCTTTCCACATACCACCACTCTGCGGAACCAGCTACTTTCGACGGTCTTTCTGAACCGATACGTTGGCATCTTCAAAAAACAAGCCTACACATACCTAAAAGACCGGAAACACTCACGTGACTCCTGTGTCGCGGCTGTCTATTAGCGGCGTTGATTGCTTTCCATCAGGTGACACGCTTGCTCGTTTGCCCCCCCTAAAATTTGTTTATATAATTTGCATACCATAAAAAACACACACATATAGTACATATGTATATAATAAATTCTTGATTAATTTAATAACAAATTGTAATATATAAAAATAAAAAAAAAAATCATAGAAAAAATGTAAATCCGTAATTGGCTCCAGAAGTTTACAATAATTTATATGTATATGTGTTACCATATCATATTCTGTGGGTTTTGTATTGATGAATTAAATAAATAAATACCACCGACAGGTATTCCTAGTCTGGGTCCAAATTACCTCAAATAAGCTTATACATTATTTATAAATACCATCCAGCAAAACATTTTTTAATTTAAACACTCTCCAATCACTAAACGATAAATGTAAATATATTGCGATCTTGGAAAAAGCTATAAATTTTCATGAAAGTCTGTTTCCATGGCAAGTGGGGGGGGGGCGTCACACAGAGTAAACACGCACGGCACGGCAGAGGGTCAAAGCACTGACACGCTGCAGTCAACGCACGGACAAGTTAATACATTCCAGTTCACTGACTAAGCTTTTTTATTGTTGGCAATAAAATTGAATGTTTATTTTATTTTAGATTAAAATGATGGCATATTGTTCAATAACAGATGACCGACTGGCTTAGTGGCGGGGCCCCCACCCACGGAGTCAATGGATCCCCGCATCGGAATAAATATATGTATGGATTTATAAATATTTATTCCGATTTTGGTAACCCCCTCCCCAATCCGCATTTCCGTTCCTGACCTTTCCTCACTTCTCTATCCTTTCCTTTCCTTTCCGCCAATCTACGGTCTGCCGTGCCAAACGATGCATGGCTAAGGGCGAGCTTAGTAGCAAGCGTGTCGACCGTCCCGATCGGATCGGGCTCGCCTGGGTACTAAAGTGCCTTACCTCAGCATGCAGGGTTTTGCTGGGCTGACCTCCATCCTCCCTTGCGGGTCGTAGGATTCACTAAGATGACTTTAATATACCTAGTTTATGGAAAATGACGGCGATGTGGTTCGCCACCCGTCAAGTCCTGATTCTCACGAGGGCGAGAAGCGATCAATGGAGAGCCGTCTGCGATGAATGGTAGTGGATGGAGCTCTGTGGTCTCAGCCAACCCCTGCGGGAGATAGGCGTGAATATATATAATTGTTCAATATAGTTCGATTAAGTGGTTGAATTGAAATGAAAAGAAATAAATTCGTGTATTGCGACTTTAAAGTTGATTGCTAAAGGTTATAAAATCAATCAATGGGAGACATCCACAACACCGCTAATGTGGGGTTGTGGGACCCAGCCCCGGGGATCAGAAACCCACCACTCGAATTTCAAATGCAGGAGGCGACCGCCTCCCGGTCATTGGTGCCGCTGTGCCCAGCGACTTTTTAGGCGTCCTAATCGACTTCGCGTCGTCTAGATATGGCTAAAACCTATTCCTATGTTTGGTCCATCGCTGGCCCTCTCCCTTCGCAGGAGCCGGGCAGCGACTGGGGGAGTTCTCGTGGAAGCACGTCCCTCGGATGGACGTGCATGTAAGGGAGCAAACCGATTCAGATGTGTGTGTGGCCCATTGTAGGCTCGGTCGAACATCTTCCGAGCCAACTATATTATAGCAAGTTTTGATAGGACGGCCTCCATTTTATTAAGAATGCAGTATATGGCTACCCTATTTCTTTCCGTGGGCGTCTGACGTTTGAGTGCCAAGACCAATAGTAGATGAGGAGCATTGTCTATTCAGTATTTCTCAGCATTGAGGGAGTTCACAGTACAGCGATGGACTATTATGATTGTAACGATAATTATGATGGTATTGTGAAAAATAACTTGTCTGTATAATATTAATTAATATTATTTCATTCCTCTTAAAATGCCTTAATCGATATGATATTATATTATATAGTATATTGTGCAATAGGTTATTAGAATTAAACAATATAACTGATAATAATTTGTGATAATGAAAATGAAATAAAAATGTTAATTATATGATATTTACTAGCAGGAAATGTTCCAAAATACTTGATAATATTTTATTTGATACTGGCATAAAAGTTATATCTAATTGCCGATAACCAAAAAAAAATATTAAACATAAAAATTCACTATATTATGTCTATAGCATATTTTATTTGTGGCATGTTTAATCGCTGACACCTTTTGCGCAGAGAATTGACAGCGCATAATTAGAACTTTTATTTTTTAAAACTAAGACGGTGAAAAAATATAAGCAGATGTAGCCTGGCATGTTAATTGCAGCGAAATATATTACCATAAAAAGGCGTAACATATTCTTGAATTCTTTTTGTATTTTTCACGCCTCGCCAATATTTGTACTAATTCAATTCTTTGTTTATCGTAACTATTAGTGAATATATATGTACTAAATCCATGCTTAATTGTTAATATGTACAAGGCGTGCAAAAATTAAAATATTTAGATTTTATTGTTTGCGTTTATCGTTTGTAATCGATAAAAAGTAATAAAATACTTTTTATTAATATTTACGAGAATGTTTTTTAGTATGCAAATTTTCGTACCATATTGCATTGCATTACGGAATCTAAAAGATTTATTAACGATTTTTCATTAGTAGCGGCGACTAAATATTTTTTGTCACCGTTTGTAAGAAAGAAAAAAACCTTATTTCACAATTTGCAAAACAGTAAACAAAGAATATACACATAAAATAAAATAATAAATATATGATAAAGATTGCTTACTATACTATGTATAAAACTATAACAAACAAAACCTAAAACTATAACTATCAAAATAGAAAAATAAAATCATATTTTAATAATACAATAGTATATTGTGTGACCTATAGTGCAGTATGGATTATGAAAAGGTCGGTGGCACGCCACAGCGCTGATTTTCAGTGCGGCCCAATTGTTTCAAGCTGGTTGTGCACGGATATAACTTTATATATATATATATAATATATATATATATATACATATATATATATATATAATATATATATATATATACATATATATATATATGCGCATTAGAATGCTCCACGTCCAATGTCCGTTCTTCTATACGGATGTGAATCTTGGCGTCTTCCACAATTCTTCTCCAGCCGTCTCTATTCAGGGCAACGCGCTTTCATTTTTTAAATACTTTTAGTTAATGGCAAGAGATTCTGTTGTAGCGGTATGAGTGTACAGGGTTCTTTAACTGATGCTAAGATTTAAATACGTAAGGTACAAAGCCAGTATCTATCTCTGATTGCATTCATGCTCTGACTACTTTTCTTAATATTAATTGAAGCCGTGAGTGGAAAATGCCATTATCACAAAAAAAAAACATTTTACGGTCCGTTTTATTGCAAATAACTGTAAGCTTACTTTGTTGCTTTTCGCATCAAATAAATAATATATCATCTTTTCTAACACACACGGCATCGGCTGTAACTTATACGTAATAATAAAAATATAATATATATTTTTATTATTAAGTATAAGTTACAGTATACGTTATATACGTAATAATAAAAAAATAATGGCCACTAAGCTTCGTTGCTACGTTTGCCGAGTCGCGGTCTCCAGTCCAGCACTCGTTTACTTCAACGATTGTCGGTTCTCTGACAAAGGAAGAAGAAAGAATATATATATTTTTTATATATTCACGCCTATCCCCCGCAGGGGTTGGCAGAGACCACAGAGCTCCATCCGCTGCCATTCATCGCAGAGAAATGGCTCGTCATTGGTCGCTTTTCGCCCCTCGTGAGAATCAGGACGTGACGGGTGGCGAACCACGTCGCCGTCATTTCCGACAAATTAGGTATATTAAAATTAGTCTTAGTGAATCCCACGAGCCGCAAGGAAGGATGGAGGTCAGCCCCAGCAGAGCCCTGCATGCTGAGGTAAGGCACCATAGTCCCCGGGGGAGCCCGACCCCGGGACGATCGGCACGATTAAGAAAGAAAAAGACGTAATATATAAAAACTTGGTATTTCTTTTACAGTACCATATATGTTCCACTGCAAGACGCGCGCACTTCCTGTCCCTAAAGGATTGAACATTTACAGACTCGGAACAAATACCAATATAGGTGTTATTATCGCGATGTGAAAATCGAACTCGCAAAAATAACTCCGAAAGCGGAAATTTCGCCACTAAGCCCATAGCTGGCCAAATAAACGATAAGCAAATACGTAAAGAAATAAACATTGAAGTTAGTATTGTGTCTAGATAAGTCATTACCTGTTCCTCCACATCAGCTACTTCTCTGCCATTCGTCAAACTGTTCCTCAGGGAGAGCGTTGTCTGCACAATGAGGGCCAGGATCGGAATAAACGGAAGGAGTAGCAGTCTCCACAACTGGCAGCGTCGACTCCGACACCATCTTCGCAATTTCATGCCGAAACTGGGAGTTTTGGCTTCCATCTTGGAATTTTCCGGCGAAGCTGCAACAACGATGACAATTAATATTTCATGATTTATACTTGTTGGTGTTAACTTCTTTCCACGCACCACCACTCTGTGGAACCAGCTACCTTCGGAAGTCTTTCCGAACCGATACGACATTGGCATCTTCAGAAAACAAGGCTACACATACCCAAAAGACAGGCAACGTTTTCGTGACTCCTGCGGTGTTGCGATTATCTATGGGTGGTGATGATTGCTTTCCATCAGGTGGCACGCTTGCTCGTTTGTCCTCTTATCCAATAAATAAGGACAATATTTAAAACTGCTATAAATATTATATTAACAGTTAAAAATGTCGACATGTTGAAATTTAAATTCTTTATTTTCGATATATGAAATTACATTTTATTTATTTGACGTCATTTCGTCAACAGACAAGGTTTTACCGCTATTTCGTAATGAGGTTCATCTGGACAGAGAAGAAATGGCAAAAGTAACTTCATCCCTTTTTTTTGTATTTTTGTCTTCTTTTAATAATGCGACAATGTGCGCAGATCAAATTTTATAGTGTCACAGATAATCACGTTCATTTACTATGTGTATGATGCTGCGATTTGCTAAAGAAACGTAATGAAAATGATCCATTTTTAAAACGACTGATAACTGGCGATGAAAAATGGGTTGTTCACAACAATATCAAGCGGAAAAGATCGTGTCGCAGGCCAACCAACTCAAACAACATCAAAATTATTATTATTCATCAAAAGAAGGTTTTGATATCAGTTTGGTGGGATTACAAAGTAATTGTCTACTTTGAACTCTTACCACCTAAGCGAACGATCAATTCTGATGTCTACATTGAACAACTAACCAACCATATAGTCTTGACCTTGCACCATCTGATTACTTTTTGTTTCGATCTTTACAAAACTCCTTGAATGGTAAAAATTTCAATAATGATGATTATGTCAAATCGTACCTGATTCAGTTTTTTGCTAATAAAAACCAGAAGTTTTATGAACGTGGGATTATGATGCTGCTTGAAAGATGGCGAAAGGTCATTGATCAAAATGGGCAATACATTACAGAATAAAGTTATTTAGTTCCATGAAAGAATTGTCTTTGGTTTTCTAAAAAAATCTTCAATTACTTAGTTTCCAACCCAATATATATATATATATATATATATATATATATATATATATATATATATATATACACCTGTTGTATGTCGATGACTGCTCCACTGGTTGATTTATATAACGATTAACTTTGAGCGTAGTCTTCTTCATAACTCTTTGAGTGGCTTTAAGTTTGTAGCAGATGGACCGTTAGTGTCCATTTGACTTGGGCAGAAATAATAGGGTCTGAAGGTGGGTCAAAAAAAAATTCCTCGCTCACAAATGGTATATTTATTTCAAGTCGTTTGAATATTAAGTTTCGAATAATACATCAAGTTTTGCTAGTGAAGCCCTGCAATCAAATATTACCTTGCACAAGTTTTTTTCCTTTGGAAAGTTCATAATTGATTTTTTATTTCTCAGTATTTGATGAGGAAATCTTGTTGTTTTTTATGCGATTGTTTTATTATACTACGTCTTCGAATGCATAATATATAATGTTTCATTGTTCCCTTTAACATATTTCTTTTCTATTTATTTCTACATAACAATAACTCATCCTCGATAAAAGGTGTTGAAGGTATGAGGGGTGGAAGGCTAGTTACCTGAGATACAGGCTGACCCCCCAGTTCAGGCACTCGCCCGCCACATTAAAATTATTCTCATGATGTCCGCTAAATATACCGTAATATTCAAATAAATAATTAATTAACTAACTAAATTTAATGGCGCAGCGACCCAAAATGGATCTTGGCCTCCGAACAGATCTTACGCCACTTTGCCCTGTCCTGCGCCACCTCCAGCCAGCTACAGACTTGAAGGTCGCGCAAATTATCCTCAATCATGTCTCTCAGCGGTACCTGGGGCGCCCACAGGACGTCGTCCAGTTGGGCGACCCACATACGCTCTCTTGACTGCGCGGTCCTCCCCCATCCTCTCAACGTGGTCCAGCCAAAGTCGGTGAGCCTTAGTCACTCAAATACAAATAAATAAATAATTATGAATTAATCATTTAAATCTTTTTTTAAACACGTTTTGACTTATTTACAACAGTTTAAAATTAAAAATATACGTATTTAACTCATTACGCAGATATTTATGTACCTACACAACAAAACATATTTTTTTTCTAAAAATTATTAGTTTAACAATCCCTCAGCCCCAACGTAAAATCTTTAAATCTCGGAATATATTAATCTTAAATTACACAAACACAAATATATATATATATATATATATATATATATATATATATATATATATATATATATATATATATATATATATATATATATATATATATATATATATATATATATATATATATATATATATATATATATATATATATATATATATATATATATATTATATAAAGGTATTACTTTGCGGAAATCCATTATTATGTGGATTGTTAGAATTTAGAAAACAAAATAAAAAAGTTAGAAAACAAAAAAACACAAAAAAATAATAATGTGTGGTTACGGAAGACAACCGTTAAGTGACACTTAACGGTTATCTTCCGTAGAGTCTTCCATACCTGATGATGCCTCGTGTTGAGGTGAAACACGTGTTGTGTGCAATAATGTGGTAGTGTGTGTTTGGTGTTGTTGATTGTGGTTGGGAGGTGGAGAGTTGCTAACGGCCGTTTTTTCTGTAAATTTAGTTAAACTTCCCCGTAAATCCGCTTCTTCTAGTAGTAAACACACATTATTATTTTTCTGTTTTTGTTTGTTTGTCGCGGATCTTAGCTAAGTAAAAGTTCTGACAGTCCACATATATCTATTTTGATTATTAAGTCAAATAAATTACAAACTTATTAAATAATAAATAATATTTATTATACATAAGTGAAAAGATGAAATAACTCATATCTACTGTGATTCTACGGACATCTAATTCGCACTGCTTGTAAATCTTGTGGACCCACCTAACTCGTACTTAAAAAATCTACCAATGATACGGTCTGCGGTTTAATCAAGGAAAATTGTCTTGAAAGACATCAATGAGGCACTGACTGCTTTTATAATAATTAACAGCATTGTAAAAGATCGCTGCTGACAAAACTGTTTTGTCTTCTTTAAAAAAATCCTTGAAAATCACTCATCTGTGTTGTTTCCTCAATTTGTTTAGATGATTATACTTTTTCATAAAAATCGTAATCCGTGGCCAGTTTCATGCAATTCATTAACGTCTTTTGTCATCTAGATCAATTTCAAGTTTCGAATGTACATTTTTATTTAAAACTACTTTAAAAAAATATAGATCTTTTTTATATTATATACAATAGCTTATGCAATTATTCTCTCTCGTATTTACTTATATAATTGTGGCAGAGCCGCTGTAGACGAATACTTTATCAAGAATGGCATAATATTTGTGTGTAACATGAATGGGCTGGCTTGCCCAGGGAAGTACCACACTCCCGCAGAAAACGGGTGTCTGAGTGGTAGCTTACGTACCGTGCTTCGTACAGTGAGCGACCAAACACCTTCCCCTCTCCCTCTGCCCCTTCCCCATTCTCACTCCCATAATGACACTTTCCTTAAAGGCAACACTCCCGCACTGCTTATGGCGCTGCGGAAGTCTATGGACGGCGTTGATTGCTTTCCATCTTGTGACACGCCTGCTCATTTGCTTTACTATCTCATAAAAAAAAATCGCTGGTTTATTAATTCAATGTGTGTCTCTGTCTTTGATATCATAACTCTCTCACATTCTCATACAGTTCCACGTCAGTTGTTATCTTGGAAATCATTCAAATCAACGATCGATGAATCATCAATATTTGAGGTGAGTACTGGGGCGTTGATCCGATGGTAGTACCGGATATCGATGGCCTAATTGTCAGAATTCCAAAAACAGATATTTTCACCTTTTTCACTTTTGATGTCATCTTATGAATAATCTTAAAGCATTCTCGATGTAATACGCATTTATCTGAAATAATATAATTCTTTTTATACCTAAAGTAAGAAGTTTTGTATAAATATATTTCAAAGTACGAAAGAAATCCAGTATTGTATTGTTGTGGTAAAATGTACTATTATGGAGTTACGAATTTTATTTTATTATATTTTATTTATTAGGCACAAAAACAAGTTACAGTCTTAAAGAAAACGATATTATATAAACTTAACAACGCCCGGATTATAACTCTTTAAATTTGCGCACACCATGGCTACATTTTGACAATAGGGTTACTTATGTAATAATAAAATATTATAAAATTGAACAGATAAAATTAAATTTTTTTTAAAAAAAATAAGAAATATAAAGAAAAGAAGAATAACAATAATTTTGTAATCTATCGGCTGCCAGAGATATCACGGAGCGATCGCTTTAATTGATGTATTTTGATATTGAAAATATAGAACGTTTCTATACCGTTGTCAATGGATATATTATTGTATAGGCGACAAATACGTACCATAGAATTGTAATGGGATATATTGTTTGGATAAGATCTAATACTAAACGGTTTATAGGGATTTCGGTTCTGATGCAGGTGTTAAAATTTAAAAGAGAGAGCAGTTTTGGAGAGTCAATATGCGAGTGTATTATTTTATATAAGTTCTGATTTTTGGTCTGATTTAATAATCGAATTAAGGTAATTCTGATTATTTGGTCAACGACATACTCTTTTAATAAAGCGATCGTCTTCTCCCTGGACCGAGCCGGCGGATTTTATGGCCCTCTATAATCAAGGTAGCTTAAGTCATAACTTTGTCTATCTCAGAATTTTTCATCTTGGTTGAGGCTAAAGAATTTACAAACGCGTTTTCTTGCTCATCAGCTGCTAGTTTTTCTCCTTACGATATTTGATAAAAGTTTAATAAGACTCCAAATTTGAGTTTTGAATTGATTCAAGGAAATAAATAATTAGAGTATATTTATAATATTTTTTTTCGTCCCTACCATCTGAATAAGTAGCGATCTAATACGTTTTGTATTTTCTAAAATTCTATTCACACTACTGCTTTGTGGAATCAGCCACCTTCAGCTCTATTTTCAAATCAATAAGACAAAAAAACTTTCAGAGACAAGTCTACATTTTTCTCAAAGGCCTAGAACTAGAAGGGAGCATCTTTCGTTGATATTTTTGCACAAGATCTTACATAATAACATTGACAGTCCTAATATTCTAAGTTGTAAAATTTTAGTTTATTTCACAAGGAAATGAAAAGGAGTGTTTTTGGATCCATGGCCCCGCTTCGATCGTTGTGTGAATTGAAAATAAATGAAAAGAAACAACGCTTTAGACATTCTCTACGACAGTGTGGTACAATTCACGCACCGTATTAAATCTAACATTTAAGTCTCAGTATAATATATTTCATTTGTCTGCTTTCACTTTATGTTAATATTGTGTCCATCTGTAATTACGATTACCCTTTAGTATGTTTTAGAACTATTTAGAATAATGTACAGTAAACCCTCCGATAAAGCGATTTCGTATAACGCGATTTCATGTCCTTCATATAACGCGAGTTTTAGCAACATTGTACATTACAGTGATCCCTCGTATAACGCGTTTTCCTATAACGTGGAACCGATCTACCGCGTTATAGGAGGGTTTACTGTATAATGAACGTAACTCCTGTTAATGGTCCATAAATAAATAAAAAATAAGGCCGACAACCATTCCGCAATTCCTATGGCAGTGTAGATTTGTCAGATGAAACACTTGCTCGATGTTATCTTATCTCATAAAAAAATTAGTAACTTGAAAACAAAAATACAATATTATTTTACTTCATACTGTACACTGGTTTAGTTCCAAATAAGCTTTCCTCAGCTTAACCAGATACAAAGCGTAGCATATTGGACGCTACAAACGAGTCTAAAGTTAAATTGACCGGATTGGTTCTGATAAAGCTTCTCGCAATGACCACTCGGTACAGTTTAACCGATTCAAATTAACTGTTAAAAGAGATTTATAACAAACATATACAATAATTAACGATTATCGCATATGTTTGTTTTATAAGTATTAAATTGTAATTAGTTTAATTATCAAGAATATCTTCAGTATCCTCTCTCTCTCTCTCTCTCTCTCTGAGTCCTAAGACATGCTGGGGCATAGGACAGACACGACGTTTCTCCATCCAGACCTGTCGGAGGCCGTACGCTTCACTTCGCTACAGCTACACTACGCATATATCCTGGAGCGATCTTTAGTATACAATTCGTAAATCCAAAAAATGTTTTTATCACATCTCACTTTTGTCGTCATTTAATGGATAATCTTACTCTATCCGAAACTAACAAACGAAATTAAAAAAACTACCATATATTTTACAAAAAAAGACAATAAATGTAATGTGCAAATCTTGTACAATGAAATGTAAATAAAGAAATATATAAATCAAACAACTTTTACACGTGTAACATGTAAAAGTTGTTTGATTTATATATTTCTGTGTCCATCCTACAATTGTCTGGCAGACTTTTGTACAATATGTAAATATTACACACAATAATTGACTTAGTTTTTGGTGTACAATAAAGAATATAATCCATCTATCTATGTGTCTATGGTACAATCCTAATCCAACTTTATATTTGTTTTGAGCACAAAAATTGGGTTTGGTGGATGTAATTTATGTATGTCTCATATGACTTGCGCATTACGTGTTTGTTGGAGTGTCTGTTCTCGTATTTGGTACCATATTTCAATGGATTATTGTAAATTCAACGAGTATAGTGTACACGTACCTAAAATGTTATTATTATTCTTTTCACCCGAATAATCCACGCCTACCATAACAATGGAACTCCCTAATACCAACATATTCTGATATAGGCCCGTGTTCGTTTATATATAATATCCATTCCTGGAAATGGAGACGTTCGAACAGCAGCAGTAAGATATTTCTCTTCTTCTATGTCGTCATCCTCTTGGCAGAGCAGTCGTGGTCCTTATTTATAGTTGTGGCCTGTTTGACCAGACGCTGCCATTCATCCCTCATGGCTGCCTTCTTCATGCATTTAGCTTCTAGCTTCATGCTATTGAAAGCGGTCTTCATCTGGTCCGTCCACCGCATCGGAAATCTGCCACGCGCTCCTTTTCCTGTCCTTGCATAACCAGCCGCTCGATGTAGGTGTTATCGCGCCGAGAAACGTGCCCATAGAAGGAAAGTATGCCTTATGCTATGGAAAATAGAAGATATTTCGGGTGTGTAAAAAAAATTTGACGTTTTACCAGCTGATTATTGCTTCATAAAATTTCCCGTCACCCCCAAGTTTAGCGGACGGATTCCAGATTATTCTTAAATAGACGCTGTTGCCCATGTATGAGATTCGCTTTCATAGTTGCATCTTATGACACTCACGGGAAGGAATGAGCGGGAGGGAACCAAACGGCATAGACTAGAACTTAGGTAAAATCCCTAAATAGCAATTATACTTTTGTATTAAATTTTTGTGGGTGTGAAAAAAAGGGATATAATGTATATGAGCTGCGAAAAAATATGTTCCCTAATGTCATAAATTAGGGAACAAATTTTTTTGTACTATACATAATAAACAAATTATAACTTCTCTGCTTCGTTGAAAGATGATCTTTTGCGATTAATGCTGTTATTAAAATAATAGATAGTAATAATATAATGGACTTATTGGTAAAAATTTAGACGCCCATCTGTCCAAAGTAGATTTACGTAAGTGGTTTATCACTTCTAAATTCAAACAGCAGCCGTATTGTGTATGGCTAGGATTATGCGAAGGTTCCTTTCCTTGGATGCTTAAATCCTTCGGTGGCTTGGTTTATCCCGCCACAAGGAATGTATAACCTCAGTAATAATATTATTTTCGTAGTGTTTTTACATTAATAATATTATTGTTAAGAGAAAATTGTGTATAATAAATAAAAGAGATAATATTTTGTAAAGTTATATATTTAATTACCTAACCTGAAATGTAACAAATATGAAATAAATAAATATTTTGAGTTCTTTCTTATTGTTGTACCTACACTGTAAGGTACTCACTCACTCACTCATGGACCCTTTGAGGTACAACAACTCTCTTACATTAATTAAAACATTATGTATACTCTGTGGAATATAATAAATTGAAATTGATATTCTATTTCCCAGATGGACCGACCCATTGATGTTACTTAACTTCTTGACAAGTGCTATAAAATTATTTCAATATACATATATTATTCAGTAAAACTTAAATGGTTATTATGTACTCATTTAGTTTAACCCTGCTCCAATAAAAGCCAGTGATCACTAGTAACTCATTAACGTCCGATAAAGTCCTGGAACGTGACTGATTTGTGAGAAGCAAGTTTTGCAGTAAGGTCACTTGGATGCTTATGTATTATTCATATATTAAAACACATAAGCAACTTTAAAATCGGAATGTTGGTTAAGTTGTATAATATATTTTTTATATTTATTTTATTTCTGGAGATTTTTTATTTTTTTATTATCTACTCTATCTATTAGGATATAAATACTCGATCTATTAAGATATAAATATGTATGTGTAAGTTTTTTGGTTAAGATTTCACGTTTTGTTTTGGTAAGATTTTATACTTTTTGTCCAGTTTTATAATAAACTTTACATATTCTTTTTTCATCCACGCCCTGGATTGACTGGCAGAAAATGCTTGCAGATACAATAAAACACTAAAAGTATGCCAAAATAAAAAATAGATACTGAACATTATACTTTTTAATATTGTTCTTTTTCAAATATTCGTATTATTATTTAAGCACTACAAAAAAAAAAGATATATGTTTATTTCTATCAGCTGAAAATTTATTAAAACCCTGTGTTCTAAAAAAAATTGCAATGTATGTCTATGTGTAAAAATGTATCTCTTTCTGTTATTTCTACGTACGATTTTTGCTTGTGACACATGAAGTTAAGTTAAAATGGATAGAGGCTATAAATTTTTAGGAATCCAATATGTTTACTAGAATTTGTAAAAAAGAAAAACATATGTCGGGATAATGAATGCAGTGAAAATTTTCACAGTATTCCGAAGTTGATAAATTGAGTTGTATGTGTAAATTGAATATAATCTTTTTTTTTAGAACTGTCTTGTACGTTTCAGTCCAAGATATTCTATTCAGGTATAATAGAATCAATTATAAAATACTGTTATGGTCTGAAAAAAATTAATTCCTAACATTATACAATATAAAAAGAAGGTAATATATGCAAAATTACACATTTATTCGTAATATTTATACCCCAGCGTGTGGCATAACACTGGAAAGTAAATATAATATTATATTATAACTAAGGCGTTACACATATTAATATAGTAAAATTCTTTGAATAATACCAAAATTTATTATTAATAATATCAATAAATATAAGACTATGTGTTTCGAGTGGAGGTTTAGAGTGGAGTTTCGCCTCTTCAGCTCCATGAGGACGTGTTAATTTTGGTTGTTTATTAATCGAAAACTTTAATAAACTAAACTTTTAACTAAACATTACTAAACTTTAATAATATTTTTCCTACAACGCTACTAGAGTTACATTTAAAAGTAATCCTCAATATCAAAGATGTATTTACTTGTGGGTTTCAGTACGCTGCGTTATTCCGAAACAACTTTTTACAAAACACTACCTTCAATAAGACAATGGAACCTTAACACATTGAAGACGGTATGCGCTGAAAAGTGTCTACCCTCAGTTCCCGTACAATTTTTATTATTATCACTACAACTATAATTTTTTTCATGTCTTTACGTTGTCTTTACTTACAATTACACAATATTGCATCAGATTCCAAAAAACGTGAATTTCTGTCATCCTTCGCCAACAGTTGAAAAATAAAAGATGGGAATTCCCCTCTCCTGTCTTCAATGTGTTAAAAAAACAATTCTAAAAGATTATTAATGGAGTCAGGCGTTACTTTGCGGAAATCCATCACTATATGGACAGTCACTATAAGACACATGACTTTTCGGATGTCTTCCGTAGAGTCTACTATACCTGAAGATGCCTCGTGTTGGGGCGAAACACGTGTCGTTTACAAGATGGAAAAGTGATAATGTGTGTTTGGTGTTGTGTATAGTGGTTGGTGGGTGGAGAATTGATGGCCGATTTTCGGTAAGTTTTTGGTTTAAGTTCCAAATAAATCCACTTAACCCAACGGAAAAACACACTTTATTAATTTTCTGTTATTGTTTTGCTTGTCGCGGATCTTAGCTAAGTAAAACTTTTGACTGTCCATATAATTCTAAAAGACCGACAACGCGTCAGTGTCTATGCCATTCGGATGTCTATAGGCGGCGTTGACTGTTTTCCACTAAGCGAAGCCAGCTCGTTTGCTTTCCTATATCATAAAAAAAGTTTTTTTTTTGCTTATTAAGAAAAATATCAAGGGCAACGTTCGACAATTTGGGTCCACTACTTATATTCCTTTGTTGCGAAATCTGGGTCATCGATGGATATTAAATTTGGTTGTTTGTTGTCGCAACGGCACGCATATATTTTTATAGTCTTTCGGAGACTCCATTCTTCTTTTCACGATGTTCGGCCAACTTTGCTCCTAATATTATTTATTTGTCATGCGTACTTTGAGTCTTAAAAAAACACGCGTGTAAATATGTTTTATGTCTACAAAATCATTTATTTCACGTCTGATAAATGACCCTGAACAATCAACTTTCTAATTCAATCCAAATATTTTTAACTACCGTGCATCAATTTTTTAAAAAATTCTAAAGTAACAAAACTCAAAATTACATATATGTGTGTCTTTTTCATTATGATTATGTATGTACAAAGAATATTAATATATACATACATATAGTCACGCCTGTTTCCCTTACGGGTAGGCAGAAAGGGACCACAGATGTCCATCTCTTACATCTCAGCATATTTTCCTTGCTTCCTCCACACTCATCATTCACTTCATGCAAGCTCGTCGCCTATGAATACTCTGACCTGTCTTTTCTAAAAAACTTCGGCAATTTGGTCAAGGTATGTTTTCCTTGGTCTTCCCCTACTAACCCTTCCATCCAGGTCCGCAACGTAGATTTCTTATGCCGGTCGTCTTTAATCCATCTTCTCTATCTAAGCATCCCTTTCTTAACTTTTGTCTCAACACTTTCTTTTTATCCACATCGTTCTCTTATAACTTCATTCCTTATTCTATCATTCAATGTTACTGCACACATATTTCTTAATACTCTCTCTCATTTCCTCTGCATTCGGTCTGCTTTCATGACTCTTCTGCCAAACCCAACTTTCACTACCGTACATCAGTGGATAGAGTTGGAACAAGCACTCCCCGATGAACTGCCAAGCAGGCCGTTTTAGACACATTCTGACTTATCATATAAGATATTAATAAAGGTTAATAAGTTTTACGAAGTAGATAATGTTAAAGTGCATAAAGCCTTTTTGATTATGATTTTTAAATTTATACATTTTTTTCCTTCAAAACTAAGTTTTAATTTATTAATGAGTATAATTATGATTTTTTATTTTCTACAAAGCTTAGTAGCTTACAGTATTAGCTGAAAGTAATCATCGATAGCAAACGGGTTTCAGTAAGCTGTGTTATTCCGAAAATCTTTTTAACAAAACTACCTATAATACGACATTGGAACTCAAGGACCGACAACGCTGTCTTGTTGAATCATGAGTATCATAATCCAAATGGAATTATGATTATGTTGAAATATTTTTATTGGTTGTTGCTCCATGGTTTATTTTATATTGGGAGAGGCTCTAACACTATGTTCACCAAGGCGTGATTTTTATGCAATCTACTATGCACTTGTCTTCTTGACAAAAACGAGCTAGTTCAGTTTGCTAACTCAGAGAGTTATAGAAAAGCTACGTTTGCTGTTTAATACTAACATTAAGACAGTATTATATAGAGTGATATAGCGATCTGATTGGCTCATTGCTAAAGCTTTCACTTTCGCAGACAGTAATGGTAGATTTGGTTCCCATGTCGGGATAGATATATCTACGGTTTACAGATATTTATTCAACCACAAACCGCTTGTGCGATTGCGGGAAAGCCACTCAAATATTGGCATACTTGTCATCCTGCTCTATATGCCCTGTCACCTGCTCAGCAGATAACGTTATGATGGCAACGGATGATGTGGTGTCAGGGGTCCTAATCTGGTAGCGTTTGATGCCTGCAGATATGAAGAAAAAGAAGACAGGTATATATTCCGATTAGTAATATATCTGGGTCTCCCGTGAATCCACCTTAGATAAACGTGGTGGATTGACCTGTGCCCAGCAGTGAAAAAACATCAAATAATAAAACTTAAAAAAGTAATATTAAGCAAACTGAAAGGTCCAATGTGCATTTTGCAATTTAAACTTGTAACTGCGGAAAATTTCTAAACTGTAACACAATTGGGAAAAGTTCCATCCGAAGAATTTAATTCGGATGAAACTGGCATGAGGCCAGACTGCAGCACAACAAATTGGTACCCGTCTGCGACAGAATGCTAAATCGTTACAGTAACAGAGATTAGGCAAATTAAGGCCTCCACGGTTCGGGGACACTCACATGTGGAATATGGAATTGAATGGCTGACATGAATTATTTTATAACTTTTGTATTATTATATGAATAAATATAATCACGCCTGTATTCCAAAGGGGTAGGCAGACAGACAGATCTCCATCTGTTACGTTCTCGGCACACTTTCTTTACTTCATCCACACTTATCAATCTACATACAAGCTTTTTTATTTTTCTATTTTTTTATTTTTTTATATATTTACGTCTATCCCCCGCAGGGGTTGGCAGAGACCACAGAGCTCCATCCGCTACGATCCCTGCATACCCTCCCCGCCTCCTCCACACTCATCCATCCTTTCATCCACTCATCCTCTCACATTCATGCAGCGAAACGGCTCTCCATTAGACGTTTCTCACCCTCGTAGGAATCAGGACGTGATGGGTGACGAACCACGTCGCCGTCATTTTTTCAATAAATTAGTTATGTTATAATTCGTCTTAGTAAATCCCACGAGCCGCAAGGGAGGATGGAGGTCAGCCTCAGCAGAATCCCGCATGCTGAGGTAAGGCACCACCAAGGCTGAGTAGTACCCGGGGAAGCCCGATCCCGGGACGATCGGCACGCTTGCGACTGAGCTCGCCCTTAGTCACGCATCCATTGGCACGGTAGACCGTAGATTGGCAGAGAGGAAGAGAAAGGATAGATAAGAAAGTTACGTCAATTAAGGGTTACCAGACTCGGAATAAATATTTATAAATCCATACATTAATTTATTCCGATGCGGGGATCGAATCCGCGACCATTGACCCCGCGGACGGAGGGCCCCGCCACTGAGCCAGCCGATCGGTCGTTTTTTTAAGAACTTCGGCTCTTTTATCCATCCTCTGTATGTGTTCAAACTATTTAAATATAGAATAAACATAATGTATTGCCGTTATGTTAACATGTTTACTGCGGTGGCAGTCTTAAAAAACTTTCAGACAGTGCGTCTGCAGTCTATAATAACTTTTAACTGGCTTTTAAGGTAGTACGTTTGAGACTTAAGAAATCTCTTCGTTCAAAAAATAAATAAATAAATTTATACCTACAAATTAGGTATGTTAAAAATGATGGCGACGTGGTTCACCACCCATCACGTCCTGATTCCTACGAGGGTGAGAAGCGACTAATTGAGAGTCGTTTCGCTACGATGAATGTGACAAGAAGGATGGATGAGTGTGGAGGAAGCAAGGAAGGTGTGCCGGGATTGTAGCGGATGGAGATCTGTAGTATTTGGCTACTCCTACGGGAAACAGGCGTGGCGACAACATCATGCCGTTCGTCGCCCACCCAACGTCTTGATTCTTTGGCCTTGCGGAGGGATGTCTCATCTCTCAGCATTTTTTATAGTTCCTCCCATGAGAAGTTCTTCGAGAAATTGTTCCGAATAATTACTGCCCCACAACTCGCTTAAAGGAAAAGTTTCATTCCCGCCATCTGGATGAGTGGCGATCCAGAATTGTGCGTTTTATTCTTCATTTCGTGCATCACTACTCTATGGAATAAGGTTGCCTTCGACTTTCAACTTTCAAAAAACAATCCCACTCATATCTTAAAGGCCGCAATGCATCTGTGATGCCTCTGTTGTTGCGGATGTCTATGGGCGACGTTGATTGCTTTCCATTAGATGATACGCTTGCTCGTTTGCCTCTCTATCCCATAAAAAGTATTTGATGTGAGTTATAGACAATTCTTTGCCCTACTGCTACTTTTTTGTTTTTATGGGATAGGAAAGCAAACGAGCAAGCGTGTTACTTGATGGAAAGCAATCAACGCCGCCCATAGACATCCGCAGTGCCATAGGCAGTGCAAAAGCGTTGCCAGCCTTTAAGGAATGTGTCATTATGGGAGGGAGGACGAAGGAGGGATATTAGGCCTCCGAAACTCAACCACTCACCGGATGTAGCGAGATAGCTAAGCTACCATTCAGTCGCCTGTTTTCTGCGGGAGTGTGGTACTTCCCCGGGCGAGCCGGCCCATGCATTATACAGACAAATAATATACCATTCTTGACAAAGTATTCGTCTGCAGCGTGGCTCTACCACTTCATAAATTTAGATGATGTATTAATTAGACAATCTATGATTATATAGATCTTTGTTCTCGTTTCTAGCCCCAGAACAAAGCCTTCTCTCTAATTGTCTCTTTGTCATTTTGTTTTATATTAGACTTAAATATATTATTACTCATAATAACATAAAAAACGTTATCAATGGTGTATTATACTATTTTTTTTTCGATTAAAAAGTACTTAGGTACTCCAACATATATAACTACAAAATAAAGGTTCGTTCACTCGATGGAAAAATGAGTTTGCGCGACATTGCTAACATGACAGAATCTAAATTAACTTTTGTATCATGTGACGCTCTCGACCGAAATAATAAAGTAATCACTTTTTTTAATTTCGCAATTAATCGCAAAAACTCAGCGTTTCACTAAATTTTTTTTTTTTTTCTAATAGACTTAGGCAACCGGTCTAATAGGCCATTTGTTTCTACTAAACCAAGAGTACTAGATATGTAATGCAGAAATTGGGAGATAGCTCTGAATATTTTTTACTAATCCACCTTAGGCAAAGGTGGGCTAATGTTCTTTCCTACAGAAATGAGTAAGCCCGTATTCAGAGTGACTTGTGTGAGCTATAAAAAAATAATAATAAATGTATCATACCCATTTTTATCGATTAAGGTGAAACGTCGTGTCTTATATGGTGTAAAGTGTATGTATAGTGTATGGTCGTATATAATAATGGGGCATACCCCACTACTTAGGACTCAGAGAAACTCATTTTTATAATGTATACATATAATAATCAAGCATGTTTCCCGAAGAGGTAGGCAGAAACCACATACTATCTGTTATAATCTGGCACACTTTCTTTAATTTATCTACACTCATCACTCTCTTCATACAAGCTCATCGGTTAAGGGTATTTTTGACCTGGCCCTTTATTGAGAACTTCAGCAATCGGGTCAAGGTATGTTCTCCTTGATCTTCTCCTCTTCTCTTCTCTTCTATCCACATCCGCAATATAAACTTATTTTATCAGTCGTCTTTCATCCATCCTCTCTGTGTACCCAAACCATCTAAGCATCCTTTTGTCAAGTCTTGTCAAGATACCGTCTTTTACTCAATATCTCACTCTTTTAATATATACATATAATAAAATTGGACGACCGATTAGCTCAGTGGCGCGACCCCTCGCCCACGGAGTCAATGGTCGCGGGTTCGATTCCTGCATCGGAATAAATATGTATATATGAATTTAATATTTATAAATATTCCGAGTCTGGTAACTCTCCCAATCCGCATTTCCGTTCCTGTCCTTTCTTCTCTATCCTTTCCCTTCCTCTCCGCCAATCCACGGTCTGCCGTGCCAAAGGATGCATGGCTAAGGGCGAGCTAAGTCGCAAGCCGTGCCGACCGTCCCGGGATCGTACTATGGTGCCTTACCTCAGCATACAGGGCTCTGCTGGGGCTGACCTCCATCCTCCCTTGCGGCTTGTGGGATTCGCTAAAACGAATTTATTACACCTAATTTGTTGAAAAAAACTAAGGCGACGTGGTTCGTCACCCGTCACGTCCTGATTCTCACGAGGGCGAGAAGCGACCAATCGAGAGCCGTTTCGCTGCGATGAATGGTAGCGCATGGACCTCTGTGGTCTCTGCCAATCCCTACAAGGGATATATATATATATATATATATATATATATATATATATATATATATATATATATATATATATATATATATATATATATATATATATATATATATATATATATATATATATATATATAAAATTCATATATTTAATGGAATTTGATCTGATTGAATAAACTGAATCTAATACAAATCAAATAAGAAAAAATATATCCACGTGTTCTTCATTGGATGATCTCTGATGAAACCATTTTGTACGGGCACTCAAATTACGTCTCGCTAGACTAGACAGAAAACGTAATGCCTTACTACGTCTGTTGATCATCTCAGCTTTTGATTCTATAATGAAATAAGGAGAAGAGGTTTTGTGAGAAGCGATAGGTAATCAAGTAGATACGAGTAAGCTACTAACTCTCACCGCCTGTGAACGTCTGCAGTACTATTGTATTGCAGATGTATTGTTTAGCTTAGGGTTAAGATAGGAATAATGGGAGGGGAAGAAGGAAGTAATGGGAGAGGAAAAAGGAATTTATTTATTTATTTATTTATTAGATAATGCAACAGTTTTCATTACAAAACCTCTTACATAAAAATAATATAACAAGCAATAAAAACCAAAATAGGATTTTATTGCTTGCAGTTTGGGCTTAAATATGTAATATATAATTTTACAAACTAGAAGACATAGCAAATATTAAAAAAAAAATTAAGTTGAGAATCTAATTTGGTGAGTAGATGTGTTTGTGTGTGTGTATGTATGTATGTGTGTGCGGTGTGTTTGTGTTTGTGAATGTTATGGGATAGGAAAGCAAACAATGACACAAAACACTTACACTACCAACAGTACATACACAATTTGAGTACACGCACCCACTATATATACACCCACACCTCATCACGACGGTATACGGAAAAACTTAAGTTTATGTATGCCGTATAATGTAAAAAGAAAAAAAATATATAATAAATAATATTAAAAAAAAACAAGCAGGTGTGCCATTAGTGGATACGAAGGCAAATGAGCAGGCGCGTCACTTTATAGAGAGCAATAAAACGCCACCCATAAACATTCGCAGTGCCATAGGCAGTGCAGAAGCGTTGCCGGCCCTTAAAGGAAAGTGTCATTATAGGAGGAAGGAGGGTGAGGAGTGAGGGGGAAGGTGGTTGGGTCTCCGGAGCTCAACCGCTCACTGAACGAAGCGCGAGTAGCTAAGCTACCACTCAGACGCCGGTTTTCTGCGGGAGTGTGGTACTTCCCCGGGCGAGCTGGCCCGTTCATGGTACAGACAAATAATATGCCATTCTTGACAAAGTATTCGTCTGCAGCGTGGCTCTACCAGTCTGTAAATCCCTGGATTCATATAATATTTTTAATATTTTTAGGCTTATATTATTCATTGTTTTGCTACATACATATATGCCTCTTACGTCATTAACAGGACTGTACTAATATATACTGTACACAAATGTTCACAAATGCTTCCTAGCGGCACACCATATTCATAAATAGCCATTTTTATTCATTCACGACTTATTTTATCTACTTTTAACTTATTGATTTAAAGTGAGTCGTTGTAACACAGTAAAGAAGTTCTTTATCGTTTTCTTGTTCCGTCGGGATCCCAATATATTAAGTTCGCTGGTAGTATGTCAATTTGTCAAAAGTTTTAACTTTATTAACATACAGAAGTAAAAGTTTGAAATAATACATGGTTTCATTCTTTAGCTGAGATATAATATGATCTTTAGATCATATATATTATACTTATTATTATACACTGCGTGTCTTTATTCTCGTATAAAAAAATTATAATACATAGACAAAATTGAAGTCAAAATTAACAGTGTCCGTTCTACGAGTCTTTGTTTTAAAACTATTTTTTAAATATTTTTTAATTATAAATTAATACATAAAAATAAAAGTGTATCAACGATCAATTGACGTGATGACGTCATAAATTGATACTAGTCCGCTTTGAAACAGACAGATTGTCCACACGCATGTACTTTTATGGAACAATATGTATAATTTTGTATGAAAAAATGGTATTATATGTTAAAAACGATATGATTTTTATATTGAACAATCAACAAATAAATAAAATAAAGCAAATAAAGAATTATTATTATTAACAATAGTACAATCTTAATTAAACTAAAAAAATATAACAGTATATAAAGTAAGTTATTATATTATAGGAAATTTTGTACAAGAAAAGTTATTGCCTTTGGAATAAACTAAAAATGGATATTTTTTTATTTTAGAATTAGGACACCTGTATATAGATAATATATTATGTAATAATAATATTATTATTGTATAATATATAATGTTATTATTATATAATAATATTATTATTGTATTATTAAACGGCAATCCTGTGGGAACTACAGTACTTTAATATGTATGGTCTAAGTTTTGATAATGAAGGCCAAGTCAACAACGCCGTTCCACATTAAACAAAATCTATTATTCTATATCTTTGCTTTATGTCATCTGGACTCCATTATACATTTGTATATCGCTTCTATACTTAATAAATTTCTGTCTTTCATTGCGTTAATAACATTTTGTTGTTTCATAATGTAGTGACAGTTTACTTTATGAAAGTATTACGTGAACTCTGATTATATACGTGATTGGGAAGCACATCCTTATTTTTCGAGGGGTTTTTAGCTACTTCCATATGGCTTTCCATATGTCTTTTATGTAACGGATTATCGTAAAATAAAGTCTGAATTTAACAATCGACGCAAAAAAACAAAAACGTAGTAAACCGCAAACGAAAACTAATAGAACCAGAGCCAAAAAAACTTTTAAGATTTCTGAAAAATATTATATCTGATCACTCACACTTTACCGTCTTTATTCGCCTTCTCGATTTTGTGTATAAAAGCAGAAATTCAGTCAGGGCGAGATTAATTCTAATTCCAATCGTCCTCGCCGAAATATACTAGGCTTTTTAAATTGTATTTTATATGTTCGTATTACGAAATAACGAACAAATACTTCATAGAAGCAAAGTCACCGACATAGCTTTTCGAGTTAGCGAACTGAAGTGACAATGGGCTGGTCACGTTTGTCGAACAACCGACAACCGTTGGCGTAGTGCAGGATGAGAGCAACAGCCACACACAGATTCCATTTATTGTTGTATTAAAAATATATATAGAAACATTATTATTAAATCAAGATATAACGCATTATTCATGGCTATGATATCCATCACGTGACACGCTTGCTCGTTTGCCCTCTTATCCCATAAAGTTACATACATACGGGGACATCCTCGGGTGTGGGATCCAGCCTTGAGGATGAACTCGAATGCTCGCGCAGCAACTCAAAGGGGCGACCGCCCCCCGGTCCTAGGTGCAGCTGTTCCCAGCGGTTTTTGGATGTCCTTTAACGACTTCGTCGAGATGTAGCTGAACCTATTCCTACGTTGGGTCTGTCGCTGACCCTCCCCCTTCGCGAGAGCCAGGCGGCAACAGGAGGATTTCACGTGGGAGAGGGACTCCCTCAGGTGGACGAGCGTGGAAGGGAGCAAAGTTTTGTAGGTATGAGTGTGGTTCATTTTCGGCTCGGTCGAACATATTTCGAGCCAACCATACCACAAATTCATGGATGCTCTTCATCCTGAGGTGTCTCGCTATTACATCATTACCTACATAGCGAGTATGTCACGATGGCGCGCAGTGATACATTTTGATGGATCTGGACGCGTTTGCGCTGCGTTTTTGAGGTCTGAGACCACAAGGCTAGCGCAGCATAAGTCAATTAAAAGGGAACGTATGCCTTGTAGACCGACAGCTTCGTACGCACGGGTAGACGGATTAAAAAGTTATCCATTCTTAACACTATAAGCCGTCATTCCGCTGCAAAGTGGAATATTATTAGTATGCGATCTAGGGTTTCAGCAAGTTATACAATGCTGAGATGCTTAATATTTCCTATTTTCCTGTATGCAGCTGAAACATGAACGATCAATAAAAACATCACAAAAAGACTGACGCTGCTTTGCTTGATTGCTTTTCATCAGATGACACGCCTACTCTTTTATATCCATAAAAAAAAAAGAGACGCTCTTCAGATGTGGTGTTGGAGGCGTTTCCTGAGAATAAAGTGGACTGCATACCGCACCAATGTTCCGTTATGAAGAAGCCTCGCATAAAACGAAGATTTTTTTCGATTGTACAATTTAAATACTAGCATATCATCCGCGGCCGAGTTTTGCCGCGGATGATATGCTCAAACAACTTTAGTAAAACCTATAGGTCGGTGTAAAAACCTATAAGTCAAACAAATATACTCGTATATATATATATATATATATATATATATATATATATATATATATATATATATATATATATATATATATATATATATATATATATATATATATATATATATATATATATATATATATATATAAAATGAAACCCGCAACCATTTACCCCCAAAACAGTAGCTTCGCTTGAACAAATAAAAATAAAGCTCGCCGTTTTAATATTCTAAGATAATTTGCTAAAGGTTCAGTTGGGCTTATTTATTTTACACGTGCATTAGTGTATAACACTTGGAAGTGCTTCAAGAGGGCGGTTACAACTAGGTATAGAAAAATTATATGGTTATTTCGCGAAACTCAATATAATAATAGGTACTAACTTTAATTTGATTTGTTTTTTAACAGCCCATAATATGTCCCACTGCTGAGCCCGGGCCTCTCCATTTCTGGAGGAACGGACATTAACCCTTGCTGTTTGCTGCTTGTCGAACGCGGATTGGCGGGGTTACCAGACTCGGAATGAATATTTGTAATCCATACATATATTTATTCTGATGCGAGAATCGAACCCGCGATCATTGACTACGCGGGCGGAGGGCCCTGCTACTGAGCCAATTGGTCGGTCGTATTTAATTTTAAAAAATTTAATTTGTATTCACTAACCTATAATAACATGTTTGGTAAAGTGTAATATATAATATCTTATTTCACCATACTCTTATTATATTCGTTAAGGTCTTTTATTTAATAATTCAAGTACATATTGGTCGGGTATAACAGACATATAGACATATATTATTCTTTTATTATTTGTATTATTAAAATCGAAACATAATTACTATTCAAAAATCGTTTAAAAATTAAATTTTTTATTTTAACAATATATTATTATTTATTTTATTAAACTACTATTAAATTGTTAACTTACCCATTGTTTGTATCATTATCGGGAATTCTTGTTCGATAACTTTTATTTATCACTGTATAATCGCCATTTTAGGCCACGACCGCCCTCGCTGAAGGCTGTTTAGCTACTGAATGGAAACTGTGAGAGAGAATACACTCACTATAGTTGCTCCACTTGATGTCACAAAGCGTAACGCTAATGGATAAAACTTAACTTAGCAAAGTAATTAATATCACTGTAATGATACTAATGTTAGGCCAAATTAAAAATGCATTGAATTGAACCCTTGAATCTGAAAGTTTCTTATTTAAAGGTAAGACATTCGTGGCTCTATGGTGAAGGAAGCAAATTACACAGTTAATACAGTATTTTCAAATAATAATTAATTAATTAAATTTAGTTAATTATTTTTAGTTTGTTCTGTACTATTTTTTCCCATACTAGCTCGAATGACACCCATGGGATAAAATATAATAAAATAGGATAACTATTCTAAGCCAATAAATAAACAGTTGAAGGTCAATTGGCAATAAATGGCGGGGCTACCGCTACAGGGTCAATGGTCGCGGGTTCGATTCCTGCATCAAGATAAACAAATGTGTGGTCTACAGATATTTATTCTAAGTCTAGGTACCTCGCCAATCCGCTTTGGACGAGCGTGATGGTTTAATGACCGTTCCTCCAGATATGGGGAGGCCCGTACCCAGCAGTGGGTTACACGTGGGCTGTGAAAAAAAAACAAACCGTGAATCGTTTAATCAACAAGGAATTGATTCATTATTTATACTTTCTCAATCTAAAATTACAGGTTATAACTGAATTTTAAAATATATGTACATAGATGCAGATAAATACAGATGTTTATGCTAAAACTGTAAAGCTGTTGGACATGAAAGAAAAACCGTGGTCGAAAACCTTTAAATGACAAAGCCGTTTCTTAGCATGGAGCTTAATGTAGCCATTTTAAGAGCATGGGTTTCGGCATGCTGCCAGTTACTTTGCGCTGTATTTTTTGCGATAACTCCTTTTACATCACGGGTTGACTTCATGGAAAGTATTTTATATTTTTTTCTTTTACTAGACGACCCAGTGAAATTCGTTTCACCTACAATTTACTTAATTCAAATAAACGAAAATGATATCTCTTGGTAGGCTTATCTTCTCCTGGTATGTTTGTACTTAGGTATCTAATATTTTTCAAAATCGCACAAAATATACAACAGTTTTGTATAACATACGTCTGTTAGACGATTAAGCCATCTATTAAAAGTAATTGGATGTAAAAGAATTTTTAATTTTCATGGTTCTTTTTTATGTTTTCCGTATATCTTTTTATTCGTAAACCTTCCCAGTATTATAGCGAACAAATCGGTTAAATCGTTTTTGAGTTTAAACGAGACAATATATATATATATATATATATATATATATATATATATATATATATATATATATATATATATATATATATATATATATATATATATATATATATATATAAAGAAATGAAGAAATTCGCTGGAGAACCAGAGTCACCGACATTGCTCTTCAAGTTAGCAGACTGAAGTGGCAATGGGCTGGACACGTTTGTCGGAGAACCGACAATCGTTGGAGTAGACGAGTGCTGGAGTGGAGACCGCGACTCGGCAAACGTAGTGTGGGACGCCCTCCTGCTAGATGGAGCGACGATCTGTGCAAGGCGGCTGGCAGAGACTGGATGCGTGTAGCCGAAGATCGGGCTAGGTGGCGCGCCTTGGGTGAGGCCTATGTCCAGCAGTGGACTGCCAAGGGCTCATATATATATATATATATATATATATATATATATATATATATATATATATATATATATATATATATATATATATATATATATCCACAAAGACATGAAAAAGCAGAGAATACGTGTTTCTTGTTTTTGGGGGCTATAATTTGACCACTCTCAAGTCAAACAGACATATGTTTGGCTTTTGTATTTGAGTAGAATTAGTTATTTAACTTCTTTTATACGATTTTGAAAAGTATTGCATCTAAGTACTTAAATACCAGGAGAAGATAAATACCAGGAGAAGATAAATACCAGGAGAATATAAGCCAGGAGATATTATTTTCGTTAATTTGAATTGAATAAATTGTATGTGAAACGAAGTTCACTGGGTCCGCTAGTTATATAATAAAGACATGTTATACTGTTTGTCATTTCTGCTTAAGCAACGAGAAATGAATGCATTTATCCTTTATTCGCTCTTTTGTTGGAAGAATTATGGCTAAAATTCGCTACATATACAAGTGGAATAGTTTCGACAAAACATGTTAAAATAACACAGAGACACGAGGAGATATTGTATTTTAGCTGTAAATGACCGTAGAATTGGTTCAGTGGCGAAGTTACTTTTTTTTAATAGCTCATGTATTTCCCACTGCTGAGCACGGGCCTCTCCATTTCTGGAGGAACGGACGTTAACCTACCACGCTTGTCCAATGCGGATTGGCGGGGTTACCACACTCAGAATAAATATTTGTAATGCATATATATATATATATATATATATATATATATATATATATATATATATATATATATATATATATATATATATATATAAATATATATATGCATTACAAATATTTATTCTTATATATATATATATATATATATATATATGTATATATATATATATATATATATATATATACGTGGTTCGCCACCCGTCACGTCCTGATTCTCACGAGGGCGAAAAGCGACCAATGAGGAGCCGTTTCGCTGCGATGAATGGCGGAGAGGAAGGGAAAGGATTGGGGGGGTTACCAGACTCGGAATATATATATATATATATATATATATATATATATATATATATATATATATATATATATATATATATATATATATATATATATATATATATATATATATATATATATATTCCGATGCGGGGATCGAATCCGCAACCATAAACTCCGCGGACGGAGGGCCCTGCCACTGAGCTAATGCATCATCGAAGTTACTTACTGGGAGCGAATAGTCACGGATACGATTCTCGCATCACGATAAATTGGCATTTATCCCGAAACTGGGTGTCTCGCCAATCCGCCTTGGAAAGTCATGGTGAGTTAACGTTTATTCTACTTCGCAAGCCATTGCACTCCAAGTAATAATAATAATGATTTATTTTGACATTACAAAGTTACATGTATAGGTTACAATACAGAGAAGAGAGAGAATACACACATACTCTCCTTTTTATTCTATTATATTTAATCCATGTTACTCCTCTTACTTCAAGACTCGATTTATATTTCTCAATGAGTCACATTCATGCCTGCTCATCATACCAAATTCTTTGACCGATCTTTCACAGCACAGGCTGTTCGGTTATGGAATTTGTTGCCGTGCGGTGAGACAAGCGAAGTCTCTCCCGATTTTCAAAAAGCTTGTCAAAAATCACTATCTATCTTTATAAACATAATTTATTTAATGATTTTATTACTTACGATTAACTCATATTTATATATACTTATATTTTTATTGATCGCTATTAACTTTGTTTATTAATATTTTTTCTATCACTCTGTACGATAATATACGATCAACCTACATTAAGTTAACACTGCGCCCATCCTACAGTTGTCTGTAAGAAATCGTTGTTAGATATAAGACCACCATTTGTATATATATTTTATTATAAATAACTTTATTTTTATATAGTTTTTGTTGTACAATATACTGTACAGTATATTGTACAACAATATATATATATATATATATATATATATATATATATATATATATATATATATATATATATATATTGTGTCAGCGGCCGTGTGGTTTACGAGAGTACGGGTACGTAAAGACTTCAAAATGGCGGCACACTCTTCAGTCACGTAACGAAATAGAAATGTTTTTCTGTGTTTCTTTTTATAGAAATTAATGCTAAAATTATAATCTAAATGCATATCATAGTGTACATATAAAAAAGAGAGGAAATAAAAATAAACTAATTATATATCAAACGTGCTTCAAAATAGTTCTTGTTAAGCATAAGTCAGATGCTGGGTTCATTCTCTTATGCTTCGCAGCTATGACTTTTTCCTATGTGACCTTCCATTTACTTTACCAATGATTAAGTTGGAAAAGTTCATATTTTTCGTGTCGCAAAGCATGGCCTGGATAAGCAATACGCAATCGAGTGATGTAATTTAATATATGATTATGTACATAATAGATATATAGTTGCAACTCTTAACTGTATCTCTCAATTTTGTTATCATTAGTTCTTTGAATTCCCTCTAACTGTGGAAGCAAATTCATAAACGTATTTATGTGAAATAAGTAATATAACACAAACTAAAGTCAATTGCTACTTTTATTTATATCCTGCTAAATATATTATATACGAGAATTTTTATATCCCATATAAAATTAAAATTAATTAATTAAATTTAATCAATGAATAAAAAAAATCAATCAATAAAAAAATATAATATATATATATATATATATATATATATATATATATATATATATATATATATATATATATATATATATATATATATATATATATATATATATATATATATATATATATATATATATATATATATATATATATATATATATATTTGAAAGTCTGTATAAATATGAAAGTATCATTCAATACAAGTTTAAAGTGTTTTATTAACGATTAAAAATTTGAAAAAGATATATAAATATGTACGTATATATAGGGAGGGTGTGAACTAATATTTGGAATTGAAAAAAACTAAAACTAAAAGAATGGACAGAGCCGTCTTACGTTTTTAAATACCAATGCAAACGAAGGAATGTTAAAATTGATCCTTACTAATGTTATTTCTATTTCAACACAAGTAAAAATAAGTTCTAATTCGAAGAAAGTTGAAGTTGTTTTCTAATGCAGCTACTTTTAAGCGAAACGAAATTATTTTCACTGGAAACTACTGTTTTAGAAAAGATGTCGCTAAACATAGGAGTTGCACTCGCCTTTTAGACGTTATTGTGAAAGGAGAAAGATTCATTTTCGCAATTGCAATTGTAGATTGGATAAATAGCACTAATAATTGACGTTCCTTAAGTATTTTGATAGAGGTCTCTTACAACGTATTCCTGACGCGTGACCTCATTGGCCTACTTTTAGGAGTATTTATTTTAACACTGAACTAACTGAAATTGAGAAATGTGTAACTATCCTTAGGTAAGTAATAAATGAAGATTACATATATCGTCGACCTCATTATCAAAATAAGTTCATGTGAGTATGTTTTACAGTAATAACAAAAAACTGCATTTATTTCATAGTATATATAAAACCAAGCTCGTCGCAGTGATGGAGTCCGGTGTTGACTTTAACACGGCGATGTACAACTTATTTGGCCATACCTTGCTCATCGGGTTTGAAGATGAGGGGGTTGGCCAGATAAACGACGCCTAAAAGCCGCTGGCAACGGCTGGAATATTTATTCCGAGTCTGGTAACCCCTCCAATCCATTTCCTTTCTTTTCTTCTCTATCCTTTCCCTTCCTCTCCGCCAATCCACGGTCTGCCGTGCCAATGGATGCGTGGCTAGGGGCGAGCCTAGTCGAAAGCGTGCCGACCATCCCGGGGTCGGGCTCCCTCGCGTACTATGGTGCCTTACCTCAGCATGCAGGGTTCCGGTGGGGCTGACTTCCATCCCCCCTTGCGGCTCGTGGGATTCACTAAGACGAATTTAATTAGGTAATTTGTTAAAAAATGACGGCGACGTGGTTCGCCACCGGTCACGTCCTGATTCTCACGAGGGCGAGAAGCGACCAATAGAGAGCCGTTTCGCTGCGATGAATAGTAGCGGATGGAGCTCTGTGGTCTCTGCCAACCCCTGCGGGGGATAAGCGTAAATATAAAAAAAATAGTTTTTGCAACTGCATTACAAAAAATAACTAATTTAGTTTAGTCTGATTTAATGTAATCCTATTAGCATCAAGATTTATAGGTTATGAATTTTCCTATTTAATTAAGTTGTTTAAGTTATTGTTTTTTACCGTTTAATTAAGAAGTTAATTAGTATGCAAGAACCCCTCCGCAGGTGAAAGCCACCTCCAAAAAAGTCCATTGATCTCTATTTTAGATATATCATCCAGTTTGGCCCAGCCATTTTACTTATATCTTCCCCATTCTTATGAGCGGTCTTCCTCTGTGTCGTTTTCCATTTGGACTTCTCCATGAACCATGAACCTATCAAGCTATACATATGATGATAAAATTATTCATTTCAAATCTTCGATTTAAATATTCTACGGAACGGTGTTACTGTACTTAGAAAATGTCAAATGTGCTTTTAATAAAACTCGATTCCAAGACAAGTGATATCTTCCCCAATTATAAAACAGTAATTACAATAAATCCCACATCAATTACGTGCAGTTAATTTAACAGGTAAGATAAAATGTTCTAACATGTCACTGTTCTCATAATACAACATACCTAAAGTGTAATGCTTTAGATTAATTGATTCTGGGAATAGAGTGCCATAGCAACAGACGCGGCTAATCTATTTTTGATTTTTTTTATGCCATAGGAAGGCAAACGAGCGGGCGTGTCACTTGATGGAAAGCAACCAACGCCGTTAGGCAGTGCGGAACCATTGTCGACCTTTAAGGAAAGTGAAATTATGGGAGTGGGAGTGGGAATCGGAGGGGGAGTGAAAGGGAGATTGGGAATGGGTATCGGAGGGGGAGTAGGAGTGGGAAGGGGAGGGGTTTGGGCCTCCGGAACTCAGCCTGCTCACCGTACGAAGCGCGGTAGCTAAGCTAAACTACTCAGTCGTCGGTTTTCTGCGGAAGTGTGGTACTTCCCCGGGTGAACCAGCCCATATATGCTACAGACAAATAATATGCCATTCTTGACAAATTATTCGTCTGCACCGTGGCTCTACCACTTTTAAATGATGTAACATTTTTTTTAATTTCCATTTCTCCTACATTTTTCTGACATACATATCCATATTATATTATTCTATCATGGTTTGAAAAAGAGCGTTTGTCTCCAATGCCCCGCTTCGATCATTATGTGAATTGTACCAAAGTACATGAAACGTTACAATGGATTGGACATTCACTACGAAAGTTTGGGACAATTCACGCACCGTATTAAGTCTAACATGTTAGTTGTTATATAATATATGATATTGTCCAGTCTGGCTTCATTTTATGTTAATGTTTTGTCCATCCGTAATTAAGGTAACATTTTTATATGTTGTATGACTTAATTAGAATAATTTATGGTGTTGTAACTCTTGTTGATGGTTCATAAATAAAAAATATTAAATTTTAAATACTCCGGAAAGATGTATAGCATTTAAATAATTTTCCAATACGTCAATGTTACATTTGTTCTTCATATCGTTTTAATAGACCACGAAAAACGTACCTTGACCAAATTGCTGAACTTTTTAAGAAAGGCCAGGTCAAAAGTACTCTCAACCGGCGGGCTTGCATGAGGAGAATAATGAGTGTGGTGGAAGCAAGGGAAGTATGCCGAGATCGTAGCAGATGGAGATCTGTGGTCTCTGCCTACCCCTACGGGAGTCAGGCGTGACGATATGTATGTATGTATGTATGTATGTATGTATTGTTTTAATGAAACAAAACTCTCGTCCCCTCTGAAATTATTTAATCTGTGCACACAAAGAAAGCACATACTTGATGTAATTAAAACTTAGTGTCTTTGCGCTAGAATAAAACCCATTTCAATTCGTTGCCAGACCGTTTCAAGGTTTTATACGGATTAATTAGCGCATTCACGTGTAGACATCTACTTGAGAAATTTGTAAATGATCAAAATAAATATTCACAATACAAAAACAAATTTTATAAATATGATAAAGTATGTGTCAGTTATTATTTACAATTAGGAAACTTACCTACTTGCTTGTCATAAAAATATTCCATAAAAAAAAACAATTCTCCTTAGTTTATGTTATGTAATTTATAAACTGATTTAATATAAGTTGTTTAAGCTCATTTTGCATTATATATCGGGCCCAGTATTCGATAGAGCTGTAAAAGCCAAAAGGCTACCAGCATCAACATCTTGGAATCATAGGTTGGTTAAACCAATAATAAAATCAATAACCCAAAAAATCGACAAACTAATTGTTTCAGTCGCGAAGCGACGTGGAATCAATCGTCGCGGGTTCGATTGCATCCCGCATTGTGATAAATGAATTATTTATTGCCTACAGGTTTGGTACATTTTGCGATTATGGGTCCTACGTATATTTGTTTTGGACAAGCGTGGTAGTTCACTCTAATAAAATTGGGTGTCAGATGCCCGCAAGTGGAAAAATAAGCTGTAAAAAGGCATAAGGTGAAACCTTGTTATGTGCAAAAGGATGTCTCAATAGTAGTAAAGCCACGCTGCAGACGAATATTTTGTTAAGAATGGCATAATATTTGTTTGTAGCATGAATGGGCCGCCTCGCCCGGGGAATTACACTCACTCACACTCCCGCAGAAAACCGGCATCTGAGTGGTTGCGTAGCTACCACGCTTCGTACGGTGAGCAGCCGAGTTCCGGAACAGCTACAGACACTGCCTATGGCGCTGCGAAGTCTATGGGCGGCGTTGATTGCTTTCCATCAGGTGACACGCCTGCTCGTTTGCCTTCCTATCCCATAAGAAAAAGGAATGATTATTTTACAATGTTCAATTTTTATAGCTTTTACTATTGCTATTTGATTTTGTAAAGTGCAACTGAAGCAATACGGTAACTCATGGCCAGTAATAAAATAAAAAAGAGCTCTCAATAAATCAAGTAGCGTTAAGTGACAAATTACTTTTTTAAATAGATTCATTTGTCTGCGAATCGATCTAGATAACCCCATTTTTGTCTAGCATGTAATATAATTCTGTGTCATTTACATATAACTAAGTTAATTGAAATCACAACCCAGGCAGCTGTTATTATACGTAACAGCGCCATCTGTTTCTTCCGTTTTGTACTTCTTAATGGTAAATCAAAACTTATATGCGGACTACACGTTGATGCTACCTTTGTCCGACTATGAGCATTGTGTAAAATTATTTTATTCTTTTAGAATTAGAATAGAATAGATAAGAAAATCCTTTATTTACCGACGACGACGACCGATTGGCTCAGTGGCGGGGCCCTCCGCCCCCGGAGTCAATGGTCACGGGTTCGATTCCCGCATCTTAATATATATATATATATACATATATATATATATATATATATATATATATATATATATATATATATATATATATATATATATATATATATATATATATATATATATATATATATATATATATATATATATATATATATATATATATATGGATTTATAAATATTTATTCCGAGTCTGGTAACCCCCAATCCGCATTTTCCGTTCCTGCCCTTTCCTTTCTTCTCTATCCTTTCCCTTCCTCTCCGCCAATCCACGGTCTGCCATGTCAAAGGGCTAAGGGCCAGCTTAGTCGCAAGCGTGCCGACCGTCCCGGGATCGGGCTCCCCCAGGTACTATGGTGCCTTACCTCAGCATGCAGGGCTCTGCTGGGGCTGACCTCCATCCTCCCTTGCTGCTCGTGGGATTCACTACGACGAATTTAATATACCTAATTTGTTGAAAAATGACGGCGACGTAGTTCGCCACCCGTCACGTTCTGATTCTCTATTTACAAGTGTCATAAAATGGTTCTTGCTCAGTATATGCCAGGCATTTTGTACGAGCACCTGGTGATGGTTTTTAATAAGAACCAACATGGTCAGAACGCGGACCACAGTGACGACATTCATAGATGTTAGCAGCAAGTTTTTTCATTTCGTTCTTCCCCTAATGTCAACCGCTTTCACGAAAACACATAATGTCTACCAAAACGAGAAATGTAAATTATAAATTGAAGTTTAGGGGATAAATATGATTGTGGTTGTTTGCGGATGTTTATTCTTTGTAGGTCAGAAAAATAAATCTGAAAAGAAAATTTGATCTGACGAATTAAATGTATACTAATAATAATAAATGCATGCATACCTGCATCCGTGTGACAAGAGTTTTGACAACTCGAGGTAGTTAGATGTTTTACATTGGCTAATCATACGACAAAGTCGATAAATATCGATAACGACCAGTCAATGATTATGTGAATATGTATGAAGAAAGTAGAGTACCCTACAAATATTTCATCATCATCATCATCATCAGCCTGTAATTGTTAAATATTGGACATAGACCTCCCCTAAGGCGCGGGAACGCATTCCCACTACGTTTCACAAGACTCGGTCTTCACTCCTGTATTCGGCATAAGGATATAAAACATTAGTATAAATAAAAATACAAATAATTTCTATTATTTATTTTTTGACATATGCAAACAATTAAATTTAGATTATTAATTATAATTACTTAATACTATTTTAAAATTATAAGTAATTTACAAAATTTAAAGCTGAATAAATTGTCCTGTTAGTAAACTATTAATTTTTGTATCATTATATAATTTAAGAACATTTGAAATAGACGATAATTGCGATTCAAGTATCTATATGTAATTTATTTTAGTGTTATCACATAATAAATACTTTTTATTAATAAATAATAAATTGAATTAAAAATTATTCTAATATACATGTGTAAAACATTATCTACTTATACATTATCCCAAATGTAATATATTTTATTTTACAAAAAATCATTTTTATAATAACATATGTATTTTACAAAATTAAAAATACTGTTTCATACAATTACAAACATGTGGAAAATCTTCTGTTTTAAAGAGCTCATTGATCTTTTTACTTTTAAAGAGGTCACGGATCCTTTTACCTTTAAATAATCATCGACTCCTTTAATTGTAAAGACGTTATTATATTTATATAAATTTTAAAAATAAAAAGTTATACGTTAAACATTGTTTTATTTAAATTGAAGTTTCTCATATACGAAACAAACATACAAGAAAAATAACAATATGTTTATTGTTATTTTTCTTGTATGTTTGTTTGTGTATTGTTTTAACTTATACAAAAATCGACAAAATAAAATATAATAAGAATAGGCCATTACTAGAATACATCATAAACTGTATTCTGAATACGCACGACAACGTTCATACAAAACTATCTGTTTACATTAAAACCGAAAGTTGGTTAAAAATATATATGTTATTATTTCAAAGTATTATAAAATTCAAGTACAGACGTACACAATATACACATTAAGTAAAATTATAAATATAAAATTTAAATTCAGACAGAAATACAGCCAGAGAACTTCCAGTTGTCGAGCGAAGTTTGTGAGAGAAGCCACGAAGATAGCGAGAACTTATAAGAAAAACACAAAACTAACATACATAATAAATTACTAGTTATACTGTATTGAAACTCATTCTCACATTTAAAAACTACACAATTTATATAGTGGCCATTTTCTACGACATTGGTTAGGAAGATCAAAGGTCAAGACCATCAGATCTTTTCAGGTCGTTTTTATAGGCAGGTGGATTGTATACAACATTAGGACATTAAAAACTATTCTCTTTTACTGCTAAACGCTAATACATGTTTATTTATTTTTTTTTTTTTTAAATATTGACAGAATAAGAAATGAAGATATAAGAGAGCCACATTGCTCTCTTATTAAAAGAAGGTGTTGTGGCAAAAGTAGAAAAAGGTATGCTTAGATGGTTTGGCCATATAGAGAGGATGGATGAAAGACGACTGGCAAAAGAAATTTACCTTGCGAATGTGGATGGAAGGGTCGGAAGAGGAAGACCACGAAAAACATACCTTGACCAAATTGCTGAACTTTTTAGGAAGGACCAGGTCAAGAGTACTCTCAACCGGCGGGCTTGCATGAGGAGAATTATGAGTGTGGAAGAAGCAACGGAAGTATGCCGAGATCGTAGCAGATGGAGATCTGTGGTCTCTGCCTACCCCTACGGGAGACAGGCGTGACGATATGTATGTATGTATGTTTTTAAATATAATTAATATATTTATCATATATATTATCTTCCAGGTCCATATCTTTAGCTTTATGCAAATTGCTTAAATATGTAATATAAATTCAAAGAAAGTCTAAATTATTTCATTTGAGAAATTATTCAGAATAATTTCTGCCGCTGAATTCTAGAACTGTATAACTCACCACAAGGAAAAGTTTCATACGGATGAGTGGCAAGTCAGTACGGTGCCGTTTTGGAAACTTTTTTTACATCTTTGTGGAATCAGAAGCCTTCAGCGTTCCGAATCGACAAGAGCTTATTTAGTCAAAGGTAGACAATCCTTCTCTTATATCTATGGTTTTGCAGTTGTCTATGGGTGGGATAATTAGTTTTCCATTAGGCGATATGCTTGCTCGTTTGCCTTTTTACCTTATATGTATACATCGACGACAGAAATGAAAAAAAAACTGCGACAAATGGTCTGTCGTTTCTTATTTTTTTTAAATTCTTTTAAAAATGACCGAAACTATTCGACGTAATTTTTTTTGATTCAAATGATGTATAAAAATCAAAATACGTCATTTTATTCTGACAGTAAATATGTTTTCTGTCGCCGATATATAGAATCATTCAGCAATCCATTACTGGGCATACGCTACTTTCAAATAGAAATTTTTAAAAGTACTTATTCTTTATACGTATAAAAATGGAGATCTATTTTGTTAGTCTCCCTAAAACTCAAAAACAGCTCAACCGATTTGAATATTATTTTTTTATTTTGTTCGCTATAAGACGGAGAAGTTTTACGAATAAAAAAAATATAAGGAAAACATAAAAGAACAGCTTGAAAAATGTAAAATATTCTTTTTTTCCCTTCTATTTCCAATTACTTTCAATAGATGGCGCTCGTGACGACTTTATCGTGTTATTACACAAAACTGTCGTTTCTGTTCTACCATTTTGGAAAGTATTACTTATTTAAGTACTAATATACCAGGAGAAGATAAGCGTACCAGGAGTTGCCAGTTTCGTTTGAATTAGTTAAATTGTAGGTGAAACGAAGTTCACTAAATTATCAAGTATTTTATAATTTGCAAGTTGTATAGCCAGGGCCGATACAAGAGGCGAAGGCTATAGCGTGTGGTATGTAATTCTGTTCATAGTTTCCGGTGAACAGGTGTGACCAGGGTCCCTTGGCGAAGACAGCAACGTCCTCCCCTCCGTGTGTCTCTCTAGGTATGGGCACCATCGATGGATATGTAAAATTTAGATTAGCTGTAATAAAATATATACAAATAACTAATATATAACTCTGAAGAAAATGAAGTTATTTCGAAAAGCAAACGAGTGAATCTTCTTAAGATAACAGAGAAAAAAATTACTGCTATCCCCCGATTTCCCCCGAACACGATACTTGTTATACACGATTTCGCTTTTAAACGTTTTTGAGTTCCATTTATTCTGCATGGTTTTGTCGGGACCCTATCTTCCGTGTAAATCAAGGGACAGGTGTATTCGGTAATAACTTAATCCTTCTGGCAATGCTTTTAGATATTAATTTAGTAAAACCTTTAATGAGTGATAGATAACTTTAAGTGGTAATTAAAACATTATTTCGTGATAATAAACGTCCAATTTCCCATTAAGTAAGATAAAAAGTGATATCATATTTTTTTGTTCTTTTTTAGGAAACTTAATGGAGCGCCTTTACATTTTAATTAGCAGTAATTCGCAAATTAATTATTGTTATTAAAATTTTAGCAGGAGATATTATCATTACCAAATTTTTGTTAACCATTCGAATTAAACTACATACATATATTTAAAATATATATATATATATATATATATATATATATATATATATATATATATATATATATATATATATATATATATATATATATATATATATATATATATATATATATATATATATATATATATATATATATATATACACATTTATCAATGCAAAAGAATTGGAATTATTTAATAAAAGTAAATTAAATAAAATTTTTCTTTGTTGACCTAAGAATAGGAGTAGTATCTAAGTATAGGAGTAGTACCTAGTAGGAATTGACTTTTTTTTTAAAATACTTGTTTTTAACTTACTCATATCGTCCACCATAAGGTTGTGTCTTTGATCCTGAACGTGTGGCTTGAAACCAGGCCCGTTCGCATAACTGATTGTTGTATATGGCAGGCTGTCTGATGCATTCATCTGTAACAAAGAAAAATATTACCCCTAACGTTGGCATACACTACCACTTAGATGAATTGGCTACCTTCAAGGGTTATTAAAACTTTCGAAAGACAACCCTCCTTTTCAAAAGTCGGTAAAGTTCTTGCATTGACTCTGGTATTGACGTTGATTGTTTTCCATTAGACCGTTCATTTTTATGGAATTGCAGGGCAAACGAGCAAGCGTGTCGTCTGATGGAAAACAATCAACGCCGCCCATAGATATTCGCAACACCACGCATTACGGAAGCATTGCCAGATTTTAAGCTATGTTTGGGCTTATTCTTTGAAGGTTCCCTTGTCGTATTGTACGGAAATCACACTGAAGGTAGCTGGTTCTGTTGTTATTATAATAATAATATCATTTTTTAAAACTGACATTCCAAATGTAGTATTGTTGTTCTTCGTTGATGACAGATATGATTTCCACATCAGGTTGCAACTGAAAATTCTCAGTTCGATTACCGCATCACGATATTTGAATGGACTTCATGTAGTTACGCCAAGTAAGGTTATGTGGCATTTGTGAGTTTCCAATGGCATATACCATGGCAAGGCAAATGGATGAGGCAAGTCTTATTATGGCATAATGAGTATACATACTTATTATTAATTATTTCACTTACCCCAAAAAATCCAAGGACAATTCGAACTGCCAACATCATTCGAAAACTATGTTTAGCACCAACTGGACTTAGCAATGTGAGAATGGCGCACATTACAGTAGAACAAAATACAACACGCACAGCGTTCGAGCGTGTTGTATTTTGTTCTACTCTAAAGTTGTAGCTCCAATACGCAGTTTCAATCGGCCCACCAGTCACATTTGCCACCAAATACCCCCAGAAATAAGTGGTGTGTGGAAAGAAGTATCGGAATTGCCGTCGTTACCTTGTTTGTGAACCCCAATATGTCGGTGCCTCGTGTGCTGTAGCCACTGTAGGTCATCGTATGGCTGTGGTCTGACGTCACTATAACCAACGTTTCCTCCAGGTCCACCATTCTTAGCGATGCTTCCACCGCCTTCGCCAACTCCGCAGTTTCGTCCAACGCCTTCCTTGCCTTTGTTTCGTGATGTGCCGTGTCTATCCTGCCTCCTGTAATACGAAAATCTTTGATATTTTTTTTGTATATATATTCACGACTATTCCCCGCAGGGATTGGCAGAGACCACAGAGCTCCATCCGCTACGACATCTTTGATATTAGATGCTTTCCTTTTCAGAGTGGTATCAGAGAAATTGCAAAAGGAATAAAGGGCGACAAACAAAATGCTGGTAAGATAACCTTAGAAGATTTGCTGGAGGATGAGGTTAGTGAGAGAAAGAATTATGTGAACATCCTTGGAGGAGGCGTTTGTCAAAGGATAAGCTGTGAATTGTACACCCATATTTTTTTTATGGAATAGGAAGGCAAACAAGCAGGCGTATCACCTGATGGAAAGCAATCAACGCCGTCTATAGACATCCGCATCCCCACCTCATAAAAAGTATTAGATGCTTCCAATTCAGCTGTATTGAACTCTAAAAGAGGACGATGTGAAAATCTATTTCATCTAAATAAATAGATTTAACTATAGTACAAATATTTTATTTTTGATTTTAAAATGAACAAAATTACACCATTTAACCTCTTAAGTTCCGAAATAGAAAAGAAACTCCTGTTACTTAATATTCAAGGAAATGATAAGGTGGGATGGAAACGGGTTCTATTACCTTCAATAAATAGGAAGAAACCGTTTTTGTTCTTTGACAATATCTCTATCGCCTTTTGCGTCATATCGCTCAGCGCTGGATCACCGGCATCTGCTTCTAAATGATAAGGCATGTGATCTGACGAGAATAGTCCTAACACGGCGTTATATTTCAATCCATCTAAGGACATCAATTGATTTTTATTGTGTACATATATTGGAGAGGCGCCGATAGATTTTTTCTTTGAGAGCCATTCCGATATGAGATCCGACTGGTCACTTCTGTACCCTGGGATGCCTTCTGAATCTTTTGTGGTTCTCGGTATGAAATTTCTTCTTCCACCTCCAAATACAACCTGAAAAAGAGAAAATATCATAATTATATTAGTATTGATGAGATCTTTAGACGATAAACGCGCCCCCGAAAAGACGGCGTCTGCTTTCTACACAATTACACAATACAAATTCTACACAATCCTGATGATGAAACGGCGTCATTAGGATCCTAAGACACCAACACTCACGCACCGGCGCCAGTAGTAAGCATGTAAAGTAAGAAATTTTATCTGTTCTCCAGCTGCCTACATATAATATACTCACGTATCTGGTCGGTTCTCACCCCTTAGACCTAGGGCCTAGGTGACTTGATAGAAATCTAAGAAATGTCGCTCCAAACCATCAATAGAATCAACATAGAAAAATATCCTTCTGACACGGACGTTCACCATTGGAATCTCTAACTTTCGCAGGTTCCCAGAGTTTATTTTTTTTGCCTTCACGCGAAATCCTCCCACGAGGGGGAGAGCCAGCGACGAACTCCAACGTAGGAATAGGTTCAGCCACAACCTGACGACGCGAAGTCGTTAAAAGTCTCCATCCTCCAACGACTCAAGTCGCTGGGAACAGCGGCATCTAGGACCAGGGGCGGTCGTCCCTTTGAGTTGCTGCGCGAGCAGGATCATCCCCGAGGCTCGATCCCACACCCCTGTGGGTGTGGATGTCCCCGTATTATTATATGTGCATATTTCAAGTTAATTATATCTTTGTTGTGGTCTGTTTTTACGTATTCACTGTTATTATTATATATATTTTAATATAATGAAGAAATTATATGTCTTGATGGTCTAATTAACAGAATTTGTATACTCTAAAAGAACATTTTTTCTCACTTCTCATTTCATCTTAAAGTGTACCCAATCGATACACACAAATGTATCTCTTTTAAGTATATAAAATTAAGAATGGTTTTGCAAAAAATTCTCCAACAGTGTAAGAAAATCAGTTTTTTTGTAAAATTTACTCATTTGAATTTACGAATTTTGATAATTATGCCGTCGATATTAGCTATAATTTACTTGCTAGAAACTTTATCGTAGTACGCTTTTCCTTTCATTAAACTTCTTTTGACCTAACACGATAAAAACAATCAAGATAATAGAATCTATAGCATCAAGATAGATTAATGAGTGGCTTGTATGTAATTTATCAGTTCAAACATTTAAGTGTAACATCTTAAGTGGTATTAAGAATAAATCATATTAATATTATATAATGACCAGTTACAAATGATTCCAAGGTTTTTTTAGGAAAATAATAATTGTTGTTAAGTATTAGTTATAGAAAAACGAATTACATAACTCATATTTTATTTTATTGGTGTTAGACTTTTTATTTTCAGTTTACATACTCGTATATATATACACTCGCACACATAATATATATTATACACATGCGCACACGCGCATACACGCACACACGTACACACGCAAATACGTACACCCGCACACACGCACACATTATTTGTTACATAGCACACACATGTTTATTTCTCAACCTTCATAATCAAAGACAAAATCAATATATATGTAACTGGCAACTGACCACAAATTATTAATATACAGTGTTGCTCTCTGCCTTCTAGTTGATAAAAGTAAAATTAAAGCACACTTTGGGGAAGGCCTATGTCGAGCTATGAACAACAAATCATTCTGTTTGGGTACCTTCTGTTTCTTATTCTATTGTCACAAGGAATCTTAGTGTGAAAATACAAGTCTAACTAATCTGTTCTCAGAATAAAATTAAAATTCAAAAAAGAGTAAAGTCTTACATCGATGCGACTCCCAACTCTCCCTCTGACCAGTTGCGTCGCAATATCTTCACAGCGGGAGCCGGCAGGCAGGTCAGTGTCAGCCTCCCATCTTCTGTCCGCCGAGTGCGCGTAAGAGGCAGCTGGTGTGGCGTGGGTGACCCTTGTTGTTGTTACCACACCTTGTTTCACAAGAATAGCGTTAATTTCTCAACTAAATTACACCACTGGTGCAGCCTTGATATTAACATGACATCGACTGCTTCTTTTTTATAAAAGCGATAGACAAACTAGTGGCGCGTCTGCTATGGTAAGCCACCATCGCCGAAAACACTTGATTAAAAAGTCGGTTTTTGATTATTTTAGGTTTTTTGACAGCCCATATATGTCCCACTGCTGAGCACGGGCCTCTCCATTTCTTGTGGAACGGACATTAACCCACCACGCTTGTCCAATGCGGATTGGCGGGGATATCAGACTCGGAATGAATATCTCTAGGCCATACATATATTTATTTCGATGTGGGGTTCGAACCCGCGACCATTGACTCCGTGGACAAGGGGCCGCGGCACTGAGTCAATTGGTCGCTATTTTAGGTTATATTGTATTTAGGCTCTCATCTCAAACCGCAGCACGCCTAGCACTTGTAACTGATTATGTAACGCCATCGGTATAAACAATGGTGAAAGCGTTTGTTTCATGTAACTGATGTGTTTGGAGTTCCAAATTTTAGTTTGTATTTATACAGTAGAGTGTAAAATGGTTAAAATAGAACAAGTATTCTCAAAAATTGCATTTATTAAAGGATTTATTTTCACAGTTCCACCGTTAAACTACCCGCTTTAAACCGTGTGCATCACCGGGTGATACAATTGAAATTTTCTGCCATGAATAGTGTAACTGTGGAACTATCTAGAATCTACAGTGTTCCCGAACAAGTGTGATATTGGGATATTAAAGAGACGAGCGTATATTTCATCAAAGAGCGACAACGCATATGTGACGCTTCCTGCGTAGCGGATATCTATGGTTGGCATAGACATTCACAACGCAAGCTGATCATTTACCATCAGGTAGACCATTCATGATCGGTGATCATTTTTTGCTATAAAAAACTTCACAATTTTTAAAGCCATTGTTTCGTCTTTTTTGATTCATTTTTCAAATGAAGACTGAGTAGAAAGAAATATTAGAAGATCTTCTCAAATTTCTTTTTTATAACAATTTTCGTAATAAGGAGGCAAACGAGCAAGCGTGTCGCCTGATGTAAAGGAACCAACGGCGCCTATAGACATCCACAACATCATAGGCATAATGGATACGTTACTGGCCTTTGATATACGTAGGCTCATGTTTTGAAGGTTCCAAAGACGTATAGGTCTAGAAATACTACTAAAAGTAGTAGGTTCCATAGAGTGGTGGTGGGTGAAAAGAAATTTCGGGAATAACACACCGTTTTGGCTCGCCACTCATCCAGATGTTTCGGAAATATAATATTATTTTTGCCAAAAAAAATTAAATAATTGGTATATATCCACCAGTAGCCTTTCCAGCCTTCTGCGCCCAATCCACGAGTCCAGAAACAGAGTGAACACCTTCTCTCTGACCATTGCAATCACCACGCTTGACGGCAGCGCTGAGACCAACGGTACCACTGTTGGCTTTCACCCCAGTTAGGTAGGCTGTTCCGCTGCAAGCAGAGTCCGCTACGTTCTGATCCACACAATAAGTCTGAAAGGTAATATTTTATATAAATTTAATAGTGGTAGGGCTACGCTGCGAATACTTTGTCAAGAATGGCATAATATTTGTCTGTAGCATGAGTGGGCCGGCTCGTCCGGGGAAGTACTACACTCCCGCAGAAAACCGGCGTTTGAGTGATATCTTACCTACCACACTTCGTACGGTGAGCGGCTGAGGTCCGGAGGCCCAACACCCTCCCCCCTCTGTCCTCTCCTCCCATTCTCCCACCCATCATGACACTATTCTTAAATCGGCATCGCTTCCGCACTGCCTATGGCGCTGTGGAAGTCTGTGGGCGGCGTGGATTGCTTTCCGTCAGGTGACGCGCCTGCTCGTTTGCCTTTCTATTCCATAAAAAAAATATAATTTGGATATAAGATTTTTTCAAAACGGGACAAAACTTGATATTGGCACCATTTCTCTTTAGCAATTGAAACATTTCAAATGCTATTTCAATGAATTCACAAAACAATTTTACTGGGTGAGATTTCGAAAATTAACTTTTTTTTTATGAGCACGTCGCCTGATGTAACAACGCCAGCCATACCACAGGCCATCTGCAACGCTAAAGTTTAAATAAATATTCATCATAGAATGCGTTGTCGGCCTTTATATATATGATAAGAGGATGCGTTCATAAAACATTGTAAGCTGCATATTAAAAACAAATTAACAATCGATAATAGAACACGCCTGGGATAATAGACGCTTTGTCAATAAAAAATTTGATGAGATTCTAATGAAATAAAAATAAAGATGAAATATTAATTACATTTCACAATCTTCATTCATCCTTTTGACAATCAAGCCTCTGATATGGTTCCGTAATAAGGTTCTTCTAAATAGACTGAAAACAACGGAAGAAACTACGCAGATCTTCTCTTCTTTCTCGTCCTTTTTCAATTATAAGGCAGTATTGATATATAAACATTTTTAAAGGTAGAGTCCCATAGACCACCAGGTCATAGACATGATGACATTTAATGATATTTCAATATTATGACTGTTATAGTTGTATATTGTATGGTGTATGGTGTATGCTGTATGAATATGCTTTCGTAAACGAATTCTTCTCTTCACGCTCTGAGAATATAACTTCATATTCTCAATACATTTCTGTATTCATGAAGGGGGCTTCTCATAATTTTATCTCTTTGATCTCCACTGCTAATTTATGTATGAATAACAAACGCATTTTTTTTATTTTGGCTTACCTTGGCCAATCCCGTATACGGGAAAGCCTCGAAGCTCAATCTCAATTCCTCTCCCATATAACCATGCCTCTGTCCAAGGTACACCCTGGTTGCCGCTAGAGTAGTGATGCTCATGCCATCGCCGAGAAACAGAATTATATTTTTTGCGACATTTTTGTTCAACTGCTTGGAGACCTAAAACATATTTTGTTTTTTGATTTATTAACAAAATCCTGTTAAGTGCTGTTTAAATAACAATGAAAGTTGTTTAAATATGTTACTTCCATACATTCCAATAAAGAATTTACAATTTTTATACAAATATTAATTAAACTTAATTAGAGAAAAGTTATACATTAACCTAAAGCAGACGTCTTAATTAATTTTCATGTTTGCGTTTCATGTATTAATAATATACATATAGAATCATATGTAATTCAATAAATATTAGTAGATTAAATTTTATTAATATTTAAGTTACTAATATTTATTTAATTACAATTATAATAATTACAATTATTTTATAATAATAATAATTTTATTAAATTTAATTAGTGATACAAAATATTACGTAAGTATTATTAATTAATGGAGTCAGGTGTTACTTTGCGGAAATCCACCAATATGTGGACAGTCAAAAGTTTCACTTAGATCCGCGACATGCAAAACAATAATAGAAAATTAATAATGTGTGTTTTTTGTGCTGGATGAAGTGGATTTATATGGAACTTAAACCAAAAACTTACCGAAAATCGGCCATCAATTCTCTACCCACCAACCACTATACACAACACCAAACACACATTACCACTTTTCCATCTTGTAAACGACACGTATTTTGCCCCAACACGAGGCATCTTCAGGTATAGTAGACAATCGAATATAATAAAGCGCGTAGCTCAAGATAGAACGCGATGGCGGAGCACTGTGGATGCCCTCTGCCCCACATGGGGGAGATAGAAACATAAGTCATATATAATAAGTGCTTTTAATATTTGAACAGCACTTCCTTTGGTAGGTTCCTTTGGCAGGTTTAGGTATGGTAGGTATGCGTATTTATGCCTTTTTTTGTGACGATTAAAGGAGATTTCAGATGTGGTGTCTTCTAGGTAAAATTGTCTAACAAATTACATCAGCAGACCCGAATTCTTTCATTTATTTTTAAAACAAATTTTACTTTCGAACGGGATTTGAACACAGAATCCTTTGAATACATAATGACTCAGTAAGAAGTAAATTGAGCGAAGTCATCATACGGGGACATCCACACTCACAGGGGTGTGTGATCGAGCCTCGGGGATGAACCACACTTCTCGCGCAGTAACTCAAAATGGCGACCGACCCCCAGTCCGGCATCTAGCCGCTGTTCCCAACGGTTATTGAATGTCCTTTAAAGAATTCGCGTCGAATGTGGCTAAACCTATTCCTACGTTGGGTCTGTCGCTGGCCTTCCCCTGTCGCGGGAGCCAGGCGGTGACAGGAGGATTTCGCGTGGGAGCGGGCGTCATTTAAGTGGACGAGCGTGGAGGGGATCAAAGTTTGAGCGAAGTAATAATTAGTATAAAAAAGCAGTAATAATACATACATACCTTATTTTTCAATACCCATTGGGCTTCAATTCTCCAATGGTCCTTATTTTTCTCGTCAAATGATTTTGTCAAAGTGTCTGCAAATTTAAGTATTTGTACAAATTAAATGTTAATATGACATGCTGATTGCTGGGCAGATGGGCTGGACATGTGGCGCATCTACAGGACCAAAGGTGGACGGGAAAGTTGAGAACGTGGGAAGGCCCGCCAGGGTAACGTAACCAAGGAAGACCCCTCGTGAGATGGGAGTACGAGATCGGGGAGAACCGGCTTAAACTGCCTTTAAATAGCTCGCTCATAAGAGAAATCGATGTCGTTGGAGGAGGCCTTCAACTGCGGGTGGATTTTGCTTAAAATTTAGTTTAAAAAATATCTTGTTTTTGTGTAAAACATGTTAAGAAGTAAGAAATAAAAGGCTTTTTTATTTTTTTGTATTTATGACATGCTGATTGGTTTGTGGAGTGAAGAAGCTACCGCTTTCGGAGTCAATGGTTGCGGGTTCGAATTAACCTTTAGCGAACCAATGCCGCCATACTCGCGACATTGCAAATATTCTAAAAAAATCGAATGCCGCCATACATGCGGCATTCCGTTATATTTCAGGAATTCTGAGGAATTCTGTTCGGTTATGCCTTTTTTATGCATGCAACGTGATCTGGAGCATTCCTTTCCGAGCATTCAGTGCAAATACATAGTTTTGTATACGGTCAATAAGTTTGTTATCGTCATCTTCGGAGCACTATCTGGTAGAAGAAAGAGAAACGGAGTCGTGCGTACATGCGTGCTATTTTTATTTTTTCTATCCACAATTTAAAATGGTGGAGAAAGATGTTCTTCTGGGGATTGGAAATTTGCTGCGTCAATTCATACATAATATACCGACAACAAAGACAAAGGATGAATTTGTAATCAGTTTCGCATTTGAAATTTAGAAAAATATTGATAGAACAATTAAGGGGTGAGTTTAGAACACCAGCGCAACCCCAACGTAGGGTGTCGAACTTACAAACAGAAGACAGGTTGGACGGAAAATTTCATGTTATTCGTACAGGTACAAAAAAAGATTGTGCTGTTTGCTCGGATAGAAAAACGCCGGGAGGAAGGCGGGAAACACGTTATTATTGCGATACTTGTACTAAAAAACCTGGTATTCACATAGGAGACTATTGGGAGAAGTACCATACTCAAAAAAAATATAAGTAATTTTGTATAAATAAATTGTTAATCTATAAATTTATAAATGTGTACAAATAAATACATTACATACACACATCTATTCCTTTATTTAAACTCCCATTATTTTTCTGAAATTTTCATTTCATTATCCTTTTGTATGGACATACCTGTTCATATATTACCTATTATTACTGAAAGTTTCCATAAAACCCAATAAAGCGATATTAATTATGCACCTTTTCTCGCTCTGGAAATAAAGCACTTAATTTCTTAAAAATCCGTCGACCAACTGGTCATCGTTCTAGAAAAATGCGCTCGTTCGTTAAAGGTTAAGCATCGGGTAAATAAATATTATAAATGGTGTTAGGTATTTATTTATTCCGAATTTTGGTGCCTCACCAATTCTTGCCTTCTATCTCCTTTATTCTAAAAACCTTGGACTGTGTTGAGCTAATATCCACATCCCCAAAATAGTGGCAATCCCTGCCTAGAAACATATACAGGCTGTAAAGCAATGTTATTAATTGTTACTTGTAAACATATGTAAAATGTAACATAATATGGATTTGTTTTTTTTTATTAGAATTAATTTTGTTCTAAAGTATTCATAATTCACACACACAATCCAAGATCAAATGGCCCTGACATCTTTGAATCTAATTGACACACAATCTATACATAATAGAGATTGAAAAAATTGTCACGCGAGAAATCAATGTCTCGTGTTGTTTAGATCGATATATATAAAAAGCAAGGGATTTTTAATAAAAATTCTCACATGTTTTAATAAAAATATTCTCACATTTCATGTATTGTCCTACTATATCACAACCTAGTGGAATCAACTAACTTCAGTGGTCTTTCCGAACCGATACGACATTGGAACCTTCAAAACAACAAGCCTACTATATCCTACTATAGCCTACTATACCCTCCTTAACCTTCCTATACCCGCGCGTTTGTCTGAGAGACCGACAGAATGATTTTTCGATTTTAAATAAAGAACGAATAATGCTAGTTTAATGAACTTTCTAGTACTTGCCTAATTTGATACGACCTTGGTCACACGTCACGTCAATTTCAAGGTCGTATCAAATTAGGCAATTACTAGAAAGTTCATTAAACTAGCATTATTCGTTCTTTATTTAAAATCGAAAAATCATTCTGTCGGTCTCTCAGACAAACGCGCGGGTATAGGAAGGTTAAAGACCGGCAACGCTTCTGTCAAATGCGAATGCCACTGCGGGTGTCTATGTCCGTTTACTGCTTTCCATCAAGTACACGCCTGCTCGTTTGCCTTCCTATCCCATAAAAAAGAACTGCTGGGCCTGGGTTTCCTTGAAGAAATAAACGTTAAATCCATTACGCTTTTCCAAAGCCGATTGGAGGGGTATTGAGACTCAGATTTTTAAACCTGTACGATATATATTATGTAGACGATGGATACTCTGATGAGGAATCGAACCCGCAATCACTGACACCGAAGGTGGTATGATTCACCACTGCGCTGTCGTGAAGTGCCTCAGAATCCACATAAAAATATATGTGTCATTCATTCATTCATTTATGCATTTCACAAAGTAATAAGTTTGGTATTTATATTAGCCGCCTTTGCTGTACCAATTAGGACCTTAGTCTGCATTACACCAAAACATTGCAGTTCCCTATATATTGATTGTGTACCATAGAATATACAAATTTTGACATAAATTATAATGTAACTTAACTAGAGTATAAACTAGGATATTGTATATTATTAACTAATGATACATGTAAATTATTAATTAAAAAAATGGCCAATCTATTATTAAAAACTTGGACTTTTTGCTAGTGTGTTTGCTTGCTGTTGTTGTTGTTGTGTGTGTGAATGTGTATGAGTGTTCGTGTATAATATAAATATATATTGTACGTTATCCTCTTATTTAAAAAAAAAAGGTTTTGCTTATCTCCCTTTAATAATATTAATAATATTCGTGACACTCACAGTATTTTAATAGTGGTAGAGCCACGCTGCAGACGAATACTTTGTCAAGAATGGTATAATATTTGTCTGTAGCATGAATGGGACCGGCTCGCCCGGGGAAGTACCACACTCCCGCAGAAAACCGGCGTCTGAGTGATACCTTACCTACCACGCTTCGTACGGTGAGCCGGCTGAGTTCCGGAGGCCTAACACCTTCCCCCTCCCTCTACCCCTCCCCCTCACATTCCCACTCCCATTATGACACTTTCCTTAAAGGTCGGCAACGCTTATGGCGCTGTGGGATCAGCTATATCTCTATATCTATAGATCAGCAGATAGTATATATCATATAATTTAATACTAAGATAAGCAGCCGATTCTTTTTTTGCTAAAGAGTACAGTTAAATAGTACCATTAAAAGTAAAAAATAAACTAAAACTGTTATAAAGTTGTTAAATAATTTTCGTACGTGCTGATTAACAACGTATTAAACGTATCAATATTAAATCAATTTAGATTTAATTTATATTATCGATTACTTTTTTTTATGGCATAGGAAGGCAAACGAGCAAGCGTGTCACCTGATGGAAAGCAATCAACGCCGCCCATAGACATGCGCAGCGCCATAGGCAGTGCAGAAGCTTTGCCGATCTTTAAGGAAAGTGACAATATGTGTGTGAAAGGGGGAACTGGAGTGGGAGGGGGAGGGTGTAGGGCCTTCAGAACTCAGACCGCTCACCGGACGAAGCGCGGTAGCTAAGCTACCACTCAGACGCCGGATTCCTGCGAGAGTGTGGTACTTCCCCGGACAAGCCGGCTCATTTATGCTACAGACTAATAATATGCCATTCTTGACAAAGTATTCGTCTGCAGCGTGGCTCTACCATTTTGTAAGTCTGTTTCATAAGTCTCCGGTGCCATATCCCCAAACAAGCCCTCGAATGGCATCCGCAGGGAAAAAGAAAATGTGGGCGCCCAAGACGAACTTGGCGGCGTACTGTGACGGTCGAAGTGTAGAAGATGGGCCTATCCTCCGACAGGTGGAGATAGAGAAACGTCGTGTCTACCCTATGCCCCACTAAGGCACTCACTATCCCGTGCCACTCCCTGATATTACGTAGCTAAGACTTTCTTTTTGCACCAAATTGTCTTTTGCCCGTGACTTTTTCCATCATGATCAGTTCCGATGCAGTAAGGTGTGTTTTTCCAGAAAATTCTTTCTACGCACCACTACCGGGTGGAAGTAGCTACCTCCAGCAGTGTTTTCGAACCGATACGACATTGGAACCTTTCACCTTCAAAAAATAAGCCTGCACATTTCTTAAATGCCATCAATGTTTCTACAATGCCTATGGCACTGTGGATGTGTATGGGCGGCGTTGATTACTTTCTATCAGGTGACACGCCAGCTCATTTTCCTTCTTACACCATAAAAAACCTACATCACTCTCTTGTCTCGGAACCGCCAAATAATAAATAAATAATGGTACACACAGATAGCTTCAGTTCGTTAATTATCATGCCTTTTCATAATGTCAATAACAAATGTGTTATCTGTTTCAAACGCCACGCTCAGATAGCTATCGTTTCATTGAAACTAAGGAAGAGGAAGAGGTGATCAATTGTTCAGTGGCTTGTCAAACCTTTTTCTTTTTCAGTTTTTTATTTATTCATTTTACATTAAGATTTCATCATTTTTTTTTCTTTAAAATATCTAGGGAGCTGTATAAAGAGAGTGATGAGTGTGGATGCTAAGACAATTTGCTAGGATCGTAGCAGATAGAGTTCTGTGGTTTCTGCCTACTCCTACGGGAAACAGGAGTGATCATATGTATTATTAATGGAGTCAGGCGTCACTTTGCGGAAATCCATCACTATGTGGACAGTCAAAAGTTTCACTTAGATCCGCGACATGCAAAACAATAATAGAAAATTAATAATGGGTGTTTTTTGTGCTGGATGAAGTGGATTTATATGGAACTTAAACCAAAAACTTACCGAAAATCGGCCATCAATTCTCTACCCACCAACCACTATACACAACACCAAACACACATTACCACTTTCCCATCTTGTAAACGACACGTATTTTGCCCCAACACGAGGCATCTTCAGGTATAGTAGACTCTACGGAAGACAACCGAAAAGTTTGGTGTTGTGTATAGTGGTTGGTGGGTGGAGAATTCATGGCCGATTTTCGGTACGTTTTTGGTTTAAGTTCCAAATAAATCCACTTAACCCAACGGAAAAACACACATCATTAATTTTCTGTTATTGTTTTGCTTGTCGCGGATCTTAGCTAAGAAAAACTTTTGACTGTCCATATATGATCATATGTATGTAAAATATGCTGAAAAATTCAGTACGCACAACTTCAGTTCATATGTTAAGTTAGTTTAATAACACGTCTATTCATATTGTAAATAACAAATATGTTATCTGTTTCAAACGCCACGCTCAGATGGTTATCGTTTCGTTGAAACTAAGTAGGAAGAGGAAGACGTGTTCGATTATTCAGTGACCTGAATTTATTCATTGTACATTAAGATAATGATCTTTTTTCATTTCTATTCTGTTCTTTATTTATTTTAATATGAAATTTATAGGTTACTCTACTACATATTTTGTTACCTTATTACTTTTCCTTTTACTAAAATATATGGAAGTTATTTGATATTAATATTTAATTATTAAAAATTAATAACGATCTAATTTGGTTAGTGGCGGGACTGCCGCTTATAAATCCAATGATCGATAAATTCAATTTCGATTCCCGCATTGGGGTAAATATATGTATGGCCTACAAATATTTATTTCTATTCTAGATTCTCCATCAATCACCTTGAACACCCTGGTGGGTTAATCCCCGTTCTTCTTAATCTGGGGACACCCCTGTGTCCAGCAGTACGACATATATTGGCTGTGAAAATCAATTAATTCCGTTATATTTTTATTATTATTTTTTTAAATGATATTTTATTACTCTATATATTAAAAATATACGCTTTTTAATAATATTTCTAGTCTTTTTCTGCGAATTTTACTGCGATAATTTTAAGTATGATTCTTGAATTTTCCCATAGGAATAAAACTAGCTTTATACAAGAACCTTCTTTTTATTTTCTGTTGAAAATTCAGTTAAACTAGATTTAGCTAGTTTTGATGATTTACCAGGCAAACAGAGAGACAAATAAAAACGTGGTTTGGATGAAAAAGCCTTTTATTCAGAGTTTGGAATAACATATTATTATTATCTTTTATTATACATACACAATCTCCGTCTTCCTCCATTTCATTTAATTTAAGTAGAATATTAACTTTGGACAATCGTGGTGGTCCGTTCCTCCAAAAATGAAGGCCCTTCCTCAGCAGTGGGACATATATCCAAGGTGGATTGGCGGCTAAGTCAATATTGGAGTATACACTTGTAGGCCATATTTGTTACATCTCGGTGCGGGAATTGAACCTGTGAGCATTGTCTGCCGAAAGAGATGGCTATGCCTCTGAACCATTTGCACCTTTTCGTTTTGTAATATATTTTTTTCAAAATTATTTTATTGCGTTCATATGTGTATACCTATTATTATAATTATATTATATTATTATAAAAAACGCATATGAACTTATAGAAAAATAATTCATTTACAGACAGATGATTTAAATTTTATATATAAAAGTATGCATTAATTACTTATAGGCATTGAACTTAGACCTACAAGTTCAGGATCAAGTTATATGGCAACCTTTAAAGGGAAAGGGAATTCCTAAGACACCAGACTCGTTATATAGAAACCTTGATATGTTTCCTTAAGGGTATTTCAGATGATTAAGAAATTACTTCGAAGAAATAACTTAGTTTTCAACTTCGGAAAGTACGCAATTTTATTAGATATACATTTCCGCAATTATGAACAGAGTGCAGTAATGTGATATAAAAATTTGTTGTGAATCAGTCAAACATTTTCCACGGCTTACGGCAACATTATACAATAGTTTCGATAAAAAATATTATTTACTAAAACAAGATGACATAAAAGACTAAGTATGAACTCTAATTAGCAAATTAAGTTAAAAATAAATTACTCATTAGCCCATAGCTAAATTGTAATTATAATGATAAAATCTACAATAGTATAGACATTTTTTTGTAACCATTACAAAAAAAAAAATGTCTCAATAGCAAAGTTATAGCCGACGAAGTAATGAACGTGATTACAGTTGCCGCATCGAGATAAATATATTATACATATGTACGTCCTACTAATCTAGTTTTATTTATTTCCTGTATGAATTCCGTAAACTCGGCTTGAAAAATGTAGTTTCACTTTGGTTCACATATGAGTCGAAAAAATCTACATACATACATACATATCGTCACGCCTGTTTCTGTACGGGTAGGTACATGCAGATAGTAGCAGATGATAGATGGTAACAGATGAGGAGAGATACCACATATCTCCCTCCATCTGCTACGATCTCGGCATACTATCCTTGCTTCCTCCAAACTCATCACTTTCCTCATGTAAGCCCGCCGGTTAAGGGTACTCTTGACCTGGCCTTTCTTAAAAACTTCGACAATTTGGTCAAGGTGTGTTTTCCGTGGTCTTCCCCTACCGACCCTTTCATTCATGTGGATGGAAAAAATGTTGTACATATAGATGTATGCCATGATATCACTTAAGCTAACAAAGAGAAGAGACATTTTATTATATAAATATTTCATTCGATGAACTTATAGCTTACAAAAATATATTGATTGGAGGGAATTAAGGGGGATGGGGGAGAAGGAAGTATGGAAAGGGGAAAAAATACCTGCACTCACTTCAACTTGACGGGGTTATTCTAAGTGGGACTTCCAAGACAAACGAGATTTTTTTTTTTTGGATTTGGATCTTCAAAATATTATATGTGACTGTTCCATATCAAATATTGACATAGAGGTATTCAAGCGACGTGCATATGCGTCCACGAAAGGCCGCCAACACTTTTCTTACGTCTCCAGCGTTGTGAATATCTATTTGGGTAATGGTGATCATTTACCATCAGGTTACCCGCATGCTTGTTTGCCCCCTCTTCTTTATAAAAAAAAGAGGACTGACTTTAACTATGTACGGATTAACCACGATAACAAGCGGAACTGTTAACTACAAACATATATATTTTACATTAATATTTTTAATAGTATTTATTGTTAAGGCCAAAGATATTTAGAAATAGTCATCTCTGTTCAAGGGTATAGATAGGCCAACAAAGGGCACCGCAGTTGATGTTGATCATACACACACATACATACACACTCACACACATACATACACACTCATACACATACGTACACACTCATACATACATACACACTCATACACATACATACACACTCATACACATACGTACACACTCACACACATACATACACTCTCACACATACATACAAACTCACACACATACATATACATATACATGTACTCATACACATACACAATATTCAAAAAATATTTGTAGAGCCGTGCTACGATACGAATGGCCCACCTTGATCGGAAAAGAACCGAATGTAAAGGAATCGAATCTGTGATTAGACTGCGATCTGTGTCCGGAAGCTGGCTGCCTGCTGGCTTTGCCATTGAGTTAATTAGATCGTCATAACAATGGTGATCAATATTACAAGGAAATCCGACTAACTGTAACAATTGATAAACGCAATCAACGCATAAATGTTATTATAAATAAACGCATAATTATTTATTATTTCCGCAAAACAAACGTATTTATTGTACAGATTTTTTTATTGAATCGTTAGCGGTTCTCAAAACATCGAAACCGTCGTCAAAAGTATCGATAAAATTGAATCAATTGTGGGAGAATAATTGAATCGATTCATTAAAACAATTTAAAAAAAGAAAAAATTATATCAGGGCGTGGACCGGTGAAGCTAGTATATATAGATCCATATCGTCAAGCCTGTTTCCCACAAAGGTAGGCAGAGACCACAGATTTTGATCTGCTACGATCTCGGCATACTTTCCTTGCATCTTGCGTGATGAGTGTGGAACTCATCACTCTCCTCATGCAAGCTCGCCGGTTGAGGGTACTCTTAACCTGACATTTCCTAAAAACTTCGACAATTAGATCAAGATATGATCGTCATAAAACTACGGCATTTTAATATAAGCATGCCGTGGGATTTCTTCTCGTGGATATGATTTTGAATGGGAAACCTGCCAAAGAACTCAAAGTCCACGACATAAATCTTCAAATTAGCAAAATTTAGGGGCTGATCACAATGGATGCAAAATCGATAATCGCTGGAGTAAATGAGTGCTAAATTGGAGACCGTATCTTAGCAAAACGAGATGTGTGCAGGGCGGTTGGCGGAAACCGATTGCGTGAAGCAGTTGTGCTACTACTGATAATGATGATGGTGAAGTTGTTTTTAAATAATATAAATATTAAAAAATAATAAAACATTAAAAGTGTGCCTAATATATATTTCTCAAGATATTCCTCATTTCTCTTAGTCCTATTATTTATGTTTAATTAATTTAATAACTTTTTTTATTATGTTTTTAAATTTGTATATATAATTTTAATATATTTAATTATGTTTTTAAATTTGTTAAAGGAATCTTTAAAAATGTCGATTTAGATAATGCATAATAATTATTCTTTTGTAATCAGTTTTCAATGGAGCTGCCTCTCCGAAGTTAGTTTCATTCAGTGCCATAACAAGGTAGGCTGTGACCAGTTGCAGAATGCAGACGGTGGAGGTACGCAGAAAATCAAGTTATCAATATAAGAATATCTTTAAAGGGCATAGTTACAAAAGCTCGCATCGGGCATATAAAAGGCTAGTCACCGCACTGACTACTTTGTCTAGCTTTAAATAAATTATTCGTTATTCTGGTATTGGGTCTGAGAATGACATAAAATATTTTATTTGTAAATTTTATGACGGTTTTGTGTATAAGATATAAATATCACAATATTCTTCTTTCACCTAAGGGAACTCAAATTATTATTTTTTAAACTTACGTTTCTCATTATGTAAACTCCTTGCACATACACATAATAGAACCACAGACACAAAAAAAGCTAATCTGACACAATATCCCGCCATTTTTTTAATTAAAAATAAATGATTTAAAAAAATAAATAGTTTATTATTTTTTAAACCATTTATAGTCACTGCATATAAATTGTTGTTTTAATATATATTAAAAATGTACACTGATATCAAATATTAAATAGAATATCATGTTTAAAATTGAAAGCATTAACTTGAATTTTTAAACAATGACTAAAATGAAATATTTAACACTATCTCACTGCAACGCTTGTTATAACACTACTGAGAGTGATCTTTTAGAGACAGTTTAAAAATGCACTTTCGGCAACACACAGAAGCGAGTGGAGTTGACATTGGCCGTAAAAACATTTTATTGATTAATATGTCACGTACGTTCGTATTTCACGTTATGTGAATATTGCTATAATGCTATAATGCTATAATTGCGAAATTTATTTCGCTTTATAAGTTATAACTTAATAATGGTACACACAAATAAAATATAAATAAAATTAGAATTATTAATTAAAATAAAATATGTTTATTTTTTAATGTTTATTTTTGTAGCTCTGCTACCGCGCTTAGTCCAGTGAGCGATTGAGTTCCGGAGGCCCAATCCCCCTTCCCCCATCCCCCTCTCAAAATGACACTTAAAGGCCGGCAACGCTTTTGCACTACCTATGGTATTGCAGATGTTTATGGGCGACGTTAATTGCTTTTTTACATCAGGTGACACGCCTGCTCGTTTGCCTTTCTATCTCATAAAAAAGGATCTGAATAATGGAAGGGTAAGAACTATATAAGAGACGAAGAAGAAAATAAAGATATACAAATAAATAAATTAGCAATTACAAGCAAAAAAATGTATACGATTAAGTAAAGAATAACATTCAACCAGCGCAAAAGCGTCAGAAATAATTGGAACGTTGTCTCTAAGGGTTTCGTTCGTAGGGATTTCGTTATTAACTGAGTCACATACGTACTTTAATTTAAAGTAGAAACCTTGCGAGTACAACTATCTTGATTTGAAAATACTGTACTGTTTATAATTAAATATTAACATAATGTAAACTTCCGTATAAGAGCAGGAAATTCATTAATATGGATTGGAATTTAGGTAACGTATACCTTTTTTTTATTTATTATATGTCTAATCATTTTAAACATTATATTTCCTATGACAATGTGATTATTTTCAAGACGGACTCGACCAAGACGTTTAAACTCTCGGATTGGAGGAAGAGAGTGAGGTATAGATCGGAGTGCAGAGATGTCTTGCACCAGGTCAAGGCCCACCCGCAGCTGTAGCTCTTTTGATGATGATGATGAATGTGTTTTTTTTATTAGATATAAATAGTAACTTACTTATGTTCCCATTAGCGATAATGTGTATTTTCAAAATATAATTAAAAATATGCTCAAAAATGTATCGAAATTATGATCACAAATATATGATCAAAAATAATTGCAAGTGTAATTCAGTAGCTAAAAATAAATAATATTTTTCAAGGGTAACATTGTTAGTGCGTTGACACGCAGTAACCCAAGATAATTTAAAAAATAAACGATAATTGGTTCACTAAATAATAAACTCACAATTCATCTGACCCCGTGCTATACTTTCTCAATTGATCTGGACATACCTCGACCTAGATTGTTTTTTGTCGTATTCAGTATACTGTCATCGATCTGTTTCTCTTTAGAATTAAGATAACATCGTCACAAATCAAGTATTACAATCATCGATTTTCAAATTAGTAGATGTTTTCTGAAATCATGTTGATAAAATGAAATTACAAAAGTTTTAATACGTCTCTATAGCTACGCTGTTCCATAAAATACAGTCAATGGTAATGTGATTCCCAGAGTACAATGAAACAGCTGCGGTTTTGACTTCCTTCTAATTAAACTCAAGTAAACTTTCATAAGTAAATTAATTATTGTTACTGTAAGAATATATGGTATTAATTCCCATTCGTTGTAGTTTCAAGTATCTTAGAATTGTAATATTCCCTTTTTTACATAGAGGAAATACCAAAGTACTAATTACTACTACTTTATTGATATTAAGGAAATTTTAGATTCATTAAGGTATCAAATCTTAATTATATTAAAGTATATAATCATTTTAATGACGAGCACTTGGCTTCGTGGCGAAGCTACCACTTACAGAGTCAAAAGTCGCAGGTTCTATCGCGCATCGCGATAAAAATGTGTATGGCCTACAGGTCTTTATTCCGAAAATAGATACCCCGTTATTCTGCTTTAAATAAGCGTGGTTGGTCAATCAAACACAACGGATTATGTTTTATTGTAAAAAATATAATATTATAGTCGGCTTAATTATCAGAATTCGTAAATATTTAAAAAAAAAAGACATTACTTCTCTCATTTCACTTTTAATGCTATCTTATTTATCTTATCATTAATCTTAAAGCGTGTGCGAATTTTTTTGCCTTTTTAATTCGTTATTTGCATGATGTGAGGTGTAACAAAATGAAAAGAGACGTTTAAAATCTTCATAACATTGCTACTTATGGCGTACATATTTTTTGTACAATACAAAATTAATTATTTATTTATTTGTTTATAATGTCAACTCTAGATAAACTATATAAATGTATAGATAGGACATTTAGGTTTTTTTAATGATCCTGTAAAATTTACTCATATGAAAAAAAGTGAAAAATGAAACAGATATGAATAAATTTTGATTGTATGTTAGGATTAGGAAAAAATAGTGCGTCGAATGATCTGAGTCTCACAGCTCTACGACTGTTTTTGATTGATCATATACAGTATGTTCCGGAATCTTCAAGGTTTCTTTGGCTCCGGTGGTATATTTTCATTTTGCCGTTTACTACATTTTCGCTTTTTTACGTCGATATGAACTTCATCACACATCATTTAAATGCATTTATGTACTGATGTATGGGCAAAGTGTAATAAGGACGCTTGTAAAGATACGAATATATTCCCTTGCGTTACTTATGAACTTATTAACCTTCATGTTGACTTTATCTTTGAATAATGATTTATACATCATCAATACAATCTAAATATACGTATATATATGACAATGACAATAAATTATATCAGATGTCCCTTTCTAGTTTCAATTTTTTCAGTTCACTGTCTAGTTCCTGAAAAAGAAACAAGATGGCTATTTCTTCTTAGGTATGTCAGAAAAAATACCAGCGAATGTTGTTTAACGTCTTCTCCCTTGATAATAAAAATCTCATTGATCCTCATTTCGTCCGCCACTCGTGGACTACACACCACAAAAGCTAAAACAAACCTACACATACCTAAAAGGCCGGCAACGCTTCCGCGACTCCTGCGGTGTCGCGATTGTCTATGGGCGGCGTTGATTGCTTTCCAACAGGCGACATGCTTGCTCGTTTGCCCTTCTATCCCAGCTGGTAACTTCAATATTTATTTCATTTCATTTTACTTCTATACCTTCATTTATTTATTAAAACTAACAAACGCAAACCATGCCTTAATACCATGAAACATTCTCTTCCAGTAGATTCTCCTTAATCAAACTATATTTACTAAATTACTTTTTAAATCAGTCTCTCATTACCGAGGATCATGGTCAATAGAAATCCTCAAATGGACGATATATCTCTATGGGTTCCGGTTCAAAGTAGCTCTCAGCACCTATTGAAATTTGAAAGAGGATGTGGATTCCTTCACTCGGTCGGACCATCTTAGTGTCGACTCTCCTTTCTTCTCTTCAGTATTACCAACAATGATCAGCTTTTCCAGGTTACCATCTCCTCTTCGCATATATTGAATAATACGTAACTAAAACAATATACTTAACGAAAATAATGAAATTAAAAAACACATAATACCAGTAATGTAAGTTCGCGGGATAGAGGATAAAGTACAAATAGTACCATACAATTCTGTATTATAATCGTTGGTGGCATTTTACTGTGCTACTTCGTTTCTTATGGTGATTGCAGGAATCCGGAGACCCTAATTCCTTTCCCCTCCCTTCATCTTTTGCCTATCACATATAAAAAAAACTATAAATGGCATATATCACATTAAAAAATACATGAACGGCATTGGATACTTACTATTAGCTAATTCGCTTTCTGGTGTACCTTTGCCTTTCTTTTGCGCTTTCATAAAAAAGAAACAAACGGACATTCAGTGTTGAAAACAAAATTTACCTGAGTGGCCAGTGACATTTTTTTTCCGAATGAATATTGTGATATATTCCGGGTGTTAGCTTTACCTGGCCTCCGAAAACTATTGTATATTGTTTGTCACAAACAATTTTCATTCAATGGCATGAAAATTAAATTTGTTATGCCTCATAGGTTATTAATATTGGTTGGCAACTTTTTTGTTCAGCCGGTTTAGACGAACATTCACGTCAGTTACGAGTTTTTGTATTATGACTGGCAACATATTACGTAGTAATATTTTTATATTTTTTTTTTAAATATATATGATTAAAACTTTTTTTTTTTAAAATAGAAATACTGTTCAATAAAATAACCAACGTGTGGACAATTTATGTCACGCGGGCACGTGTCAATGATCGGCACTAGCATCATTGACCACACGTGATCGGTTTAATGATGTCATTAACTCCTTTTAAAAGGTCATTAATTCATGTATGTACTTTACGTCATTTGTTTAAATCAAGTTGACACAACTTGATTTTATAGATGAAATCTTAATTTAAATAAAATTAAAAAATGGTGTTGTATTACAAATATTAAAGATATAACAGTTACCGTTAAGATCGTACGAGGCGACTGGATAGCAGAATCTGAGTCATAAATACTAACCTGTAATCCCTAATTCACCTGCCGAGTATAAGGATTATAATAAATTTCTTTTTTTGGATAAGGTCAATATTCAGGCGCAATAACAACATGATACAATTACATGACATGACGATTACCATAAATATTTTTATAAAAGCGTCATCTATGTTAAAATTAATAAACTAAGAGAATATATGACTTTTACAAATCAAGATCAATTAGTTTTAGAGATATGTCAATAGATGACACTTAATACAATGATTTAAATAATTTAAGTATAAATAATTAAACTTTCTCCCTGGCGGAGGTGAGGAGGGCCGCGTCTGCCAAGGCGGAAGGCGCCTGGCTATGACGGAATTCCCATCACTGCAATAAAGCAGCTGCCCAGGCAAACAGAAGTTGCCATGATGCGATTATTCAGTGGGGTGCTCAGGACGGTGCACTTCCCGACCGTGTGGAAGACCGGGAAGGTCATCGTTCTACCTAAACCTAAAAAGGATCGTAGGTACCCGGCGAGTTATTGCCCTATCACCCTGCTCCCGCATATCGCAAAATTATTTGAGCGTCTGCTGCTATGGAAAATCCGGTCAACAATTCTTCTCAAGCCGCAGCAACACGGGTTCCGCAGCGGGCACACTACGTCGACTCAGTTGGCCCACGTGTTACATCACATGGCGAACGAGCGTAATCTTGGTCGCCGTATGGTTGGGGTTTTTCTCGATATAGAGAAAGCCTTAGATTGGGTGTGGTACGAGGGCCTATTGTATAAGCTCTTAGAGAAAACCACCATGCCGCCTTCCATGGTGCGGCTGGTGGCGTCCTTCTTGCGGGAGACGGAATTCTTTGTCAGTGTAGTGGGTACCGACTCCACCAAGCACCCCGTTGAAGCGGGGGTCCCCTAGGGCAGCTGCTTGTCACCTGTCCTGTATGCTACGTAACCTAATGATATCCCTACCCTGGAAGGTCGCCTGCAATGGTGGGAAATCGACGTAATGTTGGCATTGTACGCTGACGACAGCGCTTTCTTCGCGTTGTCTTTTTGGGTCCATATGGCAGCACTGAAGCTGCAGAGGCTTCTGGATCTGCTGCCCAAGTTGTTGCACACATGGCGAATGTTTGTCAACGTTGGAAAGACATGCGCCATTGTGACCGGCCACGGTAAAATACCAAGACCACTTAGGCTTCGGGGGCAGAATGTACATTGGGAGACCACAGTTATGTACCTCGGAGTACGCATCGACCGCACGCTGCGGGTCACCACACAGGTAACACACGTGGTGAATAGCGCGAAAGCCGCGCGTGCGGTTCTTCGACCTATATTAACATCAACCCGCATATCCGTGCGTACGAAGCTGTTGGTCTATAAGGCGTACGTTCGCTCCCGACTGACCTATGTTGCGCCGACCTGGTGGTCTTTGATATCAGCAACCCAACACAAACGCATCGAGATCCAGCAGAATCTATCTCTGCCCGCCATAGTGGGGGCGGCTCGCTGTGTGCGTAACAACGTTATAGCGAGAGACCTCAGGGTGGAGAGCATCCATGAGTTTGTGGTACGGTTGGCTCGGAAGACGTTCGACCGAGCCGACAATGGACCACACATACATGTTCCCCTTCACGCTCGCCCACCTGAGGGACGTCCAATGCCACGCGAAATCCTCTTGTCGCCGCCTGGCTCCCGCGAGGGAAGAAGGCCAGCGACGGAACCAACGTAGGAATAGGTTCAGCCATATCTCGTCCCACCCTGTTCACCTCTGTTCGTGGAGCAGAACGGGTTTAATTGCGGCCAAATTTTTGGACCCCTAAAAACCGCCGATAACGGCGGCGCAAAGACCGGGAGGCGGCTGCCTCTCTGAGCAGTTGTCCGAGTAGTGGGGTTCAACCCCGTGGCTCGCTCCTATGCCCCCTGACGGGAAGTAGATGTCCCCTATTATTATTATTATAATTAAAATGAATATTTAGAAGGATTTTAATATAATATATATAAAGAAATACACGATTTCTCAATAATTTATATTTTAAAAAAAAAAAACTATCACGAACGTAAAATTATCCATTAGTATTAATCTTACTTCGAATACATATTATTTTATATTTTTCTATATAAATTCATGGATAAAATCCCAAGGTGTGAAAAACAGGATCTAATTAAAATAAATGTAATATTTTCCAACAACAATTTATTTCTTTTTATAATAAATAGATCAACATATTTAATCACATGAATTTTCCTTTACATATACATATTTCTTGCAAATATCTATAAATTAGTAGCATAATAGACATTCTAAGTTTCCGAATCAAATAATATGTTCTACAACATAATTGAATTATGGACGGTATAAAGTGATAGTAGTAAATGTAAAATAGAAGTGCTACAAAGACTTTTGGTCCCAATTATCGTCATTGTCTTAGTGCTTTTATTATTACAATTTAAATAATCTACAGACTTCTTTCACATTGTCCAGTGGTGGTGTATACTCTGTTTGAGTAACAATTAAATTGAATGAATGGGTATTTCAGGCATTTGGAAACTGGTTCAAAAACAATAGCAAATTTGAGTAAAGAACGAGGATCAAAAGGGGTATTAAATATATTCCGACACAGAGTGATTTTAATGTATGTACTTTTCAAAGTATTTATAAATATTATTTTCTTTGCCACATAAATAAGTTATTTGTTATCAAAATACAACTGATTGTATATTAATGTAATTAGTACATGACAATGTATTGTGGTAATATTTTTGATCAATTTGTAAAAAATGTATAGTCGCTGAAACCAAAATAATGTAAAGAATATCATTATTTATACTGAAATGTAATTAACGACCGATTGGCTCAGTGGCGGGGCCCTCCGCCCGCGGTTTCGATTCCCGCATCGGAATAAATATTTATATGGATTTTTAAATGTTTATTCCGAGTTTGGTAACCCCCCCCCCAATCCGCATTTCCTTTCCTGCCCCTTCCTTTCTTCTCTATCCTTTCCCTTCCTCTCCGCCAATCCACAGTCTGCCGTGCCAATGGATGCGTGGCTAGGGGCGAGCCTAGTCGTAAAAGCGTCGTAAATCTAGTCGTAAATCGTCCCGGGGTCGGGCTCCCCCGGGGACTATGGTGCCTTACCTCAGCATGCAGGGCTCTGCTGGGGCTGACCTCCATCCTCCCTTGCGGCTCGTGGGATTCACTAAAGACGAATTTAATATACCGAATTTGTCGAAAATGACGGCGACGTGGTTCGCCACCCGTCACGTCCTGATTCTCACGAGGGCGAAAAGCGACCAATGACGATGTAATTAATCTATTATAATTAATTTACTGAAATGTGAATCACATTTTTTATTTAGTATTTGCGATTAACGCCATCTAGTGTTTTCCATTGTTCTAGAAACAGAATTGGTTTACCTTGATTTTTTTAATTATAATATTATTTTACAATAACTCATAATAAACTTTGTTTATTTGTTAATTTTATTAACGAATTTATTTACAATGGTATATTAATTCTAATAAGTGGTTATTATCTACTAATTAATATTTTATTTGTAGAAATTTAATATAACTATTAAAATCATTTACTTAGTATCCGCATCCACATCCATAAATATTCCAAAAATGACGAAATCATAATTTTGTAAATAGTTATAACATCCTCATTTTTTTAATAATAATTATAATTAGAATAAACTTAATGTATTTTAAACAGATATGTGTTCATTATGATAAAATAATTATAATAACAATTTATGTATGAGATTAGACTTGTGGCTTCAAAAAGGGATCTGCCCTTACTCATTAGTAATTGAAATATACACAAAGGGCAGAATTAATATTATATAAGTATGACGAAAACTTTCATTGCGATTTTATATAATACATTATCAAAAGTTTTTCTAAAACGAATATTTTGCTTAAAGCTCAAGTATGTCCCACGGCTGGGCACGTAGCCTACCCATTTCTGTGGTTATAAACAATAACTACTACTTGTCCAATGCTAATTAGTGAAACATCCAAATTCTGAATAAACTGTAGCTGTAGCTCATACTTATATTTACCCCAATGCGGGTATCGCATCCGCGACCATTGACTCCGTAGGTGGTAACTTCTCTATTGAGTCATCCATATTCATCCATTCAAGGAATTAAGCCTGATGTGGAGACCTAATATTTTATTAATAAGCCATGGAGAAAAGGATAATTCTCTACAAAAATAGAATAATTAAAAAATACCGTAAAGATATGACGATAAATATATTTCATCGACATTGGCATTTAATGTAAATACCGGGCCTGCCGGATTTCTTGATGTAAGTTTATTATTAAAATGCACCCAGATTCGGAAGACGTGTTTGCAATATGGCGACTAAATCGTTTATTGTAATGGCGAGGTTTTAAAATTGCATTATTTAACAATAGTTACTTCGTTAAGTATAACTTGCCATAAAAATTATTGACTAACCTAAATATAACATCTATAACAACTTAATATCACAGCAAATACACTAATTATTAGACCATAAACATTCGGTTTATTGTTCATTGCGTTTGACGTCCAAAAACGTCTATGGCGGTGTTTTGGTATGCAGTTCTCGTGTTTATCTTCTGTTAAACACATTGCGTAGGCCATGAGATGCGGGATTACATTCTGCTCGTAACTTGCAGTGAAGAGATGCTGCCAGGGTCCCAAAGCAAAGACGGCCACATCCTCACCGCCGTGGGTTTCCGAGTCCAACGGAACTAAGCTTGGATAAGAATAGTCAAGAGCGCCTGAAATTAAATAATAAAAGTCGAAAACAGTCGTGCTACACTATACTGGGATCGATCACGGATAGGCATGTCCTTGTTAATAAGCCTGATATTGTGATAGTGGATCGAACTACACGAAAGGCCATGATTGTTCGTTTTCAATTTAAACTTAGCGGTGTATTCAACAGAATCAAATCATATTTGGCGACCGATACGTCGTACGATATTCAGAAGTACGTTTACTTGGCATTATGTAAATCTTAAAACTTGTTAGTTTCTTAATATTTTATTATGAAATTTTGGGAATATGGTATTAACACATTAATGAGTGGTTTTTCCTTAAGAACAAAAAATACCTAAAATCAAGTGGACCGTTAGAACTTTTACTTAGCTAAGATCCGTGACAAGCAAAAAAAAATAATGTGTGTTTTTATACTGGAAGAAGTAGATTTACGGGGAGCTTAATCTGAATGCCGAATTACCGAAAAACGGCCGTCAGCAACTCTCCACCTCCCAACCACTATCAACAACACCAAACACACACTACCACTTTTCCAACTTGTATACAACACGTGTTAAGCCTCAACACAACCCTAAGGAAGATAACCGTCACTTAACGGTTGTCTTCCGTAGAGCACACACATAGTAATGGATTTCCGCAAAGTAACGCCTGACTCTAATAATCAATCTAAAATTAAGTTGGCGTAGTATTCCTTGGAGGTGTTGATCTGGTAAAATCGATGTAGTGCTTTGCGGCAGTGATTTGCTATGGCTGTATTGATTGATATAATATATTATACAATATATTATAAATGAATAAATAAATGAATTAATGTGATATAAAATATTATATACTATATTAAACATACGTTACATGTTTTATATTAATCACTTTTACAATTATATCAGTAAATCAGGTGACACGCCTGCTCGTTTGCCTTCCTATGCCATAAAAAAAATAAATAAAAGCAGTTTAAGTTATAATAAATTACCGTTGGCGAAGGACTGTTGTATAGTGACGTCGATTCGACCAGTTTCGTCGATAGAAGCAGCTTTGCCATTCGCATAGCTGATCGAAGTGTACGACTTTCCATCGAATCCTTTCGCAGTGTCGACGGCTCCCAGTATATCGTTGCCCCTGGAGGGGTAACCAGCGACTGTCATAGTGTGCGCGTGGTCCGAACTCACCACTATGAGAGTATCGTCTTCGTTGGTCATATCTCTAGCTTTTTTGACTGCTTTGGCGTATTCCACTGTCTCGTCTAGTGCTAAACGGGCGTAACTATCGTGGTGCGCGTGATCAATCCTTCCACCTGTGAAACAGAATTATTTTATTTTGTTGTTTTGGCAGTGTAAAGTTGTCGCGAACCAAAAACGTGTTGGTCAGAGAAAGAGCATGGCTACATAATATTAGAAAGGGGACAAGGATAGCATGTGCGGCCGAACTGTTTCGACTCATTAAAGACAAATAGTGACTGAATTGGCTACCAAAGTTAGTTGGAGAAGCACTAAAAGAAATGGAAGGTATAATAAGTATTTTGAAGAAAAGCTTTGCTTTCGTTGTTATAATATGTTTAATTAATGTTTATGTATGTGTGTGTTCTACTTTAAAATTTGATGTTGTATGATTTCCCTAATGTAACAAGAGATGTCGCTACTATGCCGTTGTGTATCACGATATGTTTTGTTTGTGTCAATACGTATGTAAGTAAAAATAGTTGTTAATTAATCAATGTTTGGAGAAGCAAGAGTCTATTAAACCATCGAGACCAACCAATAGAGAATATTAAACCATCTTAATAGAAATGGAACGATTTAAAGGAAAGCTTTTTACTTTATATTGTATTCCGAGTTCTATGACACTGCTAGAATCCTTGTATTTTAAGTGGAATAAGAAGTAAGCTTGCCATCCTTCTACTCATTCCTCTGAAGAAGTCTTAATAAAACTGAAAGATTGGTGCTAACCTACTTTTATGTTTATATTTTTCTATGACTGCCCCAACTGTCCAAGATAATCTGTAGTGTGGCCTGTACGTGAAAAGAGTTGTAAACTCTTACCTTCCACAAACAAGAAGTATCCATTCTCGCTCCTGTTGAGCATCTTGACAGCAACCTCCACCATCTCTTCGAGTGTTGGCTGGTTGTTAGCTTTTAGATGGTAATCCATGTGGTCGTCTTGGAATAACCCCAATAGGTACTCGGGAAGATCGTCAGAGTTGTACACCTGGTGGAAGTAGATGGTAATTAGTTCGATGCTTCTAGATTTAAATGATGCATTTCCCATTTTCCACTACATCACTGCTAGCTACATCTAGCCTTCCCCAGATAGTAGTTTTCCTGCCGTTGAATTCTACAACCACACAATATGCAAAAAATAAAAGTTTCACCAACTGAATGAGTGGCGATCCAGTACGGTACGCTTTTCCTGAAACTCCTTTCCACGCACCATCACACTGTGAAACCAGCTACCTTCAGCGATATTTCCGAACCGATATGCCATTGGCATCACCAAAAAAGAAGCCTACGTATACATAAAGGCCGGCAAATCTTCCGTGATTCCTGTGGTGTCTATGAGCGGCGTTGGTCGCTTTCCATCGGGCGACACGCTTGCTCGTTTGCCCTCTTATCCCATAAAAAAAGATAGTAGGATTTGTCCCAGTCAGCACGATGAACAAGTGGGTGAGTTATCGTGGACCCAGAATTGTAACCTACTTTTCCAAGCTTGCCTTTATATAATAATTGTTAGATTTCTAGTTGTTAGATTTTAGTTCATCCATCGGCTAGATGCGACAGGTGAGGTTGACAATTAGACCAATGTGTTAGTACCTCCTTGATTTATTATTATAAATTAGGAGGCGATCCACATCAGTGAATGTTATCCTAACCAAATCAGCTTCGGCGGTCTGTTCTGTGAAATGTCACAAATATTAGCAGTTCATCATATATTCAAATGGCTTAAGCATGTGCAAAAAGACAAGGTATCTCTCTTTCCGGAATTCTACATAACATCATTTCAATCCCAATTGAAACATTTTTTTTCCTTGGAGGATTTTAGACACAACCGAATAACGTCGTGGTACCTTTTAATATAATATATACTAGATTTTACCCGCGGTTTCGCTCGCGTGGAATTTGATCTGTCACATTAAGTTTTGTGACAGATAATTTTAATATAATATAATATTTTTTTTTACTTAATAGTAAAATTATATAACGACCGAAATTATATAAAATCATTACAAATTGTAGCCTATACCTGCAGTATTCCAATGTATAACCTATATTACTGTAAAGTTTCATCCAAATCCGTCCAGTAGTTTTTTCGTCATAGAGTAACAAACATACAAACTTTCGCATTTATAATATAAGTACGATGTATCGATCACAGCACGGGCCTCTCCATTTCTGGAGGGACGGACGTTAACTCATCACGCTTGTACAATGCGGATTGGCGGGGTATATATGTATATCTTGTTCAAATTTTTCAATAGTTAATAAAATACTTTTAATTCATCCACTAAACTTCAAATACGTTTTTTAAACTCGCAATGAATGACACTTGATGTTAATACAGTTTCTTCAAATATTAATTCATTAATAAAATTTAAATAATTAATTTTAGTTTTATATGGGAGGAAAAAAACAGAATAGTGGCGAAGCGTGTTTTTTTTTTATATTACTTGTTTACACTAATTTCAGTTTCAATCGGGATTTCAACTCGGAAATGTTGGTTTAGAAATATTATTTATTATGTTGGTTTAGAAATATTATTGAGAAATATTATTAAATATTATTGAGCAGATACTCTAATTATTGAGCGTGACATTAATTATCAAGTTATTGTACTATTATTATAATGTCAAATATTTACATCTTACATTCAATAGTTCACTCCTATCAGTGACGTATTGGTGTGACGCGTTTCTCTTCAATTTGTCCACATGCCACATCTCAGCCAGGTCCAGACCGTCCAGTCGCAGCCCGGTGCCGTTCGTGAAGGGGGTCGAGGTATTTGGGAAGAACTCCTTGCGACCACCACCCATTATCACCTGAAATAATGAAAATATTTGTATTAAACGTATTTATTTCGCTAGAACCCTATATTTGTTTGTCTCAAATATTGCGATGGCTTTTTTGATCTACTTCTACTAAACCGATTTTTATGAAACTTTTGCATATACATAGTTTCCGTAACAATACAACATTATGATCATTTCAGCTTGATAATAAAAACTCTTCCACTGGAGTTGATTTGATCGGTTTTGACGAGTCTCACGCATTACACTTTTTTTTATGTGATATGAAGGTAAACGACTTGCGGCACCTGATAGAAAGCAATCAACGCCGCCCATAGACTTCCGCAGCGCCATAGGCAGTGCGGACGCGTTGGCGACCTTTAAGGAAAGTACTATTATGGGATTGGGAGGGGGAGGGGAGGGTGTTGGGCCTCCGGAACTCTGCCGATCACCGCACGAAGCGCGGTAGCTTCCTGTTTTTAACTCAGACGCCGGTTTTTTGTGGAAGTTGGGTACTTCCCCGGGCGAGCCGGCCCATTCATGCTACAGACAAATATTATGCCATTCTTGACAAAGTATTCGTCTACAGCGTGGCTATACCACTTTTAAAACACTTGGTAAAAAATAATCACACTGAACTCTAAAAAATAAAAGTAACATATTACCTATTTTTATTACGAGTACTACTATTTGTATAACGACTGTATAATTAATTCAGATTTTATTAATTTTTTTTTGGTGTGTTAATAAAACCTTTTAATTTAAAAGTCTTATTACCTACTTTATTAAGAGTTCACATTGTCTTATTAATTTTATATAAAGAGCACTGTGAGCTGTTGACGCTTTTGTACCTTCGTTGAAAGGGCTTCTAGCGGAGGGCTCTTGAAAGCAGAGAGACCGCCTTGTCAAGTGTGCACTGAGCTCGATGATTCCATATTGAAGAGGAAATCAACTAAGGTACCGTACACACAATTTATTACTTAAAGATAATCGTCTTTATTTAATCTATTAGGCACGGTTGAATTTTACACAAGGTTGTTTCAATGTACGGCAGACGTGAAGGCTAAACAAGGATTAAGCAATATGTGAAAATGATTTTTTAATTTAAACGGTGAGCTAGCATGTTACTAGAGTGAATAACTATAGTAGCGCATCTTTGAGGAAGATGACATCCGCTAAAAAGGCACTATAGTGGCTCGTCGTACAGAAAGAAGATTCGCGAAAGCCACTATAATGGCGCATCGTTCAGGAAGAAGACATCTGCGTGAGCCACTATAGTGCCGCGTCGTTCAGAAAAAAGACATCTGCGAGAGCCACTATAGTGGCGCGTTGTTCAGAAAGAAGACATCTGCGAAAGCCATTAAAGTGGTGCGTCGTTCAGAATGAAGACATCTGCGTGAGCCACTATAGTGGCACGTCGTTCAGAAAGAAGACATCTGCGAGAGCCACTATAGTGGCGCGTCGTTCAGAAAGAAGACATCTGCGAAAGCCACTAGAGTGGCGCGTCGTTCAGAATGAAGACGTCTGCGAGAGCCATTATAGTGGCGCGTCGTTCAGAAAGACGACATCTGCGAAAGCCACTAGAGTGGCACGTCGTTCAGAATGAAGACATCTGCGAGAGCCACTATAGTGGCGCGTCGTTCAGAAAGAAGACATCTGCGAGAGCCACTATAATGGCGCATGGTGACTAAGAGGTTAAGCTTGCATTCTAATGTGAATTTTAGTGTTATCTAATTTTGAAATGAACTCTTAAAGAGTTGATTTACTATAAAATATTTGATTTTTAAGTCTGTTTTGAGCCGTGGAAGACCAGTTTATTACATGAGGGGTGAGAGGTGAAAAGGTAGAGGCGGAGGGGAAGAGAACGAAGCATATTATCAAAATTTCTACACAGCAGTCGAGCAGTATTTCGGGAGAGGGTGGTGTTTCCTCATTTTTTAAAGTAGAAGAATTATATGATGTAAAAGAAGGTCATCTGATTATAAGTAATCATTGCCACCTATTTGCACTACCAAGGGTACTGTAGATGTATTCTCTACCTTAGCAATGGGAGAAGAAGAATGAAGTTAAGAAAGGGGGAGAATACTGAGTTTCCTGATCCCTGCACTCACAGAAACATGCTTACTATTTAAGGCCGATATTCTGTAAGGGTGTGTTTTTAATGGGAAACGGGTTTTTTTTTAATTTTTGTTAACATGTTGTAATAATGTTTAATTGTTAAGGTTCATACTAAAATAAAAATAGAGTTTCATGTCACTAAAAAACTGTGTGCAACTCCATTTAAATCGAAACGCATTGTTTAAAAATGTTTTGTGACCCGAAACAACGATTTCATATTGTAATCACGCTACGTGTACCGTATTCAGCATTCGCTTAGTGTTCCTTTGCACGTGGATTACGCGAAACTTGTTTTGTAGACATTTTTGTGTTAACATTATTGTTAAGACAGACATGACCTTCAATAATTATGCTTTGAACTTTTCAAAAGGTTGAAACAATTTGAGTCTAGACATTATCGCTATTGTTAGTATATGGTTAAATTTACACATTTATCTCAGGCAGGCGCTTGGAATCTATTAAAACTCAAGCTCCATTTTCTGTAATACATATCATCATCATCATCATCATCATCAACAGCCTGCGGCAGTCCACTGCTGGACATAGGCCTCCCCCATGGAGCGCCACCTAGCCCGATTTTCGGCTACACGCATCCAATTTCTGCCAGCCGCCCTACGCAGATCGTCGCACCATCTAGCCGGGGGGGCGTCCCACACTAAGTTTAACGAGATGCGGTCTCCACTCCACTCGTTTGCTCCAACGATTGTCGGATCTCTGACAAACATGACCAGCCCATTGCCACTTTAGTTTACTAATTCGAAAGGCTATGTCGTAATACATATAATTAATCCAGATCCTAGAAAACTGTTTTAAAATTATGTACGACTTTTCTCGCCATCTTACTTAAGTGACGTTGTGTTTTTATTTTATTTACTGTGCATAACCTTATATTATTATCAGTTATATTGTTTAATTTTGGTGGCATATTATAAAATATTGTTCGATTAAGGTGTATACGTGAAATGATATGAAATAAATGCGTATATAGTGACTTCTTAAGTTGACTGAAAAAGTCCATAGAAGGTTTTGGTAGAATAGCCACTATTATATCAAGACGTAACGTGATAATCTGACTAGTTACATTTCAAGAGATTTGATGTTATTGTATTTTACTTGACACTGGCATAATAGTTATAACTAATTGCCATCAAAGAAATGAAAAGAAAATAATGTATATCTCGCTCTAAAACAATATAATTTTAAATTTGAATATTACGAATGTAAAAAAAGTAATAAAATATAAAATGTTTTAATGCATTTGTGATACATTTTTGAATATATCACTACAGTACAGTTATATATATTTTGCGAATTACAGATAATTATTTGCTCTCATTTCAAAAAAAATTGATTCACTCAATAAGCTACCAAAGACGATTAAAATGGTCAAAAATGAAAGATATCAAGAAAATAGAACTATGTTGATGGTTGCAACCACGGTTGCCAACAAGTGATCACCGCCGCCCATAGGCATCCGCAACGCTAGACGCGTCTCAAATGCGTTTTGTGAACACAAATATTACAATTCCTTAATACAACTTACCTTAAAATGCCGTCCAGGGCTGTCCATAATTAACTGATAAGCGATATCCCTGCAACCCATTGCGAGGCACTCTTTTGGAACATCAGCGTCTGATTCCCAATTACGTTCCGATGTGTGCGCATACATTCCAGCTGGGGATGCGTGTGTTACCCGCGTTGTCGTGACAATGCCTGTAATAATAGATAAAAAATAATGGTTTAAATCAACCTTTATTGTCATCTCTAGACAAAACAGGTAGAAGGAACAAAGTAAAAGTTAAGAAATTGATTAAATCACGTAGTACGATTTGATCCATCTCTCAAGTATTACTTTATTAATGGAGTCAGGCGTTACTTTGCGGAAATTCATCACTATGTGGATAGTGAAAAGTTTTACTTAGCTAACTTTTCGGTTGTCTTCCGTAGAGTCTACTATACCTGAAGATGCCTCGTTGGGGCGAAACACGTGTCGTTTACAAGATGGAAAAGTGGTAGTGTGTGTTTGGTGTTGTGTATAGTGGTTGGTGGGTGGAGAATTGATGGCCGATTTTCGGTAAGTTTTTGGTTTAAGTTTCAAATAAATCCACTTCATCCAGCAGAAAAACACACATTATTAATTTTCTTTTATTGTTTCGCTTGGCGCGGATCTTAGCTAACTAAAACTTTTGACTGTCCACATAACTATTATTTTGTTAATGTTACAGGCGTTTCAAATAAAAATTAAAAATATATATGTTAAAGAAATAATTCAAAGCCAATTAACATTAATATTAATTTAAGATGCAAATAAGGTCTCATTATGGTAAGCCCTGTAATAGTATCTGTATAAATAAATACACCCGTAACAAGGTTTCTTATCAATTTATCATTTCAAGACATTTCAAGCGGGCCCACAATTTGTACAGATCTCCACAGACGTTTATAGCAGAGTGAGTGAGTTTGCATACACAATACCTCGTTATTAAAATTTTAACACTTTTGTTTATAAGCGCTGTGTTATTTTCACAGATACTAAAATTTAAATCATAACGTTTTTCGTCAGTGATTTATAATTATATATAGACCACAATGGGCGGCGTGGATTGCTTTCCATCGGATGATTAGCTTGTTTGCCTTCCTATCCCATTAAAAAGTAAATTTAATTGGGACAGGGGAACTCCTAAGTCTTTAATCTTCATGCATCTCCAAGTCCGGATACGTATGCCTGCTCGCATAGAAGTTCTTGTACGCTTGTAGTAAAGTTAAACAATCGCCAGTTTTTTTATCTCTTTAGATTGTACTTCATAAGTTGTTCTGGACTTCATCTACGTGTGTTATCACCGATGGTGACAGAATATCTATCTTCGTTCTCTTTCACTGACAAAATACTTTTTTTGTTGTAATTATCCCTGCGTATTTGGATGTGAATTATGTAATGTTTTTGCTTAAAATTATATTGATTTCTTTCTGTTAACATTAGCTGTAAGTTTTAGATTGCACATGTTACCAAAAATATACCTACACGTCGACGTAAAAAATCGAAAAAGTTGTTAGTGACACAGATATCAAAACAAATTTATTACATATAATTTTATTCAAGTTGCTGCAACTGATCATGGTCGGAAAAGTCGCGGGCAAAAGACAAGTTGGTTGGAGACGAAAGTCTTGGCTACGTAATATCAGGGAGTGGACCGGCGTAGCGAGTGCTCCAGAACTGAAGTCTCAGCTCTACGACAAATAGAAAATTTTGTACAGCGTTGACACTGACTGTTTTTGAGTTATCAGATATAATTTTTTCAGAAATAATATAAGTTTTGCTGGCTCTAATGGTATGTTTTCATTTTGCGGTATGCTACGTTTTCCCGTCTTTGTGTCGATATTTATTTTTGTTTTTAAATATCGTATAAGAGTCTCTTTCGCCTTTTAATAATGATAAATAAACATTAGAATCTATAGTTATCTGCAATAAATACCAGGAGCAGTGCACATGCGTCACGTTATCTTTCAATCACCACCTGGATCCAAAGGATACAGCTACATTTAGACATGGTGTGAAATACCTTCAAAGCGATAAAAATTGTAATGTTAGTGCCAAGCAAAGACAGAAGGAACTGTTGCCTCCATAACAGAGGCTCATATAATAGGAAACAAGATCAACCCGAGGTATATTCTGCATTGTAAATAATGGGAGAGGAAGAAGCAAGTGTAAGAAAGAGAAAAATGGGGACAACAGGTAATTGTAGATGCAAAAAAGTTTTGAAAATCTTTTTGCATCTAGAATTAAATTTTTACAAATTATTTTTACCGAAATTTGCCTATTGTGCATCTGTATTTAATAATTTATACAGAACAGCTTCTTTAGTTAGTGCAAAGGAACGTCACAATGGATCTATAAAACATGGGAGCAAACAATAAGACATAAAAACTAGAAATGGTTGCCGAACAATTATACTGCCCATTGATGATCAATGATCGATCATTAGAAGCGGCGTGAACTAACAACCTCATTCCGATGACTTGTCACTACACAGATATTTAAAATTCAATGTCGCTGGCGGAAGGAACGATGTATATTAACTTAACTGGCGATTTACGTATAATTTCTTTGTTTTTTACACCCTGTATATCGAAGCAAAAAGCGAAAACGTAGTAAACCGCAAAATGCAAATCTGCTACTGATAATTATATAAGAACTGATAACTTAAAAAACCAGTCAGTTTCAACGGTGTACAAAAATTTCTATTGGTTTTTGAACTGCGAGACTCTAACACCAATATTTCCGTGAGATTCCGAAGAGGAATAAAAAATGTTGTCATATGTGTCATTTAAAATGTTTTCACTTTATTTGCATCGATATATCGTGTTCTTGGGCACGGAATCTCCCTATTTATGAAGGAGAGTACATTAACCCAACATGCTTGACGAATGTGGATTGTCGAGATAACCAGAGTCGGAATAAATAACTGTAGGTTATATTATATATTTTTATCTCAATGCGTGAATCGACCCGCGACCATTGCCTCCGAAAGTGGTTACTTCGACACTGAGCCAGTTAGTTCATCATTGTTTGTTTTAGTGTTGGTAAATTTAAATGGAAAATAATTTACTCAAAAAATGTTACATGTTTTTCTGCCAGTATATTTATTATATTTTCTGATTTTCATGATGAAATTTAAAATAATTAAGACTTTTTGATATTTACTTTATAAGTATTTGGATAAAATTCTTTGACGCACATGTTTTCTTTTCTTAGAAATTTTCAGAATAATGCCTTTTTTTGAATATTATGTAATATTGCCTCCTTTGAAATTTTATTTATGAAAAGCGCTTCTTATTTTATATTTTGTAATAGGTATATTCTCTTAAATGTATTCCTTGAGAAAAGTATATTTTTTAAAAACTTATTTAGAATTTATTTATGCGTATGTCTCTAGATTTTTTAAGTTCTAGGTTCGTTATGGAACGTTAGGTCTTGTTGTTTAAAAAGATTTGTGTCTTATTTGAATTAAGGATCTTGAATAAAATAAAATAGAAAATATTTGTTTTCCTTTCTTAATTAGTAATCTTCTAAATAAGTGAGTGGAAAAATGGAACTAAATATAAAGAAAAATATTTTCTTCTATCTCGCCATGCTCTTGGCAGAGCAGTCGTGGTCGTTTTATTATATATAGTGGTGACTTGTTTAATCAGAAACTGCTCTCTGTAACCCCCTACATGCATTCATGTAGGGGGTTACAGAGAGCAGTCTTCATTTGATACCGTCCATCGTATTGGAAATCTGCAGCGCGTTCGTCACCCTTCCACTGTTCCCTGCACTACCAGGCGCCATGTATACCAGCAGATGGAGGTGTTATTGCGCCGAGATACGTGCCAAAAGACGGAAAGTATTCGACCTTGTACAATGGAAGATAGGCGCTGCTTAACGTTGAGTTCTTGGAGACGTTTGTTCTGAACTCGGTTCAAGAGATAACGAGCATTCTCCGCCAACACCACATTTATAGGGTCTATCTTCTCCCTGTCAGCTCGTCGCAGGGTCCACGTCTCCGCGGTATACACGAGTACAGGGAAAACAAGCGCCCTTACCAACCACATTTAAAAAAAATACTCACCAACATCTAATCCATTGTCAATCGCCCACTGCCCAATAGAGGGTGCCCAGTTCCCTTTATGCAGTTGTGAGTAGCATGAGCCTCTGGTGACGTTGCCGTCGAGTCCAATGACGCCGTATTTGGTCTTCACGCCGGTCAGATATGAGGTCGCCGTACACGCGGAGTCAGGGACTTGAGCATCAATGCAATACGTCTGCAATAAAAAAAAATTATCAATGCAGTAAGCAAACTACCTGCCGATCCAGCTACTTCCGGTGTTTACGAAACAATACGACACTGGCTGGCAAGGCTTCCGCAATGCCTATGGAGCTATTGATATCCATGGGTGGCGTTGATTGTTTTCCATGATACGTCTGCTCGTTTGCCTTCTTCTACCATTAAAATAATACAATATTTTTATTTTACTAATTTATTTAAAACAGTTATAAGTTAATTTGGGTGGAATCTAGTTAGTCTTACTTGGCTTGCCCCGTGCTGAGACATACTTTCCGATTCAATCATTATTCATCTTTAATTATACATATATAAGTATGCATAAATAAATAAACATATAAAATAATAAAACAAGATTAATATTAATATTTAAAAATTCTTATATAATTCATCAATCTCATTGGCTTAGTGGCTATCGCTTCCAGAAACAACGGTCACGGCTTTGATTCCTGTATCGGAATAATATAATATTATATTTTATACAAGTACTCGCCAATCTGTCTTGAACAAATGTGTATTCCTCCAGCAATGGAGACGATATCTTTACAATTCAGATGCAGTAATTTTGAACCGGTTCAGTCATTTACAAATTGCATCCAAAGACCGGAGAAAGTATGTTTTTATTTATCGAACAAATTTCGTTTTCGACTGGAATTTGAATTCTGGGTACCCTTCACTCAGAAGTCATTCCAAACATTGAACTAAGAGATAATGTTGTAGTATATTAAATTATTACAGTTACGTTTTTTATATAAAACTAGATGGAAATTTATGTTTCCTTGTCCTGATATGTTAGTACTTAGGTATGCAATACTTTTCAAAATCGCACAAAAGAAACGACAGTTTTGTATAACAACAACACGTCCATAAGATGATAAATCCGTCACAAATGCTGTTTATTAATAGTAAAAGAAACAAAAAGAATTTTTCATTTTTCAAGCTGTTCTTTTTTTTTTTTTGATGGCAATTAATTAAAACAATTATGCCAGTGTCAAGTAAAATGGAATAATATCAAAGTTGTTCAAATGTTTAGTTAGCTTGTCAATGTTAAGTTATGAGATGTTAATTATCAAAACCTTCTACGAACTTTTGCAGTTAAGTTGAAAAGTCACGATACATGCATTTACTTTATATCGCTTCACTTATAAGTCTTAATCGAACTATATTGTATAATACGCCACCACAATTAAACAATAAAAGTGATTATGAAGATGAAATAAAAACACATCATAACTTATATAAGTTGGCGGGAAAAAGTCAAGCTGTTCTATTATGTTTTCTCTATATTTTTTTTGGTCCTAAATTTTGCCTGTATTAGAGCGAAGAAAATTAAAAAAATATTCAAATCGAACCAGCCGTTTTTGAGTTTTAGCGAGACTAACAAAATATGGTAGCTCTCTATGTAGCTCTAGTTCTATGTATGTAATGATGTAATGTAATAAAAAAAGTGCCTAGGAGACATAATAAAGGAGAATATAGCTCTAGTTCTATGTATGTAATGATGTAATGTAATAAAAAAAGTGCCTAGGAGACATGATAAATTTTATTACAAAAACAGTCCTTGTTTAAAAAATAAAATAATACATTTAACTGTATAAGGAAAGATAGTGTTCCTTGACTCATGTTTTGGAGATTGTCAGGGTCTTATTTCACTGTACCCACGTCCGCAAAACCTGAGGCTTAGTAATTACGCTGACGTGGCCACATACGTTAATCTTGAAAACCCCAATGTAATGAATATATTCGATCCTTTACTGAAGTCAAGCCCATTAGTCATGTAGACCAGCGGTTATGATATCACATTTATTAGTTAATTTATATTCATATTGACTACCAATTGGCTCAGTGGCGGGGATCCCGAGTGGTGAGTGATCACGGATTCGATCCCTGCATTGGTTATTACTATTGTATGGTCTCCAGATATATATTCCGAGTCTGCTTGTCACACCAATCCGCATTGGATAACTCTCCTCCAGAAATAGGGAGGCCCATACTCAGCGGTGGGACATAAATGGGTTGTGGAAAAAAACAAATATTCATACTCAATTCATTCAAGTTATATTAAAGGCTAAAAAAATGATTAAATATCATGAAATACATGTTTGGTAAATTATTTTATTACAAAATAACTTTTAATAGATGCTCAAATGTCAATACTGATAGTTATTTGAAGGTAAGGTAGTTATCAGTCGGGTAATAAAGTTTTTATTTAAGCCATTCAAATAAATGGCGCCTGAATTTATTGATTGTGTCTTCATATCCTTATCGGATAAACTAAATGTCACAACATAACAAGTTCTTTTTTTACCTAAATCTTCCTCTTTCTCGGAAACATAACTTTACTGCATATCCGGTATTTATAACTGATACAGCTTTGTTTTGAACAAAAAGGTGTAAGTTTTTACAAAAACACAAGCCTTAAAATTGTACAAAAATGAAAATGTTTTTTTTTTAATTTGATTTTTAGAATAACATCATCACCAAGGCATTACAGCAGTAGGTGAACTTTAGCCTGTAAATTTTTCCATTCGGGTCTAAGTTTGGCTTTCTCTATCCAGTTCTTTTCAGCGATTGCCTTTAGTTCACCCTTGACTCCATCTAGCCATCTGAGCTTAGGCCTTCTCTGGCTTGTAGGATCATCTGGTTTGCATGTAGTAGGCGTTTGGATACTCCAGCCTCATCCATCCGTATCACGTCTCCAGACCAACGAACACGTTCAATTTTGTTGGTTTTGATGACGTTCAGCTCATTATATAATTCATAAAGCTTGTGGTTGTAGTGTAGTTCTGTGTCGCTCATTTTTCAACTCATTTGAATAACGACTTACATAATAGTGGCTTTATACTATTATTATCTCACTTAAAAATTACAGAACTAATGAGTGAAAACTAATTACAGTAATCAGCTCGTGTCGCTCTTAGTAAATTGTTTATTGAAAGATTAAATATATATAGAAAGAAAAAAGTTTTTTTCTTTCTATAACTGTTGAATTCAGTTTGTTGCTTTTATGTAGACAGCTGTCAGCGTGTATATAGGTTTTGAAATATATTCTAATGCTGTCGTTAAGTTTTGAAGTGTCCGCCCATTGAAATCATCATTGCCACGTTCATTGTCAGAGCGTTTTCACCTTGGACACGAGTACGCTAAGCCTGACAATTAAGTGGCATGAGAATCACTTCGTTTCCTTCCACGTTTACTTCGGTTGTGCATAATTTTCATGTCACCGTAGCGATACATACCAAGTTAGATTTTCTATAGGAAATATTAATAATTGTGATGGATAGACATACAAGGTCATTTTAAACATATATGTTTGGGGGGTTAATAGACTTCTTAATATCTTTTATTCTATTTTTATGAAATCTTTTATTATTATATTTTATATTATTCACCTTAACATCGTTATTAACATCTTTATAAACACCTTTCTTCTCTTACAATTTCCTTACACTCCCAACGACTTCTCTTACCTCCTTTCAACTCTCTCCTGTCATATTATCCTCTCACTCACACCTTTCATATAATTGCACAAACATAATACATAACTAATAATCGAATGAACAATCGGATACTTCACAATCTTTATAATGTGAGCGTTTCGGGCTTATGTCAAATTTCAGCCAAATACACTTTTTATGGCCACGCCGTGTTTTTAGCCCAATCGAATTTCCATTTTTTGTTCGAGAGCAACCCCCGTAGGTGTTTCGGTTCGGGCTGGCCGCCGAATAACTTTTCATCATCTTCTGGTCTTCATGGTTTGGATACAGTTACTCTGCCTGTGTCTTAGAGGAGATCTATGTATGTCCAAAAGTGGACTGTCGTAGGCTGATGATGATGGTGATGGTTAGAAGAGTTAACTATAAATAGTGATTAAGAAATTAAATTTATTCTTATTTTCAAAATTTGTGGAGTTTTCGGCAAGTTATATATGTATTTATAAAAGTTTATTATAGTTTTTATTATTATATTTGTATAATTAATAATAAATCTTGGAGATTTAATTGACTCAGTCGGTAAGAACACGTATCAAGTATAAATTTCTAACGTTTTTTGCGGTTCAGATACTAAAAAACAACAATATAGTTCCCATTGAATAAATAAATAAATTTACAACGAATGAATTTTAATTTTAGATTAAACTGTAAATTTTCAAACCTATATACAGAATGTCTTTTTTATCTCGTGTATACAAACAAAGTACAAGTTAAAAGAAAAACGTTCGTTGTTCGAATTTTTATTTTAAAAACTTTTGAATTAATACGTTTTGGAACGAAAAAAACGTACAAAAATCAAGGTCGGTTAATGTTGAACTAAGCAGATCGAACATATGACGTAAGTAAAGGGATCAATGACCTTTTTAAAACAGGACTTTTATGAGTGGTAGAGTCACGCTGCAAACGAATACTTTGCCAAAAATGGCACGATATTTGTCTGTAGCATGAATGGGCAGGCTCGCCCGGGAAAGTACCACACTCCCGCAGAGCGTCTGAGTGGTAGCTTAGCTACCTCGCATCGTACGATGAATGGCCGAGTTCCAAATTCCCAACACCCTCCCGCTACACCTCCCCTCCCACCCCCTCCCATTGATGACACTTTCCTTAAATGTCGGCAACGCTCCCGCACTGCCTATGGCGCTGCGGAAGTCTGTGGGCGGTGTTGATTGCTTTCCATCAGGTGACATGCCTGCTCGTTTGCCTTGCTATCACATAAAAAAAAGGAGCATGGTACTGTTCATTGACTCACACCTACGTGATGCAGATTGTCCACACGTTTTCAATTATATGGAACAATATTTGTTTTTTTTTTATGAAAAAAAAAATGCAGGTATTTTTTGTTGTTGTTTTCTAAAATAAAAGATATTGTTTTTGGGGTAAACTACAAGTGAAGACGACGGATTGGCTCAGTGGCGGGGTTCTCCGCCCACGGAGTCAATGGTCGCGGGTTCGATCCCCGCATGGGAATAAATATATGTATGGATTAATAAATATTTATTCCGAGTCTGGTAACCAAACCCGCATTTCCGTTCCTGCCATTTCCTTTCATCTCTATCCTTTCCCTTCCTCTCCGCCAATCCACGGTCTGCCATGTCAAAGGATGCGTGGCTAAGGACAAGCTTAGTCGCAAGCGTGCTGACCGTCCCGGGATCGAGCTCCCCCGGGTACTATGGTGCCTCAGCATGCATATATATATATATATATATATATATATATATATATATATATATATATATATATATATATATATATATATATATATATATATATATATATATATATATATATATATATATATATATATATATATATATATATATATATATATATATATATATATATATATATATATATATATATATATATATATATATATTAGGAAACTATTATTGATAAAAGAGTAATGGCAATTTGAAATAGAATTATTTATACAGTCACTCAGACTTATCGCTGTCAGTCAGACAGCAATAAGTATGGTCGTGGCACAGCGACAATCTGCTAACATAAAAACAGTATGAGAAATAATGGAGGTAAGATATGATATAACAGAGTACAGCTAACCATTGAAATGTGTTATAAAATCAAGCCTAGAGAAATTACTTTTTCATAAAATATTTACGTAATATTATTAATGGAGTCAGGCGTTACTTTGCGGAAATCCATCACTATGTGGACAGTCAAAAGTTTTACTTAGCTAAGAACCGCGACAAGCAAAACAATAACATAGAATTAATGTGTTTTTTGTGCTGGATGAAGTGGATTTATTTGGAACTTAACCCTTTGCACCCGAACGGCGCCTCTCAGGCGCCAAACTATTCTTTACTTCAACTCGAACGGCGCCTGAGAGGCGCCATTACTATTTATGATAATAAAATAACCCTTCATACTTGCACGCATTGTAAATTTTTTCACAATACAAACCAACCGGAAAGGAATGCCGTTTGCTATAAAGAAACCCAAATTAAAAAAAACAAAAACAGTAGCATATCGGAAAAATAACAATTTGATCCTGGCTTGGAAGGATAAACGGGTTGTGACCATGATGACGAATTGGTGCGATGCTGGAATGACTACCGTAAAAAGGTTTCAACGAGGTGGTGTTGAAATTGCTGTTAAAAAACCAAACGTTATTCTAAAATATATTGAATCTATGGGCGGCGTTGATCGTGCCGATCAATATACATCTACGTACTGTTTTATGAGGAAATCCTTAAAATGGTGGCGAAAGTTATTTTTTTGGGGATTGGAAGTATGCGTGATCAATTCCTATATTTTATATAAAATGGTGAAAAAGCAGAGAAACGAGCGATCAATCAGTCATTTAAAATATGTGAAATTGTTAGTGAATCAGCTAAAAGGAGATTATCGACAAGACCGTGGAGCTGGCCGTGGTTCAACATCTGCAACTACCGATAACAGTATCCGATTAAATGGTAAGCTACATGTTATGCTAAAAGGAAAAAAAAAAGATTGTAGAGTGTGCTCTGACCGAACGAAAAAGAAAAGCGGAAGACGTGAAACGGTGTATTACTGTGACACATGTCCTGAAAAACCTAGGATACACCTTGGAGAGTGCTTCCTCAAATATCACACTAAGGAAAATTATAAAATTTAATATTAAAATATTATGTTTGTAGTATGTAAATAAAAATGAAACATGTAAATAAACTACTTTTGCTTAAAATTCTTATGTTTGATGTATTACAATTTTTTATTAAAACTACTGTCGGGTAGCTGAATACCCATACTAAAAAATGGTTCGGGTGCAAAGGGTTAAACCAAAAACTTACCGGAAATCGGCCATCAATTCTCCACCCACTAACCACTATACACAACACCAAACACACATTAACACTTTTCCATCTTGTAAACGACACGTGTTTTGCCTCAACAAAAGGCATCGTCAGGTATAGTAGATTCTACGGAAGACAACCGAAAAGTGATTTTTACGATTGTCTATTATTGTTTTGCTCGTCGCGGATCTTAGCTAAGTAAAACTTTTAACTGGCCACATACGTACCTAATAGAAACCTTATTGGTTATCATTGGATTATTTGATGGTAAGCAACCAGCTCCAAGCGTGAATATTTGCAGTAGTAAGAGCTTGGCAAATACGTTTCATTCCTTAGCATAAGGATGAGAATAATCGAAGGCGATGAAAGAAGCGATGAATGAGAAGAGAAAGTGGTTGGTCTACAGATATATGTGTATATTTTAATTTATTTTTATTTACACGTTGATTGCCGCGTCACCCATATTCGGGTGACAGTAAAAGTTCACATCAGGCTGCGTCACCCGTACTTGGGTGACAGTAAAAGTTCTCATCGGGTGACGCTGATTTGATTACTTACAAAGGATTTTCGTCGAAAATCTAATATTTACGATTGTCTTTGGTCGCAATTTTTATAAACCACCAAAGCAGCGCGCTTGGTGGTGGTTCTTCAACGGCACTGGTGGCTTGACGGAAGTTTTATTGTAAACACGCGTGGCAGTCAATGTGTTAACAAAACATGAAAACAAATGTGGTAATTAGGATGGATACTCAGAATTTTGCTTAGCTATAATAAGATCCGCGAAAAAATGATATCCAATGACGTGTGGAAGACGTTATTCATTTAATCTGAAAAGATAGAATTTGACATTAAGTATTGCTTTCACATTATTTTTTATATTTATACCCACCTTACATTATTTTTACATTACTCACATTATTTTGTTTTAAAAAATTCTGTTTTATTTGTACGTCAAAGCGGTGACTCTATCAGTCAAACGTATTAATAATAATTTTGTTTTCTATTTGGATTTTTTTAATCTGTACTATAGTTTAGCACGATTAATATTATAACTTGTATTCTAAATAACAAAATAAATTATTTTTCATCAGAGACTATCTTCTCACGTTAGATTAAAAATAACTTATTATATTATAATAATACTAAATAAAGAGTTAGTAACACAAGGAAGTATTATAATAATGACATTGAAAATTTCTATTTAAACGAATTAGCATGCTCCATGCATTTTCCTTCTTTATACCCGATGCTAATGCACATCGATTTATTATTCATAAAACAGTACTTTCGTGTTATTTTCCTCATGTTTTATTAAGGCGAGTTGGATTTTTTTTTACGATAGCGATAAGTAAATTAGCAAGCCGGTCACTTAATGGTAAGCGACCACCAACACCGGTGATCGTCTGAAGAGAAATGATGTGAATAATGGGACAGGAAGAAGGATTTGATGATAGGAGAAGAAAGAAGTAATGAGACGGAACGAGAAAATAATAAGGGGAAAGAAGATGCGCCTCTAGGTCTTTGCACTCACCGTACGAAATACGGTAACATGGTAAAGTTCTCGCACTTGACCCAGATGTTCTATGAGAGCGTGGTAATCCCCAGTAGGCCTATTCCCCAGAGCCGGGCCATAGGAAACTTCAAAATTAGAATAGTTAACAAGAATTTTAGTGATTTTAATAAAATTCGTACCTTAAAATTTTATGTAGTATGTAGAATATAAAAATAATATTTAATATTTCAGAATCGATACGACATTGGAACCTTGAAAAAACAAGATTACAGATATCTTAAAGGCCGGCAACGATTCCGTTGTGTCAATTATATATATATATATATATATATATATATATATATATATATATATATATATATATATATATATATATATATATATATATATATATATATATAATTTGACTCATGACTTACATTTGTGGTATTTATTTTTTCGAATCGAAATCACTTCATAAATTGGTTCCGTGCTAAATCAATTTTGTTCAAATCAAGCAAATGCGTGAAGTGTTAGCCATGTATGAAAGTTACAGTAGTAAAGTGTGTATGTCAATAGAAATATATAGCTAAATTTTACATGTATATAGTGTATATGTATATTTATCGATAAATACATATATAAATAAAATTGAACGAAATTTTATATTTCGCGTTTTGTTTGATGAAATGTTCACTGTTGATAAATATTTCTAAGGCGTCTGAGAATCTTATTTTTGGGCTTTCTGATACGGGGCACAACTTAAATTTTGCTTTTTCATGGGTTAGAAAGGCAAACGAGCAGGTGCGTCACCTAATGGAAAGTAACATAGTAATGCGGGATGTGGTACTTCCCCGGGCGAGCCGGCCCATTCATGCTACAGACAAATAATATGCATTTCTTGGCAAAGTATTCGTCTGTAACGTTATTTTCGACACATTATGAAGAGGGGAAAAGATCCAGGGGGAGATACCCGATGAAATGGTCCGACCAACTGAAGCAGAACAACACCGCCAGTTTCGTGGAAGTGGTCCGATTAGCTGCCGACCGCAATAAATGGAAGAGCCTAACAAACCGCTGGATGAAGTCTGGTAATCGCGATCTTCGGACATGAAGGATAGACCAGAGAGAGATCTATTTATGAATACGTGAGACCTACTTTGCTCTATCCAATTCCACCTTATAGCTCTTAGGATTAAAACCACAAAATCGACTTTTTGTTAAACATTACTAGAAAGAAAATTATGAAATTTGTTAAAAGAAATTCATATTTATATTTTAAAGAAGAAGAAAATTTATATTTATAATAATATAAGCAATAAATAATAATTTAAACAATATAAGATTTATATACTAGTAGTATTAGTTTTCTTCGCATTCGTTTTTAAGATATCGGAAATCCCTATATTCATTATCATAGCTATCCAATTATGTTTAACTGCATTCTAATATAATGATAAACAAAATAGAGAACCCAGTGAAACGTACGACCTCTGCGTAAGTTTCCTAGAACGTGGTACGATGTTTCCTGTTAATCACATAGTATATATCGAACAGCTGTCGGTATGATGTTCCGGGTGAGACGACCACATTGATGATATACTCATACAACTAATAACAAATGGTAATATGAGATTACTCGGATTTCTTTACAAGAATTTTTATTAATCTAACGGAATTTTCAGAATTATTTTTTTTTATGGGATAGGAAGGCAAACGAGCAGGCGTGTCATCAGATGGAAAGCAAAAATAGTGTTACATTTTCTATTATTATATATTTGTGTTAAATAATAATTAATTATTATTTAACACAAATATAGAATAATATTTAGTTAGTTTTAGCAAGCTGCAACACATTTCTAAAAGTTTTGCCTGTTGTGCCTAATGTTCGACTGGGAAATAATCATCAATCATCATCATCATCAACAGCCTGCGGCAGCCCACCCATGGAGCGCCACTTAGCCCGATCTTCGGATACACGCATCCAGTTTCTGCCAACTGCCCTGCGGAGATCGTCGCACTATCTAGCCGGGGGGGGGGGGCGTGTGTATGACTGAGGGTAGTATTAAATATAAACAGACGGTCGCCGAACTCCGGGATGGAGATGGTATATGAAAAAGAAGAAGATGTATAAACAATAATGATACAAAGATATAAAATGTTAAAACAGCGAACCTTTTGCACAAACAAGTCAATATTGCATAACGGTACTACGTAATAATTCATGTGAAATTTTCGTACATTTTGAACAGAAAGCTGCGTGAGACGTTTAAAAAACTTGTACTGACAACTAACTGGTTGGGTACAATCCCGTTTCCTTATGCACATTTTATACTTTTTGTCTTCGACTGCTTGTAACTTTTATGCCTATATATATATATATATATATATATATATATATATATATATATATATATATATATATATATATATATATATATATATATAAGCTTTAATAGGCAAGCGCTTGACTTAGTGGTTAGATTGCATCACTTCTGAGAATACGATCCGGATTCAAATCGCGTTTCAAAATCAAATTTATTTAAAACAAAATATACAATTGGTGTCTTTGGGTGAAATTTGTTTGTATCTAATGTGTCTCGAAGTCACTGACTGCATCGGAATTTTTCTCAAATCGTGAGAAAAATAAAATCGTTAAAATACATAAAATCGTGGAATTAAAAAAAATCGAATGTGTGTCTCTATGTTTTCTTAAGGAAGTTAAATATATATTACTGTGCATAAGTGACACTGCTTGGATTTTCCGAAAGAATAGTTCCGTGATCGAATCGAAAACCATTTTTAAGCACATAATGTGCTGCACACGAAAGAAGTCATACGGAAAAGTCCAGAACTATAAAATAATAAAAAAATGATTTCCTGGTTTGTTTTGCGGCCAATTCCATTTGCAGCTAATTTATTAGATTGTATTTGAACAACGCTATAAAAACTCCATATTGTAACTTATAAAGAAAAAATAAGAGTATTCGATAACAAAGAGTACCATTGCAATTGAAATAGCTTGCAAATTCGCGCCGAAAAGGTGTTTAACCTCTTTATACAAGCAACTCAAGCGAGCGAGTCATACGCGAGGTAAATTTAATCACGGGCCAGTCATTAATTTTTTAAAAACAGGACTGCACAAAGTAAAAATTTGAATGAGAAAAGATTTATTGAGTTGTGTTGAGCAATTCCGTTTAATAAAATGTAAATAATTCATAATGAAATAGTAATAGGGTAAATCTAGATTGGGAATGGGGGGTGTTGGACCTCCGAAACTCGGCCGCTCACTGTACGAAGCGCGGAAGCTAAGCTACCATTCAGACGTCGGTTTTTTGCGGGAGTGTGGTACTTCCCCGGGCGTGCTCATGCTACAGACAAATATTATGCCATTCTTGACAAAATATTCGTCTGTAGCGTGGCTGTACCACAATTAAAAATGTGATTACAAAAAAGTCACCCGCTTACACATTTGCCTACTTTTGCCATGAAAGAAAACTAAAAATAATAAATATTCAATGTTAAGGTAAGTTAGATAATCGATAAAAACTCGAGCTCTAGAATATTGGTCCAATTTCACGGTACAAAATACAAAACATCTAATTTATTTATTTAAACGTAACATAATAACAAAGTATGCTAGTATGATGCAATCTGTGAACGTTTTGTTTGTTGTAGGTCGTTTCTTTTTGTGCTGCTTTTAAAAGAGGCATACGATCTATGTCAGGAATAATAGAGAACCCTACTTTTCTTATTAAAGTCATTATAAATATTTTTAAATTATTACGCTGTCGTTTACATTTGCAGTTAAGTAACATATTTTACTATTAGCATTCTTGACTCTCTCAAAACGGGGTCTTCGTAGGGTTAAACCTTAAATATGCGGCAGATTCCTGCAATTGACCAAGTTCCACAAGTGTTGGTCCACTAGCTAGACAAAGAGGGTAATACAGGCTCTGGGTAACTCTGTATTTCCTTTTCCCCAGGCGGCACAATACTTTTGGAGAGGCAACTCTAGCCACATCAGCTAATTGCGTGGTCATTCTTACAAGTTGCCTCGAAGAAATTATTTTGTGAATCATCTGTACTAGATGCACAGGCCAAAAGAGGGTTTTATGTTAGTTGTTGAAAATTGAACATATATAGTAGATATGTACAATATATCATTTATATGTCCAATTTTTCAATATGATTACATTTGGTCTCGGGTAATCTAAGGGAATGCACACAGTATTATTAAAAAAAATATAGCGTTTATTATTTTTATCTAAATTAATTTATCAGAAGAATTCGTTATATTATTAAATTTTCCAGACAAACAACAAAATACTGATTTTCTTATACAGTTTGAGAGTTATTTTATAAAACTATTCCTATTTTAGGTTTTCAGTTACGCTTTAAAGTTATACGTTAGATGGCATCAAAAGTGAGCAATGAGATAAAATGATTTTTGTAGTTATGAATTCTGATAACTAGGCTGACGATATAAAGTATTTTAGCATATAAAAATTCTAAAATATACTAGTTATGCTTAGGAATTCAAATTGGTGTGTACTTTTGTTTTAAAATTAGATATGAATTTTCAAAATGTTAAATATTTTTGGCTAATTTTTTCAGTTATATTAATGGACTGTTCGAGTGACTATTTGTAAAAAAGCAAAGATAAATAAAAGATAAAATTTGTATATTAACTTATTTAAAATTAAAAATAGACACAACAAAAAAATAAAATCTATATCTGTGATCAGCACATACACGGCGGCCGTTGCTAGGCAACGCTTGGGGATATAGTTATAAATTTGACTAATATATGGTGATAATGACGAAAACAATAAATACTAGTGTTATTTTCATGTGATAAGGTAATATTTACATAATTTCCGAGCGTCAACTGTCCAATATATTCAATATTTAAACTCTTATTTTTTTCCTGTTGACGGCACGAATCTGACACACTCATTAATTGAATTCAAATGCAAGTCCGGACTTTTAGTTAAAAAAAATTGTTCGGGGCTTTTTTAATGTCAAGAAATAAATGTCATTCCGTTCCAAACCTTTGGAAACGTAGTTAAATATGTTTACTACAAACCGTAGTGGTTTTCGATACGTAAAACAGGTAAATAAACAAAAAAACGGTAAAAAACAGTTGAATCAATAAACAGAACTTTAATAAAATTAAATAATGCTTCAGATAATCTATCTATAATGTAATAACAGATAATTCGGTTCAAGATCATCAATGACCAACAATTCGCATGGAAAGTGTGTCGAGGGAAAAGGAATTGTGCAACTTAACTCGTTGAAGCAGTAAAACAAAAAAAAAATGGTGTTGGAACTGTTGTATAGTTTAGTTACCGATATTTTCTTATGGAATTACAGGCAAATGAGCAAGCCGATCACCTGATTATGAAGTTTAAAGTTTTACACTGTTAAGATTGGATTGTAAGGAGACCCAACCACTACCTGGTATTTAATCTGTACGAGGTACATCTTAAACCATAGATAAGATACAATACCTACAAATGAAAACTGAGTATACAAACAAAGCAAATCCTTGATGAAAAGTTAGCTTTTTTTATATTTTAATTTCAATAAATCTATCCATACAGCCATGCAACACACCCAGGCGAGATGTAGCAACGCTTTGCGTAGAGCAGTTGGTAGAAACTGAATACGTAAATTCTCGAAGATCGTGCTAGATGGCGCATCTTACGAGAGGTCTATATCTAGAATTGGATTGTCGCTGGCTGCTTATGATTTTTTATGGGATAGGGAGGCAGATGATCAAGTGTCGCTTGATGGAAAGCAAACAACGCCAACCATAGAGATCACTAATCGCCTGGCCTTCAAGATATGGGTAGGCTTGTAATCTAGAGCTAAGCAACAAACTCTATATCTTACTTGTTTTATTTGGAAAACGCAAGGAAACGAGAGAATCACTTGATATAGACACTTTTAATATCAGGGGCACTACAGACACATAAATTATCTTTGACACAGATGAATGGTAACAGGTAAATTTAGTCCGGCACCTTTCAACATTCACCGTATGAGTTGCAGTCGTAAAAATACTACTTGAGTGTGGGACTTCCCTAAACAAACAGATCATTCTGTAAACAAAATTTATCGACAACTTCTTGATAAGAGGTTTTTTTTAAATATCGATATTTAAAAACATATATTGATTTTAATTATATTACATTCTTGGCTGGCGGATTGGGGATCGCATAGTGAATGAAAGTCGCTGTGTTTGGTCCCTTAGTATTCACTCCCATCATCGTCTCTATATATGACCATGGGCAGAAGGTTAGTATATATTTTAATTTGCATTGATAAAATTGGTAATAGGAATGAATTGAAAAGGATCGGATTTACGATTCGACGCCATGAGTCCGTATTTTCTATTGGACTATTGGTTTAAACATGTTTCCTAAATCACAAGCATGCGTGATTGTAAAGGTTAACAAGAATTTTACTAATAGTAGAAATATTACTAGTCTTCTTAAAACAACTGAGTATAATGAATCATTTCGTTCAGCCTAATGACCGACTAACGTCAAAATTAACTAAACCACTTTAGTGTCGGCGTGTCGGATTTCATAATTGCTCTATTGGTCTACTAGATCATAAAAAAAATGGTATCTGATTTATGAAATTTCGGCACAACACTTATGTAATGGTGTCTGTCGGTTGCCTGCTTCCTTCTCAGAGATTATTTTGTTATTTAATCGTTATATAATTTACTTAGAATAAATCAAATTATATTTTGTTTTAGATAAATTTATTTTAACAACGGTTAAGATAATAGGTTTGGACATGGTCTATTGTACTGGTGTATGACGTCTTTTTTATGTGATTTCTATGAATAGCTTCAGGCTTCCGCGAGTGGCATAGAACACTGTGGATAGATTCCAAGAGTGTTCCCTCCGTGATGGTCAACATTCAAACGAAATAATTTTTAAAAAGTAAAACCCGCAGATCTCTCCTTCGTAAAAGTGATTGAATTTTATTTATATCCTTTGTGGTTTGTTTATTATTTAACTTTGAAAAACTAATTCTGCAACCGGATGCCGTAGGGATTCTAAAGATAATTTTAATTAATTTCAAAATTACTCTATCGATGTGAATCGGGTTTCTATATATATATATATATATATATATATATATATATATATATATATATATATATAGATATATATATATATATATATATATATATATATATATATATATATATATATATATATATATATATATATATATATATATATATATATATATATATATATATAATAATTAAAAAAACATACCCTGGCTAAGCCTGCAACAGGAAACCGCTCAAACTCCAAAACATTATCCTCTCCCAGCCCCCGTTCCAGCTGTCCAGCGTACGTTCTAGCAGCCATAACAGTCGCTAAAGACATGCCGTCCCCGATAAACATAATACCATTTTTTGCTTTGTTGGTATTTTTTGTTTCTTGCAGCTTGGCTTTCAGAGTCGTTGCTGCTGATTTCTTCCAAAAGGAGCCGTGTTTCTCCTCGGGTGGGATGTAGGCGGGATTCATTATGGCGTCCAGGACTTTTATTGGTTTCGGTTTTGAGGCGTCCTCTGTAACGAAAAAACCTTATTACTTTTTTCAATTCATATTCATTTTTATTCACCCAGCAAATGTATACCAATATATCGGGTGTTAGTTTTCTCGTAAAAAATCAGTTTAGTCATAGATAAAGTTTAAAAACAATAACGTGTCAAAGGATTTTATTATTGTTTTTTATTTTATTCATTTTATAAAAATCAAAGTGTGTCACTTCGATTGATTTATGTATTTAGAATAATCTCCTTCGTATCCTTTCCATTCTATTACATTGTTACCCCGACCGCACCGTTCAATCTCCTGAGTGTCCTATGCATTCTATTCCTTCCTTATCTCAACCGCACTGATTAATCTTCTTCGTGTCTTCTCCCTTCTACGTGACATTGGCGAAATCATCCGTGCTATTTTGGCACTATTGAAAGCCATTAATTCAAATGAATGAATGAATACATCTCTATGTATCTATACGTGTATATAAATAGTTTATATAGAGTTTGCATTATAAACAAATATATAAATAATTAATGAAATTTGTACGTCATAAATGGCAATATGATAGAGCTTTTAAACATCTTTTTTCATCTTGTTACACCTCACATTATGCAAATAAATAATTATTAAATTTATTATTATCATCCTTTATTTACATATTTTTTTCTTAATAACAATATTATTAATATAAAAAAATCTCTATAAAAATAATATTATTACTACGGTTATTAATCCTTCGTGGCGGGATATACTAAGGAAACTAACGGGAACCTTATCACAATCCTAGCCGTGACCAATATGGCTGCTTTATTATTATTTATACTGGTTCACGTGGACGATGACATACTTTTTTATAATTTTATGGAATAATATTTATAATTATACATATAGTTCCATAAAAACAAAAAAAATAGGTTAAAAATGAATGAATGAAGAGGAAAAATATAATAATAAATAAAGTATAATAAATAAATAATAAAAGTATAATAAATAATAAAAAACGTATAATAAAAATATATATACCAAGTTGAACACAAAATTATATTGAGGCAGACTATTTAAGGACTTCACACTAATAAGTGCCAAATCAGTTTCTGGAAATTTACAATTCGACTGTTCTGACTAGTAATTCGTTATATGATTTGCTATGTTTATATTATATATTCTTCTGTGTTGGGTGAGTGTTAGCGTTGATGTTAGAAATCTTTAATTATAGGAATGTTTATATATAATGTTATATTATTCAGTTATGAAACTCCAGGGTCGTCTACATCTAGATCTAGCAGGATGCACAGCATGCAGAAGAGACAAATACTAACTAGATTATCCTTGAACATTTATTAGAATAATTGCCTGTCTGGGTATTTACCTTAAGAAGGAAAATGTGAAGCATTTATCTATTAAATTCCATAAATATAATGTTTCATGTATAAATTGCAATTTCCATAATTTATCTAGGTCACACTTTATCTGTCAAACATATCCGTTTACTCTTTTACTTATACAAAATTTTCTTAATCTATCTCGCTCACACACAATCTGTCAAACCTATCTATTTACACTTTCACTCAGGTAATTAATTGTAATTTTCTCACTCTTGCTTTCCATTTCCTCATATATTCGTATTTTCCATTTCTTTTTTTACGGGAAAGGAAGGCAAACGAGCAGGTGTATCACCCGATGCATCAACGCTGCCCATAGACATCCGCAGTGCCATAGACATTCTTGAAGCGTTGCCAACCTTTAAGAAATCAGTAGACTTTTCCCGCCAAGTGACATCAACGGCGTTATGTTTTTATTTCATTTTTATAATCTTATATTATTATCATTTATATTGTTTAATTGTGGTGGTGTATTACACAATATATTAAGGCATATAAGTGAAGTGATATAATAATACGCGTATCGTAACTTTTCAAGTTGACTAAAAAAAGTTCATGGAAGGTTTTGGTAGAAAAGCCTTCATTTTATCAAGACGTAACGATTTGATGATATTGTATTTTATTTGACATTAGCATAACCGTTATAACTAATTGTCATCAAAGAAAAGAAATGTGTAGGATTGTTATTTGAAGGTTCAAATGTCGTATGGATTCAAAAACGCCGTTGAAGGTAGCTGGTTCGACAAGATAGTGGTGTATGGGAAGAAGAAGTTTCTTTCCTAATATAATTAAAGAAGAGTCATGCAAAGCCAATGGACGTCGATCGGGAAAGTTCCACATTCAACAGCAAAGCGTCTTTACGCGGTAACATTATTCCCTGTTTTGTACAGTGAATGCAGCGATCCGGATGTCAAATACGTTCCCTCTTTCTCTCCTTCTTTCTTCTTCTTCCATTACTAACTTCTTCTCATCCCATTATGTGCTTCTCCCCCTTTACTCGCATCTTTAACCTAAGCTAGCCAGTACTTCCACAGTGAACTTAACATTGCAGGTGACCATTGGCGGCGGTGATTACTTATTATCCAGTGACTCTCTTGCTCGTGTACTTTTCTCTTCCATTAAAAAAGCACTCTTTTTTATTTGCATAAAATTGAGTGATTTTTTTCTCTTTAATAGAAAGATGGGGAGTGCTCCGTTGAATTTCACTTTTGCACAACTCGCCATAAAAAAAGTGTCATCTCCACTATCTGGATGAATGACGATATAGTCTGATGCTATTTTCCCGATTTTTTTTCCACGCACATCTACTTTGTGGAACCAGCTACCTTCACCAGTGTTTTCGAACCGATACGATATTTAAATCTTAAAAAACAAGCTTACGTATTTCTTTCTTTTCTATGTTGGTTTGTTTTGGGCCTCATCTAGTTTGTTCGTTTAAGGAAATATGTACGATTCTCCAAAGCCTATGGTGTTCCGGATGTTTATGGGCGGCGTTGATTGCTTTTCATCAGGTGGTAAGCAGGCTCGTTTGCCTTCCTATCTCATTAAAAAAAAAGATAATTTTAATTCAGAACTCTCCGCTCAGAAGTCAAGTATACTCCTGAATCACACGGCCGTCAAGCGCAATCATACATTATAAGACACTTTAAATTCACACATGTCACCTGGCAATAAACAAACTAATTCACAAGTTGGGAACGTGTTATTTGTTTTGAACCAACACTACTTGTCAAATGTTTTCCTTAATAACTAACGTAATGCGTTTATATGGGTAAGCGTGAAGGAAAGATTATCCATTATATTCCCCTATTATCAATAACTTGTACTGCACTTATGTTCTAAACAGATAAAACCCTTGACAATTATCTAATGCCATGCTTTTGAAACGTGTTAAGGAAATATTAAAATTCTTTATTCATTTTTATTTTTAGAAAATTTACATATATACTTTATTTTCACAATGGTATATTTCGTCATCTCCACGACAGCATGCAAATATTTACAATTATTTAAAATTATTAATTATTTACAATTAATATTTACTTATTTGCTTAATAAATAATATCTAATAAATAACGTCGAGTCTTATAATTAATATACAATATTTAATATCAAAATTTTGACACAAACCAATTACTGCCGTTTGTGTTCGTACGTTTGTGTTGTCGTTGTCATTAAAAAAAAATTACGATTGTGCACGCACCATTTTATAGAAACAATATTGACTTTTCCCGCCAACTTACATTAGTGGACGTTGTGTTTTTATTTCATTTTCATAATCTTATATTATTATCAGTTATATAATTTAATTGTGGAGGCGTATTATGCAATATAGTTCGATTAAGGTATATAAGTGAAGTGATATGAAATAAATGCGTATATCGTGTTTTTAAGTTGACTGAAAAAGTCCATAGAAGGTTTTGGTAAAATGGCTACCATTTTATCAAGACGTAACGTGATAAGCTAACTCGTTACATTTCAAGAGATTGGATATTATTGTATTTTATTTGACACTGGCATAATAGTTGTAACTAATTGCCATCAATGAAATGAAAAGAAGAAAAAACAATATATTTTTTGTTGTATTTCGATGTAATGAATTATTATTCATTTTTCAAACGTCTGTTCGCTAATAATTAAGCTTTTACCACGATGTCGTAATGAGGTTTTTTTCTCTGAGTTATAATATTTTTCGATCTCTTTATTATATAATGCTGCAATGAGTGGAGATTCAAACTTTACAGTCTCACAGATAACTACGTTCTAATAGGATAATTAAGTTACAATCAAGAAGAAAGATAAAAAATAATTATACCAATTCTTTTCGTGGCGTCGTACGAGGCATATGATAAGAGTCATAGAAATCTTTATTTTTTCGAAATATTATTATTACCTTATTTAGGTATAAGGAATTCTATTTTTAAATGCGAAATCGAACATCTGGTGGCCCAACCTAATGTAATAGGAGTGGCTAAGGCTCACCAACTTCGTTGGCTGGGCCACGTGGAGAGGATAGGGGAGGATCGCGCAGTCAAGAGAGCGTATGTAGGTCGCCCAACTGGACGACGTCCTGTGGGGCGCCCCAGGTACCGCCGGAGAGACATGACTGAAGATGACTTGCGCGACCTTCAAGTTTGTAACTGGCAGGAGGTGGCGTAGGACAGGGCAAAATGGCGTAAGATCTGTTCGGCGGCCAAGATCCATTTTGGATCGCTGCGCCAACAAAGTTAGTTTTAGAATTCTATTTGACGTCAATATTAAAACTAATAAGTTACCACATTTTCGGCAAGTATAGCTCTGAGTACAGACAGACAATAAGCGTAATTCGCAGCGCAGTTTTCTTTTTAAATAACGTCTCTGTGTGTTATTTATAAAGGTTTCATTCGTTCAATTATTCATTCATTCAATAAAATATCTCTTCCATCTCTTTTTTTATGGGATAGGAAGGCAAACGAGCAGGCCTGTCACCTAATGGAAAGCAATCAACGCCGCCCATAGACATCCGTAGCGCCATAGGCAGCGCGGAAGCGTTGCCGACCTTTAAGGAAATATGTCATTATGGGAGTGGGAGGAGGAGGGTTCTGAGTTCTGGAGGCCCAATACCCTCCGTATTGGGCCTCCAGAACTCAGGAACTTCCTCCAAATATACTGCTGAAATGTATCGGTTTTAAATACCTCTGCGGAGAAAACCTGCCCAGAAACTATTGGGAGAGCATAAATATCAAGATTTGTTCTCGCTTCATTTATGTACATTAACGTTTGTTGAGAGAGATGTGAAGGATTAGCTATTACGATACATTGAAACAACCACTATATTACGTCTGTTAACTCATCGGCTCTGTCACGTTTTGTATTCACGGTAAATTTTATATTCTGCAACAAAATCACGTCTAGTTATACAGAGTTATCAATATACTATAAAAGAAGAAAATATTACAAAATCTCTGATTAGCATATCACCTTTTTAGATACAAAACCCAGTTAGGTGTGCCGACATGAGAACGCACAATACGTAAACACGCGACATCTGAACACGTGACACTTTTTCTATGGGATAGAAAGGAAAACGAGCAGGCGTGTCACCTGATTTAAAGCAATTAACGCCGCCCATAGACTTCCGCAGCACCATAGGCAGTGCGGAAGCGTGGCCGACTTTTAAAGAAGTTCAGAGTGGGAATGGGAAGGAGGAGGGGTAGAGGGATAGGGGAGGGTTTTGGGCTTCCGGAACTTGGCCGCTCACCGTACGAAGCACAGTAGCTAAGCTATCACTCCGACGCCGGTTTTCTACTGGAGTGTGGTACTTCCCCGGGCGAGCCGGCCCATACATGCTACAGACAAATATTATTATCAATGGAGTCAGGCGTTACTTTGCGGAAATCCATTACTATGTGGACAGTCAAAAGTTTTACTTAACTAACATCCGTGACAAGCAAAACAATAACAGAAAATTAATAATGTGTGTTTTCCTGCTGGGTGAAGTGGATTTATTTGGAACTTAAACCCAAAACTTACCGAAAATCGGCCATCAATTCTCCACCCACTAACCACTATACAGCACACCAAACACACATTACCACTTTTCCATCTTGTAAACGACACGTGTTTTGCCCCAACAAGAGGCATCCTCAGGTATAGTACACTCTACGGAAGACAACCGAAAAGTGGTTTTCGGTTGTCTGTTATTGTTTTGCTTGTCGCGGATCTTAGGTAAGTCAAACTTTTGACTGTCCACATACGTACGTAATAGAAACCTTATTGGTCATTATTGGGTTTCAAGGAGTACATAATAGAAATCTGTACCTGTGTAACCTGTGTATAGTGGTTGGTGGGTGGAGACCACCAACCACTATACACAATACCAAACACACACTACCACTTTTCCACCTTGTAAACAACACGTGTTTCGCCCCAACACGAGGCATCTTCAGGTATAGTAGACTCTACGGAAGACAACCGAAAAGTGAAAAGTCGCGGATCTTAGCTAAGTAACACTTTTGACTGTCCACATGACATATATTATGCCATTCTTGACAAAGTATTCGTCTGCAGCGTGGCTCTACCACTATTAAGCATTGTATGACAACTGTTGCTTACACGAAACTCAACACGTGACACTTAGACACGGGTCTCTTAAACACGCGACACATAATTACAAATTTAATGTTTATATCAAAATCAGTTGTTCATATTTCATATAATGTGGTAGTATTTATTGTACATTAGAGTGATTGTAAAAACTATGTAATATATTATATGTATAATGATAATATACTGCTATATATATTTATATGTGTCTACGTGTCACGTATTTAAGTGTCAAGTGTTATTGTGTCGTGCAAGCAACAGTTGTCATATAATGCTAACTGTACTAAATTCTACCCCACGGTTATCAGTTCAACACCATGTTTCGATTCAATTGTTATCTTCTGCCACGAACAGTAGAACCGTGGAACCTGTGGTGTTCCCGAATACGTAAGATATAGGGACATTCAAGAGATATATGTGTTCACGAAAAGATGGTAACGCTTTTGTCATGTTTCCGGCATTGCGGAAGTATATCAGCAGCATAATCACCCATCATCAGGTGACTCGCATGTTCGTTTGCTTGGTCAGCTATAAAAAAGAAATACACCATATCATAAAAAAGTTTAATTATTATGAGGAGCTCAGGAGGTGGCAAGATATTAGGAACCAGTCACCCGATGGTAATCGATTATCGCCTCATCGTGACATCCAAAAATATTATTATACGAATATGTTGGCATATTATAATTCATATAAATATTTATTTAATTTATACAATAGACAAAATTTAATTTTATATGTATTGCGGTGCCATCTGTTGGCAGATTACGTAAGGATTTTTTTCTACAGTCCATATATCCCACTGTTGAGCACGTGCCTTTCGATTTCCAGAGGAACGGGCGTTAACCCACCATGCTTGTACAATACGGATTGGCGGAGTTATCAAACTGGGAATAAATATCTGTAGGTAATACATATATTTATTCTGATGCGGGGATTAAACCTGCGATCATTGACTCCGTGGGCGGGGGGGTCCTGCCACTAAGTCGTCCAGTAAGCTGTACGAACGACGCAACTCATAATGGAGTCACGATTCTCAGGATTGAGGGACCGAATTAGAATATATTATCTTATATTATGCAATTTTTTAATTTCTAATAAAGTGGCAATTGTACGGGAACCAATAAATCGTTCCATTTGTGATAGAAAATTGGGACTAATCATATGGTAGTGGACAGCTAAACATCCAAGTGCTGAGGATATAACTTGTTTTTATGGCGGACAGTCACATTTTTTTGGTTAGTTCTTATGATGTTTAACTATTATATGTTTTACTTATCTTAATAACTGTCATACCGATAGCAGACAATGATGGTATCCAAAAGTTACCAGAAAAGTTAAAATATGTTTACGTCATTTCTCTATTATTGAAACAGCTGTAAATATTATTTAAATCTTTTAGGTTTTGTTATGCAAAATAAATTTTAAAGGTAATGTATGGAGAATCTAAGCACATTTCTGTAATGAATAGTGTTAGCTCTGACGAATTTGTAATTGTATCGTTAGAATTCGTGGACAAAGGCACGTAAATAATAATTCTTTATGTGTATAATGTGAGGTTATAACAAGATGAAAAAAAGAGACGTATAAAAGCTCCATCACATTGCCACTTACGGCGTACAAATTTCATTAATAATGACACACTATTAGAAGTAACTAAAACAATTATTACAAATTTAAAAACATAGCTAGATTATTATTTATATTTTTATTATTATTATTTATATATATATATATATATATATATATATATATATATATATATATATATATATATATATATATATATATATATATATATATATATATATATATATATATATATATATATATATATATATATATATATATTAGATTAAAGCGCTGACTGTGTTTAAAAGGCGAAGAAAAAACTGCTTCTAAATCCTGGCATCTTGCTCAATCTGTTAAAATTCATTAAGACAACAGGAAAAGATCTAGTAGCGATGAATTTAAATGTTCTAGTCGGGTATAGTCGAGACCTTGCTTTAGATCACTATCAGAGTTTATCGCATACTATTTTAGCGATTTACTTATCAAATTTAGTTTTGACCAGTATCCAAAAGATTTTATTAAGAAGTTATATAATATAAGCTAAGTCTTAAGTACATTTTTTATGAATTAGGGCGGCAAACGAGCAACCTGATGGAAAGCAATCAACGCCAATAACCACACCTGTAAGCGGTACATCTTAAATCACAGATAAGATAGAATACCTGCAATTGAAAAGGGAACATACAAATATAGCAAATCCTTGATGAAAAGATAGCTCTTTTATATTAAATTTTAATTTCAATCTATCTATCCATAGGCAACACACCCCGGCCAGACGTAACAACGCTTTTCGCAGAGCGGTTGGCACAAAATACGTTTCGAAGATTGTGCTATATCTAGAATTGGATTTTTTTATGGAACAGGCAGGTACACGATAAAGCATATCGCCTCATGGAAAGCAATCAACGCCGCCCATAGACACCTACAACACCATAAGCATCACAAATTGGATCCCGACCTTTGAGATATGAGGAGACTTCTACAATAAAGCTAAGCAATATACTCTTATTCTTATTTCATAAACGGAAGGAAAACGAGAGAATCACTTAATACGGACACTTGTAATATCCGGGTCACTGCAAACACATATATTAACGTTGAGACCGATGAAGGTAAGAGGAAAATATGATCCCTGCATCTTTCAACATTCACCGGACGAATTGCAGTCGTAAAGTACTACCTGAGTGTGGGACTTCCCTCAACGAATAGACCTTCATTCTGAATCACACCAGAATTCATTCTGTAGACACAATTTATCGACAACTTCCTACTCGACGAAATATATAATATATATATATTTTTTTGAATATCGTTTACTATCTTTTGTTTATTGATTATATGACATTCTTTTTCATATATATAATTATATTTCAAAAGGCCTTTTGAAATTTTTAGAGTGGAAATTGTTATATAATATAACAACTATAAAGTAAAGACAGCCCATAAAAAACTGGGAATTTTTCCCATTTTATCACAATAACATTTGGAGTATAAGTTATGACTTATACTCAAAGACTTATGCTCCAAATGTTATTTTGCTAAAATGGAAAAAAAAAACAACGCCTTAAAGGCAATCGGTGTGAGGGGCTGGAGGGAAAAAGCCAAACGAAGATCCGACTGGAATAAATTACTGAACTAGGCTAAAGCCCACCCGCGGCTGTAATGCCTTGGTGATGATGATTTGGAGTATAGCAGTAAGAAATATTTCAAACCTTCAACATTCCATTGCTGGACAAAGGCCTTTCTCAAAGCATGCAATTAAGTTTTTCTTGTTCACGCGTAAACAGTTTTCAAAATAAAATATTACATAATAAAATAAAAATATTTTATTTGATCAAACAAGACAATAAAATAGCCTAATATTAAACATATATTATACTTAACTATTAATAAATAAAATCTTATAATCTCAAAAATTTATATATAAAATATATAAAATTTATATAATATATATTTATTTATAATAATATATTTAATTATAATATATATTTATTATATATATTTATAAAATTTATATTTATATATAAAATTTATATATAATCTTATCCTTGGCAAAGGAAATGGCTCAGCTTTTGCTAACAAGGGAAGGGATTCCCCTGTAGCGCTGATTTTCGGCCAGTCCCTGTCCGCAAGATGTTATGCGGAAGATATTAATTAGGCAAGTGGTAAGAATGCGGGCGTATTTTTACTAGGCGCTCGCGGAAGTTGGCAAAAACAAAACAGAAGTCGGAAGATAAGCGTGAAATTGACCATAACATTTACTATAATAATAATAACAAATTTAGTTTCGACCAGGTTGAAGTAAATACAAAATAATTGATTCAGAAGTTATAATACATAAGCCAAGTCTTACGTGCACTTACAATATACTATTTAAATAAATCGCTTTATTTCGAAAAAGAAAGGAAAATGAGAGAATCACTTGATCGTATGGACACTTAATATATCACGCAATTATATATACACTAGCTTTTGGCGCGGCTTCGCTCGCGTGGAATTTGGTCTGCCACATTAAGTTTCGTGACAGATCATTTTAAATAAATATATTTTTTTTTACTTAATTTATGGTTCACAATTTTGGTCATAGTGGCTTGCACATAAAAGGTAGATATATGCTGTCGCGGACTTTTATTTAGAACTATTCAAGACAAACAATTCTACGGTACATCATTTTTGTGTTACTTCAATGGTTTAGGCAGTATACGCCAAGATAGCTCAGAGGCCAGATTTTTTCCGACTTAAATGACATATATCGTTATATTACGACCAAAATTATATAAAATCATTACAAATTGTACGCTGTATAATATTCCCATATATAATCTATATTACTGTAAAGTTTCATCCAAATTCGTCAAGAAGTTTTTTCGTGAAAGAGTAACAAACATACATCCATACTCACAAACTTTCGCATTTATAATATTAATAGGATATATACAATTATCTTCGAAACCGATGAAGGAAGGAGGGAACGAGAAAAATTACTAAGTAATTATACTTAATTTAATTTTTTTAAATTATTGAAATAAGCCAGTGTATTATTTCCCTGGAGTATAAAAAAATATATTGACAACAACAATGATAACCTATTTCTAGTCGAGGCCAATATTAAATAGGATAATGAGGTCTGCCTCACTAATTACATCTGATGAACACTTGACTCAGACCAGCTTACATTGATGCAGTTGTTTGAATTAACTATAAATAACTTAGGATCTGTTAGTCTAAGGGATCCTAAGTTTCTAGGTTCAAGTTTAAGAAGAAATTTATATTTAAAGAATATTTTTAATCACCTTGAGCAATTTTTTTGAATTATATAAAACAACGAATAACATAAATTTATAAAACAAAGAATAACATCTTTGTTTTATTTTTATAAAATATATTTTTGTAACTCATATAAGATTCATAAAGCTTACAATAGAATACCATTGAAATGAATACTTTTATTTCGATAAAACTGAAACGCATGTCAGGCTAGAGTACCCAAACGCCTACTCGACGGCAAACCAGATGGTCGTAGAAACCGCGGAAGGCCTAAGCTCAGATGGCTAGATGGAGTCGAGGACGACTTAAAGGTAATCGGCGTGAGGGGCTGGAGGGAAAAAGCTAAACGAAGATCCGACTGGAAAAATTTACTGGACTAGGCTAAGGCCCACCCGCGGCTGTAATACCTTGATGATGATGATGAAATGCATGTCATCATCAGATTATTCGTGTTTTTTCTTTTTTTTATTTGTATTTCGATAAATACCTGATAGTGATTTTTTTTTTCAGGGAGTGCTGAATGATTCCGAACATTCTTCAGTACGTATCTAGTTTATTTATCATATCTAAAATATTCAAGAAAGCGAGTATTTATTTTATCCACACCCACTTAGGAGTTCCGAATATTTCCGTAGCAGTAAGGCTTAATTTTCAGACAAATTTCCTTTTCTCTTAGAAGTCCTGTCAAAATTGATTCAATACATACACATATTGTCACACCTCACACCTTTTTCTCGTAGGGGTATGCAGAGACCACAGATCTCTATGTGCTACGGTCTCGGCAAACTTTCCGTGCTTCTTCCACACTCATCACTCTCTTCATGCAGCTCGCCGATTGAGGGTATTCTTGACCTGGCCTTTTCTAAAAACCAATTGGTCAAGGTATGTTTTCCTTAGTCTTCCCCTACCGACCTTTCCATCCACATCCACAATGTAAATTTCTTTCGCCAATCGTCTTTCAACCATCTTCATTGTCTACCGAAACAATCTAAGCATCCCTTTCTCAACTTTTGTCATGATGTTTGGATTCAATTGTATTAAAAATAAGTTCCAAAAAACAATATACAATAGCTTATTAATGGAGTCAGGCGTTACTTTGCGGAAATCCATCACTATATGGATAGTCAAAAGTTTTACTTAGCTAAGATCCGCGACAAGCAAAACAATAACAGAAAATGAATAATGTGTGTTTTTCCGTTGGGTTTAGTGGTTTTATTTGGAACTTAAACCAAAATCTTACCGAAAATCGGCCATCAACTCTCCACCCACCAACCACTATACACAACGCCAACGAAAAGTTTTCGGTTGTCTTCCGTAGAGTTTACTATACCTGAAGATGCCTCGTGTTGGGGCGAAACACGTGTCGTGTACAAGATGGAAAAGTGATAGTGTGTGTTTGCCGTTGTGTATAGTGGTTGGTGGGTGGAGAGTTGATGGCCGATTTTCGGTAAGTTTTTGGTTTAAGTTCCAAATAAATCCACTAAACCCAATGGAAAAACACACATTATTCATTTTCTGTTATTGTTTTGCTTGTCGCGGATCTTAGCTAAGTAAAACTTTTGAACGCCAACGAAAAGTTTTCGGTTGTCTTCCGTAGAGTCTACTATACCTGAAGATGCCTCGTGTTGGGGCGAAACACGTGTCGTGTACAAGATGGAAAAGTGATAGTGTGTGTTTGGCGTTGTGTATAGTGGTTGGTGGGTGGAGAGTTGATGGCCGATTTTCGGTAAGTTTTTGGTTTAAGTTCCAAATAAATCCACTAAACCCAACGGAAAAACACACATTATTAATTTTCTGTTATTGTTTTGCTTGTCGCGGATCTTAGCTAAGTAAAACTTTTGACTGTCCATATACAATACTTAAAAATAAAATTACACGTTTAATATTATCATATTCTGTTTTTATTGGTAAGGTATGTATTATTGCCGGACAGAGCTGCCACCTAGCACCTAGCCGAACTAAACGCCTCCAGTTTTTGTTTTGACCAAAGTTCTGATGATGTAGTTATTTGAGTTTATTATGTAATGGATTGAGACAATGAGTGAACATAATGTTACATATCAAGTTAGATCTCCTTCGTTACGGTGGTTCATTCACAGTACACGCAGTGCGCATGTGAAAGTCTCTCCCACATATCGTGGGAGATATCCCCTATACGTGATAGCCTCTCACTGGATGTATTTAAGAGAAGAATTAAAGAACATTTTCTTTCAGTATAAAATATTTATATATGTATATATTTATGTGTATATTATATATATATGTATCCTCTTATTTCTTTAGTATTATATTATATATTATTAGTATTTATATGTTTATATATGTATGGTTTTATATAGTATGTATTGTTATGTATATTAATATTATTATATTTTGTTGTTGTACACTTATTTTTATCCTCACAGCTTACCTTATCTCTCTTTCACTCCTGGGTTTGCTGGAAGAAAACTCAATTTTGAGTTAAGTTCGCCCTTGTATAAGAATTAAAAGAAAAGAAGATCTTTTCTTTTAATTCTTATATGTTCATGTTGTGTGTACAATAAAGTATTAAATAAATAAATAAATAGATTTTCATTGTGACTGACAGACGTATAAAGTTCTTTTAAAATAATAAACGTATGTATATAAAAAAGACAAAAGTACCCGATATAGTTGTGAGTTGGTAAACTAAAGTGGCAATGAACTGTTCGCGTTTCTCGGAGAACCGACGTCTTATGGAATAAATTTAGTAAGAAGACCGAGTCTTGGCAAACGTAGCGTGGGAGGCCCCCGGTTACATGTAGCCATTGTCTGTGCAGGGCGGCTAAAGCTGGATGCGTGTATCCAAAGATCGGCTACGTGACTCGCCTTGGAAGTGGTCTACATTTTGCAGAAGACTGCCGCAAGATAATCATAATTTTTATGTCTTACATATTTTTATTTCAAGTCTAGATATGTGTCTACAAGTATCTTATTTGAGAATTGAGGCAACCGCAACATAAGTTAATTTTATTTTTTAATTAATTTAAAATTTTGGGCTATAAACGTTTATTATAAAAAAAATATTAGTACATTACTTTATTCTAATATGATTGTAATTACGATTAGATTAATTTCTGATATTCCAGTTTTTATTAACAAAACGTGATAAACAATTTTCTACAGCATATCGTCGTCAAGTTTTTTTTTCATAAAATTCATAAAAGTTCGTCTGAGTAAATTTTTTTTTATATTTCATCGGATACGCTTAAATATTATCCTTTAGAAAGCATCAAAAGTGAGAAGTAAATATATTTTTTTGGAGTTACGAATTCTGATACATATGTCCCAATACTGGACATTGGGTCCCTCCATTTTTGAAGGATGGTTACTAATCCACCATGCTTGTTTACGGTGACGGATTCTGAACTGAATTTATAGTTAGTTTTTTCTTCTAAATATTTATAAACTTTTAAAAATAAATTCTCCACGTTACTAGATAACACTAAATTATATTTATAAACAAAACTTTCATATTAACAATAATCTGAAATAAATTATAGTTTTAAAAATAAAACAAATATTTTTCACTTTACGCACCTGTGACAACAATTGCGGTGAGGGCGAAATTCGCCAGAGCGAAAAGGTACACGCGCGCCATAACCGACTGATCACCACAAGGTGGTTTTGCTTACTAACCGGCTATCAGTTCAACAGGCCTTAGCTCGTGCGCATCGATAACTGGACGATTTTAAAAAGTATACCTTTTATCTCAAGCGGCAAGTGCTGTTAGGGTTGTCACATTTATTTATTATTTAGGGTTGTCATATTTGTATATAATTTTTTTTTATTATTATTTATAAAATACTTGTAGGCCCGGACAATCGTTCTCCTACCACAAACCGTATCAAAAGTATAAAATCAAAAAAATTCACTCCCTTACCATCTGATACGGTCTGTGGTAGGAGAACGGCTGCCCGGGTCTACTTCATTGAATTGTCTTAAGATATCCTATCGAAAAGGATTGGGTATCAGAATGAAAAAACAAAATTGGATTTCTACTACACAATCAATGAAACTGAAACCAACCACACATAAAAAACTGTTTTGAAATCGGCATTATCTTGTGCAAACATAGTGACACCTGATTCATATGTACGTATAATAAAACAACATTTTATATTTTGGTGTATTTGTTATAATAATGCCTATACATACATACAAATTTGCGCCTATTTGTGTGATTCATAGTAGGGAATTCAAACATTCATTAATCAGAGCGTGTCTTTAAATTAAAACTCTTTATTGTTTCGACGTATGAAATTACATTTAATTTGTCAGACGTCAGTCCGCTAACATTCAAACTTTTCCGGAGAAGAAACCGCGAAAAAAATTCAGGTATCCTCCTTTTTGTATTTTTTTCAATCTTATAGTGCTCCTGTGGATCAGAAAATCGGCGTCGTTAGGAATATCGTAGATTTTATTTATTAGAATTCAAACAATATGTCTAGCTTGCTCCTCAGGATGACGAGGTATCAATGTTGACGAGGTATGGTTTTCACGGAAAATAAATGTCAATTTATCAAAGCCGAAAATCTCAACTTGAATTATTTGGTAAATGTTGTTTTGTTACTTAAATAATATTAATGCACTCAGAGATCATAGAACTTAAGGTCTTTGTTTCTTTTATATGTGCACTTATATTTGCATTTGCTTTGAACTCATAAAGAATCAAGATTTGTTAAATCCTTTAAAAAATTCACTTATATAGGGTGTCCGGGGCAGAATTAAGTCGAATAATCCTTGTTTGAGAGTACTAGTGTAGGTTGAAAATGTATTGTAATTCGGCTACCGTACACCTATATCTGTTTGTCAAAATATCAATGGCAATATAATAGTGAGGTAACTAAGCTATGGCTTGAATGGGTCGGGTCGACTGGGAAAGTATCTTAGCAAGCCCAGCTAATATAGGCGTTAAGTAAGACGTCAATTTTTGGGTAAAACCTTTTTTATGGTAAGTGCTGGAATACAAAGGAGAGGAATATTCCCTTCCTTTTTCTTTACTTTTATCTACTCCGTCTATTCCTTGTGCGACTGTGGGAGAAGCACACAAATAATGGCACACCTGGTACCCTGCTCTCAGTGCTCCTGCTCAGCAGATGTTCTTATGAGGGCCAAGTTTTGGGTTGGTAAAGTATGATCGGTGACTCGAAGAAGAAGTAGATTCCTTTCTCTCTCTACCATGAACTCTCTTATTCTCATATTATTCACATTTTATCAATAGACACCCAGTGTAAGTATTAAGTTGTGACGTTGGCTTGATATTACAGATATCCATGGCTGACGGTAATTACTTTTCTCATAGCAAAACAGGCAAACGAGTAGGCGTGCCACCCGATGGTAAGCTATAGCCACCCATAGACATCCGCAGTGCTATATGTATGACAGAACCGTTGCCGGTCTTTAGGAAATGTGTAGCTTTGTTTTTTGAAGGTTCTAATGTCGTATTTATTCGGAAACACCGCTGGAGGTAGCTGGCATTACAGCTGGTGCGTGGAAGGAAAGTTCGGGAAAAACGCACCATACTGGAACGCCATTTAACCAAATTGTGGGGATGAAACTTTTCTTTGTACATAGTATATGCGTATTACACTTTTCCATGGCAGCTTGGCAGTAGCTAACTACTGCCAAGCTTCGCAGTCCGTGTCAGTCTGCTTAAGCTTCAGTCAGTTCTGCTTAAGCTCCGAGTCTAAACTCGGAGTAAATACCTGGATGCTATACAATATATAATATTATTGAATTACCCTAATCTAGGAATTGAACTCATGACCATTGACTTCCACTGTGTATCAAATAAACAATAATAATAGACTCCCCCGTATATTTACAACATAGTTACACATCTCAGAGATATTAATTATCTACTAATGGTAGATAATTAATATGTAGATAATATATTTCTCAACGCTGCGTGCTTTATTATCTTTAAACGCGTGGACACATGAAATAAACACTTATTTTTCTATCCGTGTTAAAATTAATCTGAATTATACCTTTCTAATTCAGATTAATTTTTATCTATTTCAGTTTCTACTATTAGATCACACTCTAAATGTACATATATTTATATATCTTGTTAAAATTTTCAATCGTTATAAATATACTTTTTTATTCATCCACCCAAGTTTAAATAATTTTTTTTAAAGTTCTACTGGATAACACTTGATATTAGTACAGTAATAATCCGGATTTGCGCGATAGGTGGGACTGAGCGCTATCCGTGTAAGACGAATTCGCGTAAATCGGGGTACAATTTTGCATATTAAGCCATACAAAGTTATGTTTAATTGGAACCGGAGACTATATAAAACAATTATTTAGGAAATAAATGTGAAAATTAAAAAATTTGTAACTCCGAATTCGAGTATGTCGAGGTAGCATAAGTCGGGGTATTACTGTACAGTTATGTCCAATATTAACTAATTAATTTTAGTTTTATATTAAAGAAAAAAATTAGTTGAGACAGAGATACTTAGATTGTTTGGGCAAATAGAGAGTATATCCATCCTGGCACACTGACAAAAGAAATTTACATTGCGGATGTGGAAGGAAGGGTCGGTAGGAGAAGACCAAGGAAAACATACCTTGATGAAATTGCCGAAATTTTTAAGAAACGCCAAGCAAGGAGGCAAGGAAAGTATGCCGAGGCCATAGCAAATGGAGATCTGTGGTCTCAACCTATCCCTACGGAAAACAGGTGTGACGATATGTATGTACGTATGTTATATGGAAGAAAAACATTCTTTTATATAGTAAATTTAGCAGGATATAAATTTAAGAATAAATACCGTCACCGGGAAGCGTGCAGATCCCTGAAAAAAGTAGGAATTGACTTTAATTTTCTTTTTTCATATTTGTTTTTATTCTGCTTAGACCGATATGTATGTGCACAATAAAAATCAATTGATGTCTTTAGATGGATTGAGATATAACACTGTGTTAGGGCTGTGTTCGTCCGACTACATACATGCCTTATCATTTCGAAGCAGATGCCGGCACGCGTTAAGCAATATGACGCAAAAGCCGATAAAGAAAAAATATTGTCGAAGAATAAAAATGATTTCTTCTTACTTGTTGAAGGTAATACTGACAACTGTCCAAACTACCTTATCCTTTCATTATATATTAACTACAGGAGTTAACTTTCACTTCGCAACTTAATATGTTAAATATATATTAATGTGAAAGGCCTAATATAATGTGCTTGTCTGACTGCATACATGTCTTATCGTTTAGAAGCAGACGTGGACAATCCAGTGCTGAGCAACATGACGCTAAAGCCGATAATAATATTGTTTTAGAATAAAAACGATTTCTTCTTATTTGTTGAGGCAATAGGCAGCTAAGGCAAAAAGGACAATTTTCTTTGGCTGGTCACGTGTGTGTGGCCATGTGTGTGTGGAAGCGACAGACAATGGAATAGACAAGTACTGGATTGAAGACCACGTGTTAGCACAATTTGTGTGAGATGTTCTCTGAATGTGCTAGATGGAGCGAAGACCTGCGCAGAACGGGATCTGCAAAGATAACAATATACGGCACATCTTAGGTGGGGCCTATATCACAGCTCATTTGCCTGCTTTTCTATAAAAATAAATGTAGTGAACTGCTATAGTCTGTTATCCTTGAAAGCATACTAGTCACTGCACTACCATGTAAAGAAAAATGTACTTTTTTCAATCTCATCTCATTATTTAAGACACCAATTACTTATTCCTTTCTTCTCTGTCCTTTCCCTTCCTCTCCGCCAGTTAACGGTCTATCGTGCCAATGGATGGGTGGCAAGTAGAGCTTAGTCATAACGGTGCCGACCGTCCGGATACTATAGTGCCTTACCTTGGCATGCGGGGCTCTGCTGGAGTTGACCTCCATCTGCCCTTGCGGCTTGTGGGTTCACTATGACTAATTTTAATAAACCTAATTTGTTAAAAAATATCGGCGACGTGGTTCGCCACCTTTCACGTCCTGATTCCCACGAGGGCGAGAAGCGACTATCGGAGAGCCGTTTTGCTAGGATGAATGTGAGAAGAATGGCTGAATGAGTGTAGAGGGAGCAAGGAAGGTGTGCCAGGATCGTTGCGGATGGAGATCTGTGGTCTCTGCCAACCCCCACAAGAGACAGGCGTGACGATATGTATGTATGTATTACTGATACTCTACTGATATAAATATAGAATATAAATGCTCAGTATTTTAGAGTGACATAACATTTATTTTTTATACAGTTATCATTACATGATTTACCCTAATGCGATAATGTATGTACATCTGAATTTACATTAAATATGTACATTAAAGACAACAATTATTAATTAATAAGGAAAATACATATATGATTCGAAGAAAAACTTAAAAAAAAAAACAAAAATTATTCAAGCTTTCGTGCTTCTATTTCCTGAACTAACGACATATGTATATACGTACATACATTACTCTTCTTTCCAATTTTGTTCATTTAAATGGTCTCTTATCAGTTGGGTGATATCGCTTAAATCTCCTTCAAAAGAATGTATTTGTGATTTAATCCCCTCGCAGAAAAATAGCAGCAATCCTAAGCTACTGTTGCTTCTTTACAACTTTATACCTTACTACCTTGCATTAAAATTCAAGACTGCACAAACTATCATTAGTAAGAGAAAGAACGATTTTTACTGCTCGCATTGTACAGTGAGTGAGTTTCAAATTAGGTCAAACCTGTATCTTGATAAAATTCACATTACGATACAGAGTAGCATTAAAAAAGTGTTTTTTTAATGGGATAGGAAGGCAAACGAGCAAACATGTCACCTGATGGAAAACAATTAACACCGCCCACAGACTTCCGCAGCGCCATAGCTAGTGCGGAAGCGTTGCCGACCTTTAAGGAAAGTGTCATTATGGCAGTGAGAATTTGAGGGGGAGAGGTAGAGGGAGGGGGAGGGTTTTGGGCCTCCAGAACTCGGCAGCGCATCGTACGAAGCGCGGTAGCTAAGCTATCACTGAGACGCCGGTTTTCTGCGGGAGTGTGGTACTTCCCCGAGCGAGCCGGCCCATTCGTGCTACAGATAAATATTATGTCATTCTTGACAAAGTATTCGTCTGCGGCGTGGCTCTACACCTTGTTGTTGTTGTATGTGTGTGTGTTAGTGCGTATACGACTGTATGTTTGTGTGTATTACGTATATACTTCCTAACATAGTCACACATAGGGTGCTTAACTTCATCTATTTTTGGCTTCACACACCGACATGACTGACATTCCACAATTATTTCCCGGTTGAAATCTGCCGTGTCAAACGTCAGCGTATTGTGTAGGCGCCATTCACAGTAACGAGGATGGGAGTAATTTTGCTAAGATGAACCTCGTATTGTCACTGTATTGCAATCCAGACGCGTGTATCGGTAATCGGCTTACAACACTCTGTTATTTACTTATCAGACGTTGTAAACTGATTCGAGTAACTCATATCAACAGTGCCTGTTATATTTTCTGAAAAAAGCTAGCAATACTCTGTTCTGTCTCTTCTAAATGCATCGTCCAATTGCATCTCACATGTTTTCCAAACGCAACATTTCCTCTAGTATTAAGAAAGTAAGGAATTTCGATAATTATTTTAAAAAAGATGTAAAGATTGAAGCAGTAAATCTTTTCCCTCGCATCGGAATAAATATATCTATGGATTTATAAATATTTATTCCGAGTCTGGTAATCCCCCCAATCCGCATTTCCGTTCCTGCGCTTTCCTTTCTACTCTATCCTTTCCCTTCCTCTCCGCCAATCCACGGTCTGCCGTGCCAATGGATGCGTGGCTAAAGGCGAGCTTTGTCGCTAGCGTGCCGATCGGCCCGGGATCGAGCTCCCCCGGGTACTATAGTGCCATTCCTCAGCATGCAGGGCTCTACTGGGGCTGACCTCCATCCTTCCTTGCGGCTCGTGGGATTCACTACGACGATATCTAATTTGTTGAAAAATGACGGCGATAAAACAATGCGAATCTTGACTTCGTGAGAGAGATCTTGATCAGGTCTTGAGTTTGTATCTTCGATTGGATTATTATTGTGAATATATACTCACTATTTTCTTAGGACAGACATTATTAATAGCTTGGAATTGTTTAACAAGATTTATATTATTATATTAAAAACTTAATTAATAATAATATAAAATTATCAATACAACCTCAAGAGTCCACTGCTGCACAGTGGCCCCTTTTCAAAAAATGGGTGCTACCAAATCTCCACGCTGGGTGGTCACTTTGGGGTTCGCATCATTGCTTATACAAACAAGATAACAGTGTTTGACCCGGAAAAAAATTTGATTGTTACAATATGTCCTTCAACCAAAAATAATCTATTACAAATGCTGTGAGTTAATCCGCTTTGGACAAGCGTGGTGGATTAGTGTTTGCTCTTCCAGAAATGGAAAGACGTCGTATCGAGCAGTGGAACAATACATACATACATATATACACATAATCATGCCTGTTTTCCGTAGGGATAGGTAGAGACCACAGAGCTCCATCTGTTACAATACCGACGCTTTTATTTTCTTGATCAATATGGGTTGTGAATGAAAAAAGAGATAATTCATTGTTCTATCTTCCGAATAAAAAACTCGTAAGAGATCTTTTAGTGGATAAGTTAATTAGTATGTGGACAGTCAAAGTTACTTAATGATTGTCTTCCGTAGAGTCTATTATGCCTCGTGTTGAAGCGAACCAAGTGTCGTTTGCAAGGTGGAAAAGTGGTAGTGTGTGTTTGGTGTTGTGTATAGTGGTTGGTGGGTGGAGAGTTGCTGACGGCCGTTTTTCGGTAAGTTTTAGTTTAAGTTCCAGGTAAATCAGTGGATTGAGATGGACTGATGAAGTGTCATCCAGCAGGAGAACATACATTGTTAATTTTCTGTTATTGTTTGTTTGTCGCGGATTTACTTAGCTAAGTAAAGGTTTTGACTGTCCACATAGTAATGGATTTCCGCAAAGTAACGCCTGATTCCATTAGTCAAGTTAATAAGTAACAAATATTGTATATAATAAAATGCACCAGATTCAATAGCATCACGGAGTCAGGTCATTGTCGAGCGAAACGTTGAACTCGGCAAAAGGCCGCACGGTCAAAGTAAACTATATTACTCTATTATAAGACTATTTCGTTTATTGTAAAATAATTCTTGTTTACAATGGCCGATGAAGTTCGTCACGCGTGGTCCAGATTTGTCAAGCGACTAGTTGCACCATTTCTGTTTACCACACGAATTACTTAATATGTAACGTAATTATTAAATATACTCTCTTCTTTTGTTTTCTTTGATGGCAATTAGTTACAACTATTATGCCAGTGTCAAGTAAAATACGATAACATTAAATCTCTTGAAATATGACTAGCTTGATAAAATGGCGGCTATTCTACCAAAACCTTCTATGGACTTTTTCAGTCAACTTAAAAAGTCACGATACACGCATTTATATCATATCACTTCACTTATACACCTTAATCGAACTATATTGCATAATACGCCTCCACAATTAAACAATATAACTGATATTAATATGAGATTATGAAGACGAAATAAAAACACAACGTCACTGATGTAAGTTGGCGGGAAAAGTCCATATACTCTCTTTCTTCTTACACATAGACACGCAGACGCTAACACACACACAACATATTACATACAATACGCACACTTGCACACAAACACAACTACATATATAAATAAACAAATGTTCTTTCGATTAACCGTTGTGGCCAACTAATTCCTTTATATTTTTTAATTAATATTTAAAACCTTTCCCGCCAACTTACATTAGTGACGTTGTGTTTCTATTTCATTTTCATAATCTTATGTTATTATCAGTTATATTGTTTAATTGTGGTGGCGTATTACACAATATAGTTCGATTCAGGCGTATAAGTGAAGTGATATGAAATAAATGCGTGTATTGTGACTTTTTAAGTTGACTAAGAAATTCCATAGAAGGTTTTTGTAGAATAGCGGCCATTTTATCAAGACGTAACGTAATAAACTAACTAGTTTTATTTCAAGAGATTTAATTTTATCGTATTTTACTTTTCACTGCCATAATAGTTATAATTAATTGCCATAAAAAAAAAATAAAAAAAAATAAATCTGTTATTGGCTCCAGAAGTTTTCAATAATTTATATAAATGTTAGCATATTATTTGCTGTGGATTTTGTATTTAAGAAATAAGTAAATTCTTGGCGTATTTTTTATGATATAGGAAAAAAACGAGCAAATGTATCACCAGTTGGAAAGCAATCAAAGCCGCCCATAGATATCTGTAATACTAAAATCATTGTATACATATGTAGCGGACACCGTAAAAAGACCTGGTCCAGAGGTGTACAAGAGACAGATAGTAGAGAGATAGTAAACAGTCAACAGTCAGCGCACAAGCTCTCTATAACCATCTGTTCATTAGTTCTGTATTTATCACTCACTTTATTCTGATCGTTTGTTGTAGATTACATGTGAATATGTAATTTAATATTAATGTAATTGTAATAACAATTATTAAATAACTGTTTGTGGATTAGAATGTTAATTTATGTAACACGCAACCTGAACCATCGCATTCATACTTGCACACCTCAGAGACACACATATGTATGTTTTAAAAATGACTCCATATTATGTATAATGTATCCATAAATTACATTACACGAATTTCATACTTTTTTAAACCTCCCCTCCGTCCGAATATGACGTGGTCACATTTGTACCCCGGTGTGACAGTATGTATTTTGCAATTTTAAAAAAGTAACTTCTATATTATTTCTATAATATCTACTTTAATATCGATTCTTTGTGAAGGTTGGCAATCAATTCAGCACAACTTTCCTCCTCCTTCGCAAGGTGCAGCAGTTCTGGAGCACTCGCTATCCCGGTCCACGCTCTGATATTACGTAGCCAAGACTTTCTTTTTCGACCAACTTGTCTTTTGCCCGCGATTTTTGACATCATGATCAGTTGCAGCAATTTGTACCTGTCATGTCTCATGATATGACCCACGTAAGCAACTTTTCTATCTTTGACGGTCTGCAAAAGTTCACGTTTTTGCTTGACTTATCGCAGAACCTCGTCACTGGCCACCCTTTGAGTCCAGCTGATAGCAAGCATCCGTCTATATGTCCACATTTTGAACGCTTATATACGTTTTCTGAGGTCTTCTCATATCGATAGAATTAGTAATAAAATGACGGCGACGTGGTTCGTCACCCGTCACGTCGTGATTCCTACGAGGGCGAGAAATCCCTAACGGAGAGCGGTTTCGCTACGATGAATGTGAGAGGAGGGATGGATGAAACATGGATGAGTGTGGAGAAAGCAAGGAAGGTGTGCCGGGATCGTAGCGGATGGAGATCTGCGGTCTCTACCTACCCCTACGGGAAAGAGGCGTGACGATATGTATGTATGTAGAATTAGTAGTATTTTAAGGTTTTGTTGGAGTAGCAATTTAGAGTTTTAGCGCTTTAAAATTATATATGTGACGTCACAAAACTTATGGTCTAAGAGGCTAACGTGTGAGATCTTGTAACCCCCTCATATGATTACACACTCTATTGAACTCCTCTTCTCTTGCATCCTCAGCAAAAAATACAAAATTTTAAGCCACATACCACATTCCTCCAAGGTGGTAGGCTATTATCACAATAAAATAATATATTCTTTCATAAACATATTTGCCAAAGATATTAGTGTGGTTTGTTTAACATTATATTTTTACGATTCCCCGTGTTCAAACAGTGTCACTTTCATGACAGAGCCGTTAATTTTGTTGTTTGCTCCGTAGATATAACGTAGATTAGAAACAACTCACTTTAATAATGACTTGCAAACAGACTGCAGAATAATTAATAGATAATCCTATTTAATCTGTTTGGTTAATAGTAACGACTTTGTCAATATAAAGCCAGTTTAAATTGGATAAAAATCTTATGTTTTATAATTTTTATTTAGGATCTCTCTCTGAGCCCTAAGCCCCCCCTCCTCTGGTGGGGCACAAGGCAAACACGACGCTTCTCCATTTCGACCTGTCGGAGCTTATACTTCACTTCGCTCCAGGATAGCCTCATCTTCTGCACTTCGGCCGTCACAGTACGTCGCCAAGTTTGTTTTGGGCGCCCACGTTTTCTTTTGACATAATGCCACTTTCCTAAAACGCTTCTGCACTACCTATGGCACTATGGATGTCTATGGGTGGCCTGCTCGTTTGCCTTCCTATACCGTAAAAAAAGATTGATTTTTATTAATTAGATAAACGCTGCTATTCATCTACTAGTATTATTTCTTATAGTCGTTTCATATGACACTAATGGAAATAAATAGGATGGCGCTACAGGTTTTTTATAAATTAGTGATACATTAATCAATGTACCACAATTCTACTTTTACTCACTTCCGGTGCCCAAATGTGAACACCGATAATCCGTCTGCTTCACAAGTTCAGAGTCACTCAGAGAGTTTGGGACAGAGCCATGCTTGGAGTTTCTCTGGTGGATGTTGTTCGGAATGAAGAAATCCACCAGAAAACCACAGTCACCGGCGTAGTCTTCCAAACTCATGTATAGTCTAAACTTCCAAAGTCATATATAGTCTTCCGAATTAGTAAACTGATGTGGCAATGGACTGATCGTGATTATAGGAAATTCGACAACCGCTGGAGTGGTCTACTCCAGCGGTTGTCGAATTTGTAGTGTTGGAGGTAGTGTGGGACGCCCCGCGGCTAGAAGGTGCATCTCGATACGTAAAGCCGAAGATCGGGCTAGGTGGCGCTTCTTGGGGGAGGCCTATGTCCACTAGGGGACTACCGCAGACTGTTGATTGATTGATTGATTTGTACCCGAAATACAACAAGACTTACTGTGATCTATTATAGTTCTTTTTATTTTTATTGTGCCATAATACTGTCGATTGCGACAGATAGATTGCATTCGACGTTGCAAATGAAAATACGAGATAGCAAATTATATTTTTGCTAATAAAACACAACAGGCGTTGTTTCCAGGATTATATAATATGGTAACTCTATTTTCTTCCATATGTGTAATACAAGACATTTTGGAAATAAATAGATGGACAGCAGTATCTAAATGAGTCTTCTTCTTTCAGTGCCTTTTCGACCAGTGAAGGTTATCAGTCAGTTTAGTACAATCCACATAAGTTCAGCAGCACTCGGTCCACTCATTGACATGTTATCTATCTGAATAATAAAACTAATCTGAGATATCCAACGTCAACAATCTATCTGCCATGCGTAGACATTACGGCTACATCCCTTCTTAGTGTGGGAAGCTTATCTTCAGTAGTGGACTTCTATGGCTGTATTGATAAATTAAAGTTCTAGATTATAATGCATTAGTATTTTTCGCATTACAGTAATACACAAAAGAGTGTCTAAACTCAGTATAAACTTCGACTTTTGCAGAAAACTAATTTTCAGGGTAACGTTTTTCTCTCGATGGATAATGCATTAGTGTGTGCAACCGTTAGAAATGTGGGAATCTCTCGCGGGTGGTGATTTAAGGAGACCCCAAATACATATTTAAAAAAAATCATATTTTTTCTTAAACCGCTTATTATCCAGAGCACTTCGTACTATCGAGAACATATTGATTCCCGATAACAAAAAATCTGGGTGTGATTTTTTTTGTTAAAAAGAAAATATTATATATTTTGAAACCAACAATTATATTAGTTATATAAATATCAATAATATTACGACGGAAACTTTTTTCAATAGATCTACCTTAATTGTGCCCTTCCGCAAGGTCTAATCCCATCCACTCTGCACTAATCTCTGAGAGCGTCAGGCTTCCTACGCGCTGGATCAACCAAAACAGATCTGCTGTAGGCGGTCCAGTGCAGAGTGTAACAGAATAACAGAGAACAACAAAGCACCGTGAGACAAATCCCATCTCCTCTAAAATTTACAGCCCAGCTAAAACATACCAAGTACAAATCATGATCGCTCTGCCAAGAACACAATGATGAAAAAGAAACCTTAGTTGTGTGAGTTAGACAAATAAGTTTTGATTTATTAGTCTATCTTTAAATATAATAAGTATATAGCGCTCCGCAATTTCTTAGTCTCGCTAAAACTCAATAGCGGTTCGACCGATTTGAATACGTTTTTTTATTTTGTTCGCTTTGCATAATGGTGGAAATTTCCATCATAACACTGAATGCCCAAAAATTATATAAAAGAACAAGTTCACTTCAAGTTGATCGTGTCTGGATACCTTTTTAATGTCCATTGAATAAAAAAAAAACATAGCTGTCAAAAATAAGCAAGTGCCACTATCAGTAAAACAAGCTTGAAGTTATCATTCCGCGTTTTTTTTGCAATAAACGTATGATTTTGTTTTATTATATTTTACAATTTCTTGTAGTAAAAATAATAATTGTTTAGTTAATTATCATAAATAATAAAATATATCTAATGATATCCTCTTTTATTTTGTATTTAGTACTAAGCCAATGATCTTACTTTGCACGATAATAGAAATTTCCATCATATTGTTTTTTACTAAATTTATACTATAAATATATACTAAGATTTTTTTAACCATTTTTCCTTTAATTTTGAACATGAATTATATCACCTTGATTTATTTCACCAATAAAGAAAAAATCATGCAAAGAAGGGTTAATACAGGGAAGGTTTACGAATATAAAATATAGGCAAAACATAAAAGAATAACTTGAAAATGACAAATTTTTTTCTTCCTTTTATTTCCAATTACTTTTAATAGATGGCATTAGTGTCGGCTGTATCGTTTTACGGACGTGTTGTTATACAAAACTGTCGTTTCTCTTGTGCGATTTTGAAAAGTATTGCATACCGAAGTACTAACATACTAGAAGACAAATACAGGGGATCATAAATTGTAGGTGAAACGAAGTACACAGGGCCATATAGTTAAATATAAAAATATATTGTTATAGTAAGATCGTATTTCAAAATGTTTAGTGATATATTATCGCACACTTGCGTTACGGTTTAAAATAAATATGTTGTTGCTATCGGCCCAAAAAGATTTTTGCTTACATTTTTTCACTTCGATGTCGGCCGGCATATGCGTGAAAAAATATTATAAATATCAGTTGAAGGTTATGAGACTGATATGTTCATTTATTTTAGTGTTTAATTAACAGTTATCTTTGTGGAATAATGACGAGCCTTCCCTCGTAGTTTTTGTTCCGGTACACAAATTATGGAGTCGGCTTATATTTTTCTTTTTTATTTTAATTAAAAGAATAAAAAAGTTCTTATTTATTTTAATAGTTATTATTAATGACAGAGAATTTTTTTTTTGTAGAAAATCGATATTAATTGATACAGCGTTTTTAAATCATACCGCGGTTTTTTTCGGTGAGTAAATGAATCTGGAGGAATCCTTTTCCCTGTCGTTACGTACCTTTCCTAAGATAAGTCGTTAGTTACCTAAGATAATCAAGCCAGTGCAGTGCCTAGTGCTACCGATGACCATGGGCGGAAGTAATTATTTACCACCTGATTCTTTCATGTAAAATCTACTAGTGAAAGATAGAATCCTTTCCCCTTGTTTTATTTCTCTCCCATCTCCCAGTATGGACACCCTTACCCTAAGGTAGGCGACACATTTACAGTTCTCTAACTACTGCAAATATTCATAGACGGTAGTAATTGCTTTGCTTCTGGCTTTCATAAAGAAAACTTCCCATATATTTTCATTATATATGATTTTGTGAGTAGCTAAATACGAGTTAAATGCATATGGGCTTCCATTAGCTTATATTTACTTATTGGCTTATACCAATGATAGGGAAACCGTGGGTTGCGAGCCACATGAGGCTCTTTGACTCCTTGGGTTCTTCTACGAAATGTTTAGTGCATGGACGGAATATTATTTGTTAACTTGCTTTATAAGAGACGAGTTATTTTGGAGAGATATTTTGGAAAAGCAGGCCTAGAGAAAAGAGGTATATTTTTATAAATCAACAGTAGTATGGATAGTCGCTCGCAAAAATATGTATCATTATCCCCACCGGATTCCTGCGCACCGAAATGTATTTTAACTATTTGTATTTAAATTACTTTTTTGGCGCGCAGCAATTGTTGACATTTGTGGAGTATTTTTAGCTTTTAGATTTTCGTGGAAACCTTTTATGTTATTTAAATTGTTATATTGTTAATATATATATTTTTTTTTATGTAACTATGATACCAAGTTTCATTTAATGTATTGTTATTAGTCCAAGTAAGATTGGAAAGGTAAACACGAGAGTGTACTTTTAATCCTAATTATTTTCATAAAAATTTCTACCAAAGCAAATCTTAAGTTTAAAAATAAAATAACTCTTTGAATAAACTTCGATTTTATATTGTTTGCTTTTTTTATTACACTAGTTTGCCAGCCACTCGCTTATACTAACCTTCTTACATTTAAATATTGTAAAAAGCTGTCTTCACTGCGTTCTAAGTTTTTGGCCAATGGTTTTATCTGTTTTTGCGTTGATATACATTTTTTGCCTCTATATATTAACTTATCCAAACCATTTATTCCGAGTTGTATGGACAAAAAATATAATTATTTTTTTTAATAGAATTGATAAGTCAGACTAGGTCGTGTATAGTTTTTTCTTACATTTCGGGATACGCGATATTAAAAAACATTTTATAGCAGTCAAACAAATAAAAAAAATAAATAAAAAATAATTGCGGCACAACTATAAAGAGAAGAATTTACCACTCTACTCTAGTTTTCCAACCACTCGCTAATACTAACCTTCTTAAATTTATATAAAGAGTTGTCTCCACACTGATGAGCTGTTTTTAAATAGCGACACAGAAACCGTAGATGTGAAACGCGTGATGTTCGTGTGGAGCACTGTCGCGCATCGTCAGGCCAGGCCCCTCGAAGCACGTGCTACGGCGTGACGTCACGCCAAACGCTCTGATTTCTTATTAGTTTTATATTTTTATGGTCGGAGATAAGGTTTAAGATAATACTACGCCTAGTGGCAAAATATAATTTGTTTTGTCTTTATTAATAGCAAAACAAGGCTGTTATCGTTACTTTTTGAAATCTTGTTCACCATTTTTACAATTATTTTGCTAATATATAATATATAGAGATATTATGAATTAAAAGTTGTAAATTAGATAAAAAGATTGTGTGATAATTATTTATGATATAAAGAATTTTTATAGTCGTTAAATAACCGAATGGAAATTGAAATTGTTTAAAAGATTGTTTTACATATCGATCCGAAAATTCAGCAAAAATGCTGTAAATGATTTTAAAGAAATAAATTGTTGCATATTCGGATCAGAAAAAAATATTACGTCGAATGGTCTGAGTCTCAAAGTACCATTAAAAATTTTTAAATTTTCTATTGGTAGGTATGGTACAAAAATAGAAAATTTTGTATAGTGTTAAAACAGACTTTTGTTGAATGATCGGATACGTTTTTTTGACTCTGGTTTTGTGTGTTTTTGCGTTGATATACTTTTTGGCGTTGATATATTAACTTATCCAAACTATTTATTCCGAGTTGTATGGACAAAGAATATAATTGTTTTTTTAATAGAATTGAAAAGTCAGACTGTGACCCAGTCTAGTCAGTCAGACGTATAGTTTTTTTCTTACATATCGGGATACGCGATATTCAAAAACATTTTATAGCAGTCAAGAAACAAAATTCATTTTTAGTTTTAAAAATGAATCATAAAGAGAAGAATTTACCACTCTGATTAGATCACGCATTTACCAATCCTCAATCACAAGGACAGAATACAATCTTACAGGTGTAAGCGGCTAATCTTTAATGTCATTTGAAGCAGATAATCGTGACAGACAAGATGAACTGGTTTTATAAATCCGGTAGACTAGTGTTTGCTGTATTACATTTAAGATCTTTATTCGTTTATTCGATGAATAAAATTGTATACAATATAAAAGAGGTTAATAGCCTTTTACATGACAATAAATGCAAGGGCATATGTAGGATTAACTGTAACAGTTATATTAGCTGATTCGTATATGGCAGTGTTTCTCAAAGTAGGCACATAAAACCTACAGGGGTTCAAAATCTACGCTTAGAATTCTGAAAAAGGATAAGACTGATATGGCAAGCTATGATAAAATAAAGTTATCATTACGAGTGTGATTTTTAAGATGTACGCCAAATCTAAAAAAATCTGGGTGGTGCGAGAAAATCGTTGATTCTCAAAGTAGCCGGTAGACAACACATGTTTGAAAACCTCTGGTGTACATCGAACTGTTGCGAAAAATCTTAATAACCTAAACTCGATATAAATTTGTAATTGAGTACTCTAAAATGGAAATTCAAAACTTACTTTTCAACGAGAAGCGTAAACTTTTGATGGGTGATCGTATTGATTATTTATTAGGTGACTCGCTTGTTCATTTGCCTTATCCCTTATATATGTATATATATATATATATATATATATATATATATATATATATATATATATATATATACACGACGATGACATGGTGTGATATTTTTCTCATAAAATAACAAAAGCGACAATTCCTTCACATATCAATTTTATTAAAACGTCTTTGTCTCATACGAAGCCTGTAAATTCATCTAATTACATCAAAATACTAAAATGCGTTTTACATACATTAGTTCGACATACATTTACCATCAACTGCTTTATGCTGTCTGCACGAATATATATTATATATATACACCACATTACTTTTTTATACATTACATTGTCTTACAGTTGCCAAACATGGATTTTTAACGATACAATTAAAAATAAGGACTCTTCCCGCCAACTTACACGAGTGACGTTGTGTTTTTATTTCATTTTCATAATCTTATATCATTATAAGTTATATTGTTTAATTGTGGTGGCGTATTATGCAATATAGTTCGATGAAGGTGTATAAGTGAAGTGATATGAAATAAATGCGTGTATAGTATCTTTTTAAGTTGACTGAAAAAGTCCATAGACGATTTTGGTAAAATGGCCACCATTTTAACAAGACGTAACGTGATAAGCTGACTTGGGACATTTCAAGAGATTGGATATTATTGTATTTTACTTGACTCTGGCATAATAGTTGTAATTAATTGCCATCAAAGAAAAGAAAAAAAAATTAAAAATAAAATACAAACCTGTTAACATACAAAGGAAAGAAACGTCTTAAATATTAGGCGTAAACACAATGGTGCAAAAATATTTTAAAAAAAACTAATGTTCTGGATGCCCTCCCAGCGCTTTAAATGGAAGTGGGCCGGCTATGTAGCCCACGCTAAGAATGAAAGATGGACCAAACTAGTAACTAAATGGGCAGGTCCACAGGGCAAACGAGGCAGAGACCGTTCCAGAGAAAGATGGGCCGACTAAATAAATAGCCTATCTGGACAAGGCAGGCATTAAACAAGAAGGATTGGAAAGTTCTGGAAGAGGCCTATACCCGAAGAAGAATCTTAACCAAAAAAGCTTAATTATATCAATTTTTTTTAAAATAATTGTAAAATAGATTAAGGAAATAAAGGTTTTTGTTAGTATTATTATATACACCACATAAAATATTATTTTGTTCCTTATGTCCAACTTGGTACAGTTGAAATTGATTTATCTATACTTAAAGTATTTACATTTGTTATAATAATATTGTTAAAACTTTGAGAAAGAAACAAACATAAATAGTTATAAAAAGTAAAACACCTTCTTGTAGTACTGTTTTGTTCTACATATGTCGTCTGCATGTGTTAGAAAGAGATGAACAGATATTATTTATTAGATAAATATGTGTGTATGTATGTATGTATGTATATATTTATATATTTGCTTATGGCTATTATCTTTGTTTATTAGTAACCTACATCAAATTATCTTTTTAAAATTGTGTCCAACCTACGGTTGTCTGAAAGAAATCACCGTTAGCGATAAGACCGCCATTTGTATATAAATTTTATAATCAATAATTGTATAACTTTGTTAATGGCGTACGATAATGAATATATCTTTCTATTTATATTTTATATCAGGAAAACATAGATATTAGTCTTAGAAAGTATTATGTATTATTTGAAAACTATGTTGTTTATATAATTATCTGTTTTTAACATGGTGTACCTGTCATATATCATAATATGCCCCATGCAACTACCTTTGACGGTTTGCAAAATTTCACGTTTTCGCTTTACTTGTGGGAGAACCTCGTCTTTGCTGCAACTTATCATGATGGGACACGTCACAGGGAAAAGAAGAGTTGATCGGAAAAGAATGTCTTGGCTACGTGATATTAGGGAGTGGATGAAATTAGCAAATGCTCCAAAACTGCTGCGCCTTTCAAGAAGAGGAGAGTTATGCTGAATTGGCTGCTGACTGTAGTAGTTAGCTAGTCCGAGAGGCAATTGTAGGAAAAGAAGAACACGGTGTAGACATAAATATTAGTAAGTAGAGTTTATTTGAAGCCCTTAGTATCCAATATTTAGTTATATATTCTTCTCTATGTTTGGTTCCTTCTCTAAGTTTTATATATATATTTAACAGTTTCAATACCAACGCCTACATGGAGGACAGTTTGAGCTTATGCATATATTATTTTAATGACTATTGCTTTAAAAAAAACTGGAAAACATACAATATTATAAACACATCTTTAAACTATCCTTATCCTGGTACAGAAGTAAAAAATGATTTAACCCCCAATTAATACAATTAATCTAATCTACTCGGGATTATTAGATTAGATTAATTACGAGCTTTTATCAATATAATAACAAATCGGTATAGCTAGATTTTTATATATCCTCTTTAAAATTAAACACTTCTAATTTCGTTATCATTTAAGATTATTAATGGAATCGGGCGTTACTTTGCGAAAATCCATCATTATATGGACAGTCAAAAGTTTTACTTAGCTAAGATCCGCGACAAGCAAAACAGTAACAGAAAATTAAGAATTAAAAGAAAAATAAATAAAAGAAGACAACCGAAAAGTCTTTTTCGGTTGTCTTCCGTAGAGTCTACTATATCTGAAGATGCCTCGTGTTCGGGCGAAACACGTGTCGTTTACAAGATGGAAAAGTGATAATGTGTGTTTGGTGTTGTGTATAGTGGTTAGTGGGTGGAGAATTGATGGCCGATTTTCGGTAAGTTTTTGGTTTAAGTTCCAAATAAATCCACTTAACCTAACGGAAAAACACACATTATTAATTTTCTGTTATTGTTTTGTTTGTCGCGGATCTTAGCTAAGTAAAAACTTTTGACTGTCCGTATAGTTATCATTTAAATCAACAGTATATGATAAAAACTACATTTTTTATCAAGTAACTAGTTAACCACTAAAATAACACAGTTTAAAATAGAATAACTACAAAAAATATGTCTACATATAAAAACAATTCCAATCTTACATCAAAATGTCTCCACGAACATAGCTTATTTGTACAGTCGTGATAAAAGTTTCACGTCCTTTATAAACGCCATGTGAAAAGCATGTTGCACAACTTGAGTTTTACACAATACAATTTGATATAACTACATTTTTGTTTAATTAACAAACGAACACTTATGTGAACCCTTAATTCAAACTTTTTAAATTTTCGCTAAAGCATTGTCATTGTGAGAACGAAGCATACATTTGCCATGTGAAAATTTGAATTTAGATCAAGCGAAATTAACCAATCTTCGTGAAACTTATACCTCTTTAGAAGTACGTTCGAATTTATACAAACTTATACAGATGTGAAATAATTTAGGTTCTAACTGATTAAATGATGAGATTAGAAAACGCACTATGATAATTGTGCATTTTGTTCCAAACATTTTAAAATTTCAAAACAGCATGTGTCATTTCTCTGCAAAGAATATATTTGATTATATTCAATTGCCATTTTATCTGTATTTTTTAAGTGTACTACATTCATACGTTGTACTTGTTGATACAAAGAGTAATCTCACTCACTATTGTGCTCTAATGCTAAGCTATTCTGTAATTAATACGATCCAATTCTGGTGGATACTAGAACATGTAGATGCTAAATTTCAATAACACATTTCTATTACATTGTTTGCTGTTTCTAGTACAAAAACGTGTTATATCCGCCATGCTTTAATCAATTCATACAATATAATTTACTTTACATTAAACGCTTCGTCAAACAGATTTATATAATAGTAGGTTGGGGAAAAAGAAATCAATTATTTTCTCGGCTATCTTCCGTGCTATAGTGATCGATATCTCGTAAAATATCGATCAAACAATTTCAAGTTTATGCTCGTTGTCAAGGTGATATTTCACCCAAAAAAAAATTTTTTTTTCGTTGTTTTTGTTTGTTCCATTCAGTTGTGAGTTACAGGGTGTTAACAATGGAAGTCAACAAATAGAAAATTCGGTATATTTTACAGTTTTTAATTGATAAAGGCGAAAATGCAAACCAGGCCGCTGAAATTTTAAATGGTGTTTATGGTGCCAATACTCTATGGATTTCTTTTTCCCCTATATATTATAATAAAAACTGATCCATCCTACGCTAAGACTGGGTTCATGTAGCAAACATGTTCTAGTTTTAATATAAAAAAAATTATCTCAAAATCAATAACTTTTGTTTAAACAAAATATAATTTTTATCATACTTTTTTTATACAGAATTATCAACATTGTTCCATTAAATTACAAATGTGTGGACAACCTATCATTGTCAACGTAGACTCGATAAATAAATGACGTCATCACGTCAATTATTCGTTCCACTTACGGTGACACACCTTTATTTTTATGGATTAATTTCTTTAATTTGTATGTAATAAACTATATATAACTTGTATGTTATATTTATATATAATGTAATAAACGTATATTTTTAAAGACCTTTAAAGAAAAAATTGTAGAATATCCATGTATTATTTGTTTATACGAGAAAACTAACATCCGGTATTTTTTTAGTTTAAGTTATTTAGTATACTATTTATTGAACAAATTTTTCCGGCTTTATGTGCTTCGAAGTATGCCATAATATGCTTTAATATTATATTGTGACTATTAAAGTCTGTTTTTTAAGATAAGCCTTTGAAATTAAATAAAAAATAATAATACTAAAATTATAACGTTTCATATTCTTAATAAAAATGTGATGTGATTTTCAAGATGCGATGGGTGTTCTCCTAATTTGAATAATTAGATTTAAATTTTAATAATTATGCGTATTATATTTATCTTTAATAATTTATTTTAAAAATAAATAGATATTTAAATCATTCTTGATATTTTAAGTATATGTAAATATAATTTATATCTTTTTAAATAAAATTTAATAATTTTAATTTTATATTACATTATTGCTTGTGATATGCGAAATCTGCTTTTACATAACTTATAAAATTTCCAGAAATATATAAAAAATCCTTTTTATAATAAATTGACGTAATATTTTATATTTAATTTATTTTTATTGTCTTTATATTACCGTAAATAAAAATACCAAAATATATTCACGTATTATTTATAAATTTTATAAATAACGCAATTCTGGATAATATTAAAAGCTTAACATAATTAATAATTTACTAACCGTTTCAATATTCATTTCTGAAATGTTTAAGTAAAAAGGAAGCCCATTATTATTTGCATATTTGAAATTAAATAATAATTATGGACAAATATTCATTTGATTATATAATCACAAAATAAAAAATAAGCATTAGTGACTGATCTAGAATTTCTATCACAAATTCATTATAAAATAATCCATATTATAAATAATAATATGCATTACTTTATACGTGATCGTTTTGATCACGTTATTTTAAACTGCTTTTTTATATACAATTAGATTTATATTATTTAACGTCTTTTTTATTAGTTATTATATTTAGTCTTCGTTAATAACGTTATTTCTTTCGCGTTAGTTGGCTATTCTAGAAAATAATTTCTAATATAAATGAAACACATTTCAGAATTGCAGCCTAATTTCGATTAAATTTCTAATGCTCTATTTACGTCCTCATTAGACCATATATGTCCAACTGGTAGGATCCTAAACGATTGTTAGAATATTGAGATTAGCCCAATACGCTTTGCCAAGGCGTATTGGCGGGACATTCAAACTTGGTATAAACATCTGTAGGCGATATATATATATGCGTAAAATAAACCCACGACCATTGACTTTAAGAGCCACTTTGTCACTCATTTAAGTCGTCATTAACATTGATTGAAAATTCAAAACAATTACAATAAAATTATTATATATTATGAATGAAGTCCAAGAACCGTAATTATTTCTTATATAACTTCATCTTCTTAACTAATACCGTTTTATAAGGATCATCCTAATCGAACGCGATTATGTGGTCATCCTACAAATGTTTGTATATTGGGATACAATAGCGTAAATGCCAATTAGTATGTTCGATCACAGATTCGTGTCAACCAGGTATTCCCAAACTGTTTTGGGCAAGAGACCCCTTTTTCCAAAATGAACTGATACCTCAGAACCCCATAGCCAAATTACCTTACAAAATCCTATCTCTAGTCTTTTTTTCCTACTGATACAAAATATGTACCTATTTAAAAACTTTACGGTTGGTGGTGAGTTTCGACTTGGGGTCGATATGGACGCCTTTGGGAATACCTGGTACCAACGAAACTGGTGCGGGCTTCTAGAGTCGCCTAATTGCATTCTATAGTCTTAAGCTTCGGACTATACCTACTTTAGTCGCAAAATCGCCAACGACTTGTTATATACATCATAATTGTTACAGAGATAAAAGTCGCCTGAGATTCTTTGTCTAAGAACTCATTCTTTCATTTATTTAAATTAAGCGCTTTCAATAGTGCCACAATAGGATTGATGATTTCGCCAATGTCACGGAGAATAAAAAAGACATGAAGGAGATTAATCGGTGCGGTCGAGGTTACAACCCCAAGCTGTGAAATCATTCATTCATTCATTGAATTAATGTCTCTTAATAGTGGTAAAATAGCACGGATGATTTCACCAATGTCACGAAGCACAATTTCTCATTGCATTAGCAACTTCCAGTTGTCAATATATGTATTACGTAAAAATCATATTCGGAAATGAAAATCGATAGCGAAGTTAATGATATTATTTCGATTCGAATTCGATTCGATCGAGATTCGATTAAAAAAAAGAAACAAGATGAGATTGATAATGATTTCGATGATTTGTTTTTATTTAGAAATCGGCGTAGAATATTATCTGATGAGGAGAAAGAAATATATCTTATTAATAATCAAGATTTAGAAATTAAAAAGAACAGATTGCGTTGTGAGATTTATATAATTATTAATAAAAAAAAGACTATTTATATTTATGTAATTTGTCATCAGGCGATTATATTCCCTTTAAAAAACTATTAGAATTAGAAAACGAAAATAAATAAGGTTACAAGATACAAATTTTCTTCGATTTCTCCAAGGTATCGAACACTGTGTGACGCTTTTCAGCGAACTATTCTAGATTGTTCTGACACACGCGTCTGTGATTTTTTTTAGCAACGCAAGTATCTCGTAAGTAATAATGCAATTTTTATTGTTCAATTACATATTTATTTCCCAAAATTTGTGATTTTGCGAAATAACGCGTGTAAAGTCCGCATTACCTCTAATAAAATGTAAATAGAGCCTTAGTTTTTGCTGGCTTATCAGGTAGAAACTTTACATCTTTTATACTAAAAGTACCCTCTTGTGTCTATATAAATTGGTAAAATTTCTTATTTATTAACTTTACACGATTACAATATACCATTACGGCGTGTACACATTCAACACTAATCTTTATAAATATATTTTCTTTTCGATTCTTCGTAATTTTAATATACGCTTGTTTATATTTTTTTATCATAACCTCAGTCAACCTTCGTGAATTGGAAGACTTACGAAAGCCGAAACATTCTAATACATCCAACACATACATACATGCACATCACTATTTAAATCTAATATATTATATTCATACAACGTTTATTCACACATACATGTTTATATGTTATGGGTACGAATTGAAAACATAGACACAACAAATTTTTTTTACGAAATAATTCATTTTTCGCATAATAACGAAGAACTGTTCAAACAATAAATAAAATTTTAATTTGTTATGCATTGGGGAGCTTTGGATCTTGATCTAATTGAAGATAGGATTAATTTTAATTTCTATAAGAAATTACTGTAGGTTTTTACTTCAAATTGTTCCAATTATATTATAGTATCTATAGTTTATTAATGGAGTCAGGCGTTACTTTGCGGAAATCCATCACTATATGGACAGACAAAAGTTTTACTTAGCTAATTGTCGCGGATCTTAGCTAAGTAAAACTTTTGACTGTCCATATAGTATCTATAGTTCCAGCAAAAGCAGGGACATCACTTTTCAACTTTTTGTTCAAGTTTTTTGTCTCTTTTCATTGTGGAACATAAACATTTGCTTTAGTTATCATATAAGCTACCTAGCAAACTTTATCCTAACATAATAACGTCCCTCAATTACAGCATTTAATAATCGTATAATGCAATAGAATAGCTCCAATGGAACGCCTGGCATATGCTGAGCAAGAACCATTTTTGTTTGGTTTCTTTGTATATTATAATATTATTAAGGTTTTAATTTAGCTATTCTAAAAAAAAAAAAAATTACATGAATAATTTTTTTCTATTTCTATTTCAATATAGCGGAGTAACACTTTGTCATATTGCATTATATGTACGTATTTCATTTTTTAAATTTGTTTTAACTTTCATTGCTCTTCATATAATAATTAAAATTAAAATACTGAAGTACAACCAGTGTAGTCAAAGCAGATAGGTAGATTATGTCTAAGATAACTAAGACTAAGACTCACTGCAAAAATTCATTTACATCAAATTAATGATATTTATCAATTTTAGATGAGTATAGTTTATCTCGGTATAAACATACACCCGGAAGCTTCAGCGAGCCTTGGGGTCTAAATAACTCCAAAAATCTGGTGCAGAAGTCAACGGGAAACCACAGCACTACATTCCCAAGAAAATTACCATAAAAGTCACGAAGAAAACAACGAGTTTATCATGAAATGGAAGATCCTAACGAACCGCTGGATGAAGTCTGGTGATCTTCAGACATGAAGGATCGAACAGAGATAGTCTGTCTGAGTCTTATTTTACTATAACAGTCGCGACAACTCTGTCAGTATTTAAAATCGGAATCATATATCTGACCAAAATGTTTATCAGTTGCTAAGCAACCATTTTTCGTAGCGACTGTGGTACAAAATATAGTGATGGTTTTTGATGTATTCAAACCTTTCTATGTAAGATATTTTTCGTTTCTCTCCAAAAGAACAGGGCTTTACAAGCATTTTACTGTCTTGTTCATTTCTATGTATGATACTGTGTCTTAATATTATATTATAGAGTACTATATAATTTATATTATCTAACTAAATGATACATTCGTTAATAGTATAGCTAGATAAATAGATATTTACTGTTTAAAAGAACCGTTTATCGATATTACAAGACATATTTATCGATATTTACAATATTTATCATGGATGATTTTACACTAGCATGATTTATCTTGTAAACAGCTCCCCTCTAAAAGGTCTATGCAACAGTATACAGAATGGTACTTTACTAAAGGGTAGTGTTACATTTTCTTAAAATAAATTGTTATTCAAGTTTATGATAAACTCCGTTGCTTTTAATGAAAAAGTGCCGCTATTTGAATATAGATTAATTAATATAAAATCTCCTAATCATCTTACTTTGGTGTTAAAGTTTTCTTTCTCTTATTACACGGTGTATCATAAGGTACGATTTTCACATCGGTATATATATCCATGTTCACTAAATACACAATATTAACTATACTAATTGTTTTCGTGGATTTCAGTAACGTAATCCCTTATTGGTAGCGGTTTAGGTTGATATCTCGAGCTCACCCTACATATCCTTGGATCTCTACCCACTCTTCCTTGTCTCAGCGGGTTTCAAGACTAAGGGGTGGCTTTTGTCGTCGATTTTTGCTATCGTCACACATTACACGCCCGTTTGCCATAGGGGTAGACAGAGCCCATAGATCTCCATCTGCTACGATCTCGGCACACTTTCTTTGCTGCATCCACACGCATCACTATCTTTATAAAAGCTCACCGGTTAAGGGTACTTTTGACCTGACCCTGCTTAGATGGTTTGGGCACATAGAAAGGATGGACAAAACACGACTGATAATATAAATTTACGTTGCGGATGTGGATGGAAGGATCGATAGTCGAAAGCTAAAGAGAGTATACCTTGATTAAATTGCTGAAGCACTATTACCTAACTTGTAATGCTTAATAAGAATTCCAGTAGATAATAATAAAACAATGATTAACAAAACATAAGTGTAAAAATGTAGCAATTTTATAAAACAGTTAAATGATGTGATTTTGACTTGATTGTGTTGGCCACCCTGCTTTCCTTGATGATGATTAATGGGGTTTCAAGTCCTGAAGATACTATATACATTTTGGGTGTATGATAAACAACAGAATATCTATAAAGGTACAAACAGCTTGTTTGTTGTAGTTTTGTCGCAAAGTAAATTTGAGTCGAATGAAAAATGTTATATTTATACAAAATTCGAATATCGCTTTCTTACAGCCGTATACAACACCTTATAGCCATAACACAATTGGAGAAACACGTAAATTTAACATTAGGGTATGTATACACTGTCACAAAGCGCGTTCTATAAAACCGTTGTGAATATTTATAACTTCAACACGTTGTTTTGGATTAACACTTTCATTTCGGAACAGTTTGGGAGCCGTCATGAACTATATAAGAGTTTCTTTCCCTCCATACTTGGACAAGTTGACGTGACCGTCACAAGGGCACTGGCGCGGCGGGGGACGATCTCTCTTCGGCTTTTGCTCTGCATACTAGTTCTTCGACGTCAATATTGTTACGAATTCTGAAAAAGTAATTGTTCAATTAAAACACCACGCATACTGTGATAAAAAAGAAAATAGTCTCAGCTTTAACAACACAAGAACAAATACCAATAGTCTGAGAGCAGAACCTACCTCAGAATAAAACCTAATTCGTCGTAGGGGATTACGGTAATACCCCATAATTTTGGAGGAAGCTAATGTCAAGCACTAGACTGTTTCGGATGTATTGATAAATATATATTTTTTTATAGGATAGAAAAGCAAATGAGCAGGCGTGTCACCTGATGCAAAGCAATCAACGCCGCCCATAAACAAACGCTGTACCATAGGTACTGCAGAAGCGTTGTCGGCCGTTAAGGAAAGTGCATTATGGGACTGGGGAGGGTTGGGCCTCCGGAACTCAACCACTCACCGGACGAAGCGCGGTAGCTAAGCTACTACTCAAACGCCGGTTTTCTGCGGGAGTGTGGTATTTCCCCAGGCCAGCCGGCCCATTCATTCTACAGACGAATAAAATGCCATTCTTGACAAAGTATTCGTCTGCAGCGTGGCTCTACCACTTTGAGAATGGTAGATAATGCCCACGCATCAAGTCCGCCTGTTATGCAAACTTTTAAATAAATAAAACTGATTTCCTTTCTTACTTTTATAAATTTTTCTAAATCCATTCTAACTCAACTTATAAAAAGTAGTATTTTCTGACGTAAGGATAAAATATTCTATTGGATACGCTTTAAGATTACTTTTTAGATAGTATCAAAGTGAAAAGTTTTTGAGTTACGATTTCTGATAATAAAGCTGACGATATGGTTATATGCAGGTGTTTGTGTGTGTATGTGTACGTGTTTTTGTGTGTGCTTATTATACCTCTTTACGTAGGTGTGAACATTAAAACAGTTTTTAGTTATACCATCGTAGTTGACCATTCCATCGCCGTCCAAGTCCGCTTCGCGGATCATGTCGTCGACCTCCTCTTCGCTGAGCCGCTCACCAAGGTTCGTCATCACGTGGCGAAGCTCCACTGATGATATCAGCCCGTCGTTGTTCTTGTCAAATACCCTGAAGATATGTAAATGCGCACGATTTTTTATGTTTATATTATTTGATTCGAAGATGTTAATGCTGGTAGCCTATTGGCTTTAACAGCTTTATCGAATACTGGGTCTTCCCGGGCAAGTAAAATATATTTGGGAATCTGCGCAAATCGCAGATTCCATTGGCTCGACGCCCTGTCGGAGGTACAAATATGTGATTCGTCAGAAATAAACGTGTAGGGGTATGTTTTTATTATGATAAAAGTTCATATGACGACATATTTGATGTTGTTTTTTTTTTCAACAAAGAAAAATAATTATAAATAGTTGTCGCAGTCTGTGCTAGAAAATGACCGCGCCAAGTTCTTTTGGGATCGACCCATTGTACTGATCTGATATCTAGAATACAGAAAGCGGTAGCGCTCGACACAGCCCGAATCTTCCGCTGGTTTCTGCCACTATCACTCTGAATCCCAGCCGCTTGGTCTGATCGCTACGATGAACACTTTTTTGGGATAGGAGGGCATGATAGTTTGGGATAGAGCAAGCGTGTCGCCTGATAGAAAGTAATCAACGACGCCCATAGACATCCGCGACACCACAAGGATCACGGAAGCGTTACCGGCCTTTAAGGTATGTGTAGGATTGTTTTTTTGTACGTACCAATGTCGTATTGATTCGAAAATACCGCTGAAGATAGTTGGTTCTACTGGGTGGTGGTGTGTGGAAAGAAATTTCGGGAAAAGCGCATCGTACTGGATCGCTACTCATGTGGATGGTGGGTATGAAACTTTTCTTTGTGGTGAGTTGTGCGGTTGTGAAATTCAGCGGTATTCAGAATTCTATCTTATCACCTCTAAGGTGATAGGGTGAAATTAAAAAAAGCAGAATACAATACAAAAAGTGGACACCTGCAGAATTTCTTTCGCCGTTTCTTTTCCTTGCAGAGGAACCTCATTGCGAAATGATGGGAAAAGCTTAACTGTCGCTTAACACATTGACGCTTTTGACAAATGGAATGTTTATTCATTTTTATGTTGAAAAATAAATATTTTGAATATATATAGGGATAAATTTCCCAGGTAGGGACCTGGACAATTTAGGAAATTCCCAGGTAGGGACCTGGGAATCGAAATTATGACCGACATTTAGATTTTCAATTTTTATTCAGAATCAAGCGAGGAAAAAATGAAAAAAATATTGTGAGAACCATAATAAGTGTTGTTAATCAATTTGCATACATACTTACATACATATCGTCACGCCTGTTTCCCGTAGGGATAGGTAGAGACCACAGATCTCCAACCGCTACGAACACGGCACACTTTCCTAGCTTGCTCCACGCTCATCCATCTTTTCATCCATCCTTCCTCTCACATTCATCGTAGCGAAACGGCTCTTCATTATTCACTTGTCCCTCGTGGGAATCAGGACGTGACGGGTGGCGAACCACGTCGCCGTCATTTTTCAACAAATTAGGTTTATTAAAATTCGTTATAGTGAATCCCACGTGCCGCAAGGGAGGATGGCAGTCAGCTCCAGCAGAGCCTCGCATGCTGAGGTAAGGCACTATAGTACAGCAGATTCCGGGATGATCGCATCAATTTGCCTCATAAATAAATTTATGGTATATGCAAATAAGGCGAAAGTTTTCGACAATACAATCTAGCTGTACTCTTACGATCATGAAACGTGGATACTGACAGTCCCTCTACAACACAAATCAATGTATTTAAAGTTTCTCTAGATAACCAATGTATCTGTCTTGTTGTCCAATGCTTTTCGAATTAGAAAAGTAAAGTGACCATGGCCCGTTTACTTTTGTCGGAGAACCATTGGAGTAGACGTGTGCTGAAGTGGTAAATGTAGTGCTAAACATCTCTTGACTAGATGAACCGACAATCTGCACGTGGCGGCAATAGGGTAGATGCTAGCTAACACAAAAGTCTACATTAACCAAATATTATAAAAAAGGTAAATGTCTTACCTGAATGCCTCCCTCAATTCGTCCTCTCCGTCAGCGCCGCGCATCTTTTTCGACATCATCTGCAGAAATTCATTGAATTCGATAGTGCCGTTGCCGTCTTGATCCACCTCTTTCACCATGTCCCGAAGTTCGGTCTCTAGAATTGTGAACAGATCAAATCAGTTTATTTTCTCACGCAGCAACAATCTATGAAATAAACTATCTATAGCCATACAGTAATATTTCCTAGGACTTGGGATCTTCAAAAAAAACAAGACGGACAGATTTTTTAAAGACAGACAATGCATCTGTAACACCTATGGTCTTGTATGTCCTGTCTATATGGGCTGCGTTGATTGCTCTCCATCAGGTAAAAGGCTTGCTTGTTTGCCTTTCTATCCAATTAATAGAAAAAGAACCGAACATCAAGGTAGGTGATGAGTTTTAAGGCCTCCACCTAGTTTGATTGAAACTGCTGCAACAGAACTGGGGTCTCAAGTACCAGCTCCTTTCATTGACCGCATCCAACGATGAGCGTCCCGAATCGTTAGCGAATGCAGGATCCGATAGGCTCGATCAGTCTACGTACTATATTTGAATTTATTAGGATAAATGTTCTAAAGAGTTGTTTAATCTGCTTTCAGCCGCACAGTTCCATCATGGGACTACACGTTTAAGAAATAGATCACCTCACCTGAGAAATACATGACCTGGATTTTTGGCCGTCCACCACCATCTGATTTAGTCATAGTTTTCTGCCACCAATTTGTCTAAATGTGATACGCTTTGCCACCTACGGTGTTCCTACATCCAAGAGACGAGCTTATGTATTCGCAAGGCTTACAGGGGAGGGGGCAGAAGGGAGGGGGGGGAGGAGCGTGTTGGGCTTCCAGAACTCGGCCGCTTACCGTACGAAGCGCGGTAGTTAAGGTACCACTCAGAGGCCGGTTTTCTGCGGGAGTGTGGTACTTCCCCGGGCGAGTCGGCCCATTCATGCTACAGGCAAATATTATGCCATTCTTGACAAAGTATTCGCCTGTAGCGTAGCTCTACCACTATCATTAGTTGACGCGTATGTTTGTTTACATGCTCTGATATAAAAAAGCCAGTTGATTTTATTATAATACGACCAAGTTTTCAACAAAAGCCGTGTCATTGTGACTAGCTCACCATTACTCATTTAAATACATAATAAACTTTTAAACCGCAGTACCGTACTCCATATAAATCATCGAGATATGCCTACACGGCATTTTATTCCCAAAGTATGTAGGCAAGCGATTACGCTGCAAAATTGCATTGTATTATTCTGTTTTTGTTTGCGTCGCTCTCAAATTAAATGCTCGTGTTTGGGACAGTCTGCAAGATTTATTATCACCGTATTGTTTCGTTTGTAATGCACGGATTTATTGCGTACAAAGGTGCCTATTATACAGGACATATTACATATATAGGTATGATTCTTTAATTCTTTGAATTTAGCAGAAAATATTATGTATATATATATATATATATATATATATATATATATATATATATATATATATATATATATATATATATATATATATATATATACATAGCTATGATCTATACGTACAATAGTTGTCATAACATATAACATTTGCAATGTATAGAGTGTTCCAGATGTCTAACTGTTAATGTAAAATGTAAATTAAAATTAGTTAAATATTTGAATAATAGCAAGAATCTAAATAGTATCTTAAGTTATTTTTCGGTATTATAAAGTCGTGTCACAAATGTCCATTTTAAAAAATACAAAAACCCAATTACAAGGGAACGCTAGAGTGTGACGCGTATTAAATTACACCGGTCCACGGGCGGCGGTAAAAATTCATGAAATTGCATTCGTAGCTGGCCGCAAATTGAAACGTCTACCCTGTTTTCCGCCATGTTATGTTTACCACGCGTTCGTATTTACACGGACATAGTGCTACATAACCACAATATTTGTATGGCCTTTATTTTGTAGCAGAGCGCCTGCTATAAAAATCTGTTAATTCATGTGCCCAAACGAATACATATAGCTTGAAAGTAACCAATTGGGGTTAATTCAAGTTATATGCATGCAAAAAAACCCAGAGGATATCTGCAACGACGGAGGCGTTATAAATGCGTATAGCTGACTTTTTATAATAACCTATTTCTTTAAGGCCGGCAATGCTTCTGCATTGCCTATAGCACTGCGGATGTCTATGGGCGGCGTTTATTACATTCGATCAGGAGACACACCTGCTCGTTTTCTTTTATGGGATAGGAAGGCAAACGAGCAGACGTGTCACTTGATGGAAAGAAATCAACGCCACTCATAGGCGTTGCAGAAGCGACCGACTTTTAAGGAAAGTGTCATTATGGGAGAGTGAGGAGGGATGGGAATCGGGTTTCCAGAACTCAACCGCTCAGCGAACGAAGTGCGGTAGCTAAGCTACTACTCACACGCCGGTTTTCTGCGGGAGTGTGGCACTTTCCCGGGCGAGCCGGTCCATTAATGCAACAGATAAATAATGTGCCATTCTTGACAAAGTATTCGTCTGCAGCGTGGCTCTACTACAACGGAACATTGCATTCCTATCTCATAAAAGGAAACACGCATACTTTTGAATTGAATACCCCTTTGTCGTATTTGTTCTATAACACCGCTAGTGATAGATCGTTCCACAGTTTAATCGTTCGTGGTAGAAAACGGTAACTGAATCGCACATTTGTGGATTGCCATTTTTTTTATGGGATAGGAAGGCAAACGAGCAGGTGTCGCCTGATGGAAAGCAATCAACAACGCTCATGGACAACCGCAAAGTTTCCCAGGTGATGGATATAGAATCTATTTTTATGACGCATAGGCCGATTGTTAAACTGCGTGGCTGGCAGGAAATTCGTCGTAAGAAATGTAACATAGAGATGACATCTCTGCGAACAGATAATGTATCGAGCCTATCGGAAATGCTACGGTCGCCGATGATTCAGTACGCTCTCCATTGTGTGCGGTCAAATAGAACGAGTGGAGTTCCACCCCAAATAATCGAGCAGTACTTTATGTGCGGCCGCATTTGTGCATAAAGTTATTAACATACCTCGAGTCTGTTTGTCCATTTCATTTATGTGTTATTATAACACGACATGGGGATATTTTTAGTATATTTAGTTTTATTCAAATTTTCAGTATATATATATATATATATATATATATATATATATATATATATATATATATATATATATATATATATATATATATATATATATATATATATATATATATATATATATATATTATACATAGTGGATAGTTGAAACTTCTGTTATTTCCCAAATATGTTCACTTAGTCAAATTGAATAAAGTATCTTTATATTATTATCTCTAAAGAATCTTATTCAGTCCTAAATAATTAAATAATTTTGTGGTAAGCCTACACAATTGGAATTACTTTTTTATTCATATATACTCTACTTAATATTCTTAATATTCTTCAACCTTATGTATTATGGATTAGCTCATAAAAATGTTTCATTGTTTGTTATTTTCCGAATAGGAATGTTTGCTTTTCAAAATGTATGGACAATCAGTACTTTAGTTAGCTAAGATCCGCGAAAGCTTTGAAGCGAATTAATTATGTATTATTAAGTAATATATGTTAATTCAAGCGAATTAATTTCGTAATGGAGTATTTTTTTTTATTTTATACATTCACGCCTATCCCCCGCAGGGGTTGGCAGAGACCACGAGCTCCATCCGCTGCCATTCATCGTAGCGAAACGGCTCGTCATTGATCGCTTTTCGCCCTCGTGAGAATCAGGACGTGACAGGTGGCGAACCACGTCACCGTCATTTTCGACAAATTAGGTATATTAAATTCTTCTTCGTCTTTAGTGAATCCCACGAGCCGCAAGGGAGGATGGAGGTCAGCCTCAGCAGAGCCCTGCATGCTGAGGTAAGGCACCATAGTCCCCGGGGGAGCCCGACCCCGGGACGATCGGCACGCTTACGACTAGGCTCGCCCCTAGCCACGCATCCATTGGCACGGCAGACCGTGGATTGGCGGAGAGGAAGGGAAAGGATAGAGAAGAAAGGAAGGGGCAGGAAAGGAAATGTGGATTGGGAGGGTTACCAGACTCGGAATAAACATTTAAAAATCCATATAAATATTTATTCCGATGCGGGAATCGAACCCGCGACCATTGACTCCGCGGGCGGAGGGCCCCGCCACTGAGCCAATCGAGTACGTAATGGAGTACTGCATTTATATTTCGTTTTCATGATAAATTATACGAAATAAAAGAAGAATACTAGTTTAAATATTTATAGAAAGATCTGCTGTCAGAAAATTCGTCAACCACTTCATCACTGTCACGAAAGTATTAACAATATCAATTTTCTGTAATTCTTTAAGGCTTAATTTTCTGGAATTATGTTTTAATTATAATTTTTTTTCTTCTTATGGGATAGGAAGGCAAACGAGTAGGCGTGTCACCTGATGGAAAGCAATCAACGCCGCCCACAGACATCCGCAGTGCCATAGGCAGTGCAGAAGCGTTGCCGGCCTTTAAGGAAACGGTCATAATGTGAGGGACAGGGGCAGGGGGGTAAGCCTCCGGCAAACGCTCACCGGACGAAACACTACCACTCAAACGCCGGTTTTCCGCGAGAGTATGGTACTTCGCCGGGCGAGCTGGCCCATTCATGCTACAGGCAGACATAATATGCCATTCTTGACAAAGTATTCGTCTGCAGCGTGGCTCTACCACTGAAAAATTAAAAAAATTACAAAGGATATAAATAAAATTCCATAAACTTTACGCCGAAGGAAGTGTGGGTTTTTATTTCATAAAAATTACTTCGTCTAGATATGGTAATGTCAGTATTCTGTACCACTTGGGTTTGTTTCATAGGTTTTACATTTGAGGTTCCGGTGACCTGAGTGTTCAGGAGGTTCAATGAAATGGCCGAAATAGCCTATTAATTTGTTAGGGAAGAAATCCCGAAGAAGCTGCACGGTCACGGAAGAAGTATGAGGCGTGACGCTATCTTTTTGAAACCATATGCGTGAAGTGAAGGCAGGATGTTCTATCAATATCGGCAGAAAATAATCAGTGTATATGCGTTTATTGATTATTCCACCTTTACCCTAATTTTGCCACTTACAGTAGATATGAGGAAAAAATACTTTAAAATAAATTGATAGTGGTACAGCCACGCTGCAGACGAATACTTTGTCATTATTGGCATATTATTTGTCTGTAGCATGAATGGGCCGGCTCGCCCGGGGAAATACCACACTACCGTAGAAAACGGGCGTCTGGGTAGTAGCTTAGCTACCGCGCTTCATACGGTGAGCGGCTGTGTTCCGGAGGTCAAACACCCTCCCTCCTCCCCCATCCCCTCCCAATTCCACTCCCACTCCCATAATGACACTTTCCTTAAAGGTCGGCTTCCAAACTGCCTATGGCACTGCGAATGTTTGTGGGTGGCGTTGATTTCTTTCCATTAAGTCACACGCCTGCTCGTTTGCCTTCCTATCCCGTAAAAACAAATTAAATTGCATATGAATAATAAATCAAATTTGAATCGCTAAGTGATAAACTTCTACTGTAATTTGTAATCGAGTTATATTTTGCGAATGCATTTAATTTATAGCTATCGAAATGCAAACAGCTGCCGATAGTGGAAACCATTGAAACAAATGTTCAATAACAAATAATGGCAAACCGATAACTATGCAGTGATATAGTGTTATGGGTCACTTTTTTCGGTTGTCTTCCGTAGAGTAACCTATACCTGAAGATGCCTCGTGTTGGGACGAAACACGTGTCGTTTTCAAGGTGGAAAAGTGGTAGTGTGTGTTTGGTATTGTGTATAGTGGTTGATGGGTGGAGAATTGATGGCCGATTTTCTGTAAGTTTTTGGTTTAAGTTCTAAATAAATCCACTTCATCCAGCAGAAAAATATTATTAATTTTCCGTTATTGTTTTGCTTGTCGCGGATCTTAGCTAAGTAAACTTTTGACTGTCCACATAGTGATGGATTTCCGCAAAGTAACGCCTGACGCCTGCCATGACAGCACGCCATGACAGATGTTCATCCACCAGACTTGTCTAATGCGGGACGGCGGGGTTACCAGACTCGCAATAAATATCCGTAGGCCACACATATACTCATTCTGATGCGGGGATCGAAACCGCGACCATTGACTTCAAGGGCGGGGGGCCCCGCCACTGAGCCAATTGGTCGTCATTTAGGCTCAAATTAGGTCAGCAAAATAACAAAAAACAAGCCTATATACCTACCTAACCTAAAAGGCCGGCAACGCTTCCGCGACTCCTACGGTGTCGCGGTTGTCCATGGGCGGCCTTGATTGCTTTCCATCAGGCGACACGCTTGCTCGTTTGCCCTCCTATCCCATAAAAAAAGCAGATTCGAGCAATAATTGCGGGTACTATACAGCAATACTGGTGCTGCAACATGAGTACATGATAAAGGCAGCCGTGAGAGATGAATGGCGGCGTCTGATTAAACAAGTCACCACCAAGAGAACGACCAGGGCTGCTCTGCCAAGGATATGATGGCCAAGAACAAGACTAGTCCTGTATCGAGATAAATATGTGTATGGCTGATTAATTATAGAAGAGCAGACAAGTAGTCCTGCATCAGGATAAATATGCTGATTTATTATGGAAGAGGATGCAAACGAGCATGCGGGTCACCCTTTGGTGATCTATCACCACCGCCCATAGACATCCGCAACGCCCGAAGGGTCTCAGATGCTTTGCCGACCTTTCCTGTATACCTAGCCTACGGGTCATTATATTAAGATCTCCCGCCAACCAGTATTGAAGAAGCGTGGTGGGTTAATTCCCATCGGTACAGGAAGGCTTCGTGCCCAGTAGTGAAACATACATATACGGGATGTATTAAAAAAATTAAATTATTAGTTAAATGTATTAAAAGTGCTCCAGAACTGCTGCACCTCGCGAAGGAGGAGGAAAACTGTGCTGAAATGGCTGCCAACTTTTGCAAGTCAGAGAGGCACTATTAGAAGAAGATTAAAAAAGTTCACATTATTTCGGTAATTGCACTTTTATACGACATTAATTATGGATATTATGGAAAGAAAATTGTATGTGGCAAATAAAATATTTTTATTTTATTTGTATCATATAGTTATTTCATGAATGCGGCCATCGGCGCCGTGGCTTAGTTGGTTAAAGCGCCTGTCTAGTAAACAGGAGATCGTGAGTTCGAATCTCGCCGGTGCCTGATGATTTTAATTCTACTTTTATTAATAAGCTTTAGATTTTTTTAATAAGCTGTAGATTAGTCTTAATAGTATACATTTTATGTGTAACAAGAGATATTGAAAGTTTAAAATATATTTATTTCCTATTTATTAAATGCAAATTTAATATTTCAGAAAGTATATACGTATTATAGTTTTTACTTTTATAATACATAAAATTTTATTTTCTATCATAATGAAAATATGTTATTTGGATGGTGCTTTGGATACAAAGAATTTGTAAAATAAACAATGGCTGGCAACTTTTCTCATCGCTTTGCTTTTATGGATCGTTTTCATCAGATCGTGCTTGCTCGTTTGCCCTCCTGTCCCATTTATCCCAAAATACAATTTTCAAATAACTAAAGACATTCAATGGAATTATTTTATAAAAATCAAACCAAAAAAGGTCAAAAAAATAAAAATAGAAAATAGAAAAACGTATTTTCGTTGCACGCCTTTTTTACAAAAAATTAAATACTAATAGTTATTTTGATAAAAATTTAATTTAACATATACAAGAAAAAAACTTAACCTTAGGCCACAAAATGATTCTTACCCAGCGTAAGGCAGGCGCTCTAGAAGAACATCTGCCGCTGATTTGGAGAAGAACTATTCCATAAGGGATGATATCTTTAGTCTTACTTATCTTTATATTAAAAATAAGACTTAATACTTTCTGATAACTAGTTTTAACGATACGTTCGTTTTAGTGTTTAAATACATAAAACGAATTCTTAGCATTTATTTTAGGTATAATATGAGACTTGTAGGAATTCGTTGTGTACTTGTATTATATTCGAGGCCAACCTTTGTTGTTTCACCTTGCACAACCCACGACAGATCCTTATCCCACTACGCGGAGTCAACTTTCGGCGAAACTGAGGTAACCACACTTACGTCCAGACGAATTGGGATTATTAGGAATTAAAACTGAAAACATTTATTCGCCAAGCATTCATTGAACTAGTTTTAGCAATCAGTTTAATGGAATTTACCTGGATAAGCTGGAAAATTCCTTCCTTCAAAGTATTATACGCTTATAGAACATAGAGTTTTAAGTAGAAGCTTAACTGCTACACTTCTTTCACTGAATGTGAACTTTAAGAGGGAAAGAAGGGAGGAGGAGGGGGAGAAGGTGGAGGGGGAGGGGAGGAGGAGGAGGAGTAGGGGAGGAGTACGTGATTGGGCCTCTGAAACTCACTTGCTCACCGGACGAAGCCGAAGTCAGATGCCCGTTTTCTGAGAGAGTGTGATACTTGCCTGGGTGAGGCGGCCCATTCATGCTACAGACAAACAATATGCCGTTCTTGACAAAGTAGTTATCTGCAATGTGGCTCTACCACTAGTGATTCCCCCTTCCGTAATTAAACTTATTCTTAGTTGTTATATCCATTAGAGGTCATAATTATTTACTGGCGGATGATCTATTTGATCGTTTTTTGCTTACTTACATAACCGTTCTAATGATATCTAAAAAACTGATTTACTTCCCTACGTTTTTAGGTTACAAATGCAAAATATCTTGTAGATTGTACCAGCCCCTTTAATTCAGACAATGGAATCCGGATTTTTTCTACTTCCTTCTTCAACTCCCGTTTTCTTCCCTCTTCCTCTCTTAGTACTTTCGTTCTTTTCTCCCATTACTCATATCTTTAACAATATATCTTCATCATTTATTTATCAATATATCATGCTTTAGGATTTATTTCCCTCTTCCATAAAAAAATCGTATCCGAGTTAAACATAAAATATGCAGACACTAGTCGAAACCGAGGCAATCGCACTCTGTAAGAACTTGGTACAGAAGTTGAACAGACAGTTTATTGTCTGTTATTTATAGATACTCCCGCTAGTTGAAAAGACATTTGGCAAGGGCTGACAGTTGGCACTGTTACGCCAAATTATTGCGGTTAGGTATGCGCAGGGCTGTCAGTATTCCCTTCCCGCTCCCGACGGTTTCCTGTTTTTTTCCCTATTTGTGAGATGTTTTTAATGTTATTTTATTTTCTAAGATGTTCTAATACGTGATTTAGCTATAGCCACATCTGAGAAGCACTAAATCGTTAATAAACACGATATTTTTATATGACTTAAGTGTGTACAAAGTATAGAATACAGTCTTGAATCCGAATGCCTTGTTATCAAATATTTTTTGAATACAAAGAATAACGGACATTTGCTCTGTGCTTTTTGGCATAGATTCATTTCAATGGGTTTCAGGAGACTGTCTGTCACACATTATCATGTGTTGTGTGACAGACAGTCACAACACATGATATGTTCTACATTATCATGTGTTTTTTTTATCAATTTTAAGCAATCTTCAAGATTAAGTTTAGAACCTTTTAAAGTTGATAGTATATTATTAACAATAATAATAATAATAAGCCTTTATTTCCTTAACCTATTTACTAGTATATTATTAATAATAATGAAGGGGTTGGGCCTCCGGAACTCAACCACTCACCGTACGAAGCGCGGTAGCTAAGCTACCACTCAGACGCCAGTTTTCTGCGGGAGTGTGGTACTTCCCCGGGCGAGCCGGCCCATTCATGCTACAGACAAATATTATACAATTCTTGACAAAGTATTGATCTGCAGTGTGGCTCTACCACTAGTAAAATGCCCCGAGGATGAGGATGCCCCGTGTCGAGGCGAAACGCGTTGTGTTAGTAAGAAAAATCGGTAATGTGAGCTTGATATGTCAACCATAGTGAATTATTGGAGGATTTGCTGACGGCCGTTTCAGGGTAGGAATTAGACTCGTAATTCTCCTTATACTCCTTCGCAAACACACAATATATTTTTTCTGATTTGTGTTTGTGGATCTTAGCAAAGTAAATTTGGCTGTCCATCTTTATAATGGATTTCTGCAAAGTAATTCCTGACTATATCAATAATATATATTAAAATTTATAAACAGACTCATCTCATCTATTTGATACTCATATATCAAATTCAATGATAAACTCTGGTGTCAAGTCAAGCAGTACGTTTATGTGTAAGTCGCTTGTTTCAGAAACAAGCGACGCACACATAAACATACTGCTTGCGGTTTCGTGAAATACGAGCGACTTCGCACTCCAACCGCTGTAAAATGTGACACTGTTCTAAATTGTTACACACAAACAAAATATGTGTTACATTTTGTTTTATATTTGTAATAATTATTTTAGTGGAAATTTCACAAGTATTCTGTATATGTAATCGTAAGTGACCTGCCATCCGTAGACAAGAAGATTTCTTCCTTACATTACATCCTGTGTCTGATGTCATCTATTTCTTCCTCTCGTGTAATAAAAACTATTCTGCGATCCCCAATCTACCCGCCAAGGATGAGTATTGAGACACGCCTTAGTTTTGATAGTCGGGAGGGCAATGTCCAGCAGTGGACTGTTACTGCTGTATTGATCATTTACAATCTGATGTTATGTGCATGTTAGGGTTAAATCAAATAGCTTAACCTCTTAAGTGGCTATGATGGATACATTCGTCACCTGCATAGGTGTTACATTATGCATAAGACGAATATATTCGTATAAAATTAAATAGTTTGAAGCGGCAGAGCCACGCTGCAGACAAATAATTTGTCAAGAATGGCATATTATTTATCTGTAGCATAAATTGGCCGGCTCTTCTGGGGAAGTTCCACACTCCCACAGAAAATTGGTGTCTGAGTGCTAGCTTAGCTACCGCGCTTCGTCCAGTGAGCGGTTGAGTTCCGGAGGTCCATTCCTCCCCACTCCCCTTCCTTAATGACACTTTCCGTAAAGGCCAGCAACGCTTCTGCACTGCCTATGGCACTGCGGATGTCTATGGGCGCCATGATTTCTTTCCATCAGGTGACAAGCCTACTCATTGCTTTCCTATCCCATAAAAAACACTGTCGTTTTCAAATATTCATTTGCGTCTAATATATATGTACATACAGAGATGTTCTCCTAGTGATAACACACACACACACACATATATATATATATATATATATATATATATATATATATATATATGTGTGTGTGTGTGTGTGTGTGTGTGTGTTAGTGCGTAAGAAACTAGTACTTTAGGCATGTGTTTGACTGGACGAAATGAGCCAATTAAGATATACTGAGGACATTTTGTAAATAATAACAAAAAATCTGTTTTACACTAGGAGAACATAGCGTATAAGAGTCAGATCGTATTTGAAATAAAGAACGCTCATACCTGAAGGTCGTTGACCCAGCGACCGCATGACAACGCCGAGCTCTGCCATCGTGATAGTGCCGTCTTCGTCTTTGTCGAACAGCATGAAGGCTTCTTTGAACTCTAACAACAAAGAACATTTGCATACATTGTCCCACGCAACTTTTGCATCGATATCATACAACTCAAAGGACATTTATGTACCGTAATGGGAGTTTTGCTCATGACATTGACACCGCGAGAGTAGAGCAAGGTTTTGTTACAGATATAAAAAAAAAACATCAGTACGAACAAAGAATAACAATGCAATCGGAAAGGGGTCGCACGTAGTGTTTATAATGGAAAGAAATAAATATATTTTCATATCTATGTGGCAAATTTATTTAAATTAATTAATTTGCTCAGCGATGATGCTACTATGATAATGGTTGGTTCGATTCCCGCATAGGAAAAATGTAAGTATGGACTGCAGATATTTATTTTGAATGTACATAATACGTATATATATGCAATTCGCCTGCGCCTTGCTCGCCAATCTTAATAATTTATTTTCATTTAAAGACAGGGAAGTCGGTGCCCTGTAGTGGGGCATATACTGGCATAGGAAAACTTTGTCCCTTACCATAAAAAAAATTGTCATTTATTAGACAAAACTGGTAAGTAAGTAAGTAAGTTTGATGTTTTATGGGGTAGGAAGGCAAACGAGCAAGCGTGTCGCCTGATAGAAGCGTTGCAAGCCTTCAAGAAATGTGTAGATGTTTTTTGAAGTTTCCATTGTCATATCAGTTCTGAAATACCTCCAAAAGAATCCGCTTCCACTAAGTGGTGGTTCGTTGAGAGAAGTTTTGGAAACATGCATAGTACTGATTGTTTTAAGTTAACATAGACCACACCATAAATAGCTAATATTTATAAAATAGTTACACACCTGCTACCTGGTCTTCCGTGAGGCCATATTCCGACTGAAATAAAAATAAAAATTAGACATTGCCATTCAATGAACAATGAGGTATGCTGTTTCAAAGAATGTTAAAGTTTTATTATCCCAACACTAAACTGACGGATTCCCACGCAGTTTTCGGGTTAGAGTTTCAAAGTTATTAAGCGATCTTTCTCCAACCATACTTATATAAATGTAAGTTTAAAACTAAGTTTGTTTCAAAATTAAAAGCATATTTTTTGAAAGAACAACTCTGCAAACCATTATTGTTTAATCATGTAAGTAATTTTCTCTTCAATACTCACATTGCTTTAGATTATTTAAATAAACGATACTATTTTTTCGCTTTTATAAAAAAAAGCCTTTTTTATCCAGTAAGAATAATATATCATTATGTGGACAACGGGGTCTAGCCGGGATCAACGCTGTGGTTTTACCAAAACATTATGTTAAGCTAGTTCTTTTCTTCACAATCGCAGTGTATACCATTGATTGGGCATTGATTATATGATAAAAAAAATCTCGTAGATTATATAATTGTGCATTGTACTGTGGCAGTGAAATAAAGCGTATTCTATCCTAAATGCTTTTAACATTACTAGAATATACTTCACTATTTCAACTAAACTAATATTGTTTAACTAAGAAATAACGTAGTATAGATAATCTGTATCATAATAAGGAGTATACATTATCTGTTGGACATTCAACACAATTTTTAACCCAGCACTGTGAATGATCTAAAACTACGACAAACTGTGATTTAAAAATTAACACTATTATTTCGCATTCAGTTCTTAATTTTAGTAACAAGTCATAAAATTTAGATTTTGATTCAAAAGATTTATTTATAATAATAGTAAGAAAGCAAATAATAACTATAAAATAATAATTGACGTACAGAAATTTGTCGTATTGCTAAATCTTTTGTAATTCTTCTTATTCTTTTGTATTCCTTGTTGTAAATATCGTCCGTGGTTTCCATTTCTGTCATTTTAACACTTTTATACTATTGTAAAAACTTGTGACAAATTAAAAATAGTGTGAAAAAAGCACTCCGTTTCACTTTTATTCCAGCCTGCAACTATTTGAATTCAGAACATGAAACAATTATCGAAATATTCTTTTTTAAATTCTTTACTCTATGGCTTTGCACTCACAAACTGTGTCACGATTTAAAAAATCACGTCTGTGAACTTGTTTCACAGCAATTACATTTAATTTTATTTTGAAGGCTCGGCTGTTTTGTTTTTTCTGTCAGCGTATATCAATTCGATTAAATATAATAAAATAAAGGTCGTGCTGACACAAGCGGCGCGACATTGTCAGCTCCGTTATATGTAGACTATATTTAAATTGGATTTTTGCGCTTTAACCACATACACTCCTCTACAATGGCGTCAAAATATACTCTGTCATTTTCATGTATATGACCATTTTTTATCCTTTCTATACACAATATATTTTTAAATTAAAAATACTGAATCTTTTACCGTTAAAAATATATATATATAAATATGAGAGATATGTTCAGTTGTAGAACAATATGTATAGTTAATCGAATTTAAAAAATGTAGTTTTTTCAAAATATTTTCGAGGTACTAAATAATTTAGTGGTGAGTAGTCAAGTAGTAGTTAAGTGGTAAGTAAATTACCGCTTTCAGAGTTAATCGTATATATATATGTATATATATATATATATATATATATATATATATATATATATATATATATATATATATATATATATATATATATATATATATATATATATATATGTATATATATATATATATATATATATATATATATATATATATATAGCCTGTAGGTTTATTCCTAATCTTTATTTTTCGCCAATCCGCTTTGGACAAGTGTGGCGAGTCATTCCCCATAAATCGGTAGATTTCGTGCTCAATAATGAAATATATAGCTGTAAAAAAATGAAATTTTTTTTTTAAATATTTGCATATTTGTTTTCATTAAGTCATTCCCTATTCTATGCGAATGCGAAATCCCTATTCCCTAAAAATGCGACCAATGTAGAACAGATAAATATTTCCACGAGCTTGGCACACTCAGAATCGTTTGGATCGAATTAGTTTTGGCGGGAAAAATATGGACACATCAACTACACATTAAAATTATTTTTTATTTGTAAACTTTTGAAATAGTCATAACGAACAATCGGCACAATTTAGATTTAAAGTCTTATGTAATAAAGTTCTATATTGATCTAAAATGAGATTTTTTTTTCACGTAGACTCTTTTCGCTAGTATACTCTGCGATACGTAAATACATTCTATATTTACACGGACTGATGGCACTCGGGCGACGGCAAGATCAATTAATTCAGTGCCGTGTAATTTTAATGGCAAACAAATTGCGTCGTGACAACTAATGCTTGCTCACACTAGTAACTGTCGGTGCAACGATGTATTCATATCAATGCAAAATAGCGAAAACGCTGTAAATGAAAGATCAATAATTTTTCTTTATTTTATTCAGTATTTTTTTATTTTATATTGTTTAATATAAATTAAAAAAATACTCCGTCAAATGGCGTGTCTCACAGCTCTACGACGAATAGAAAATATTGTAGCGTCTGACTGTTTTTGAGTGATCAGATACGATTGTTTCATTACAATAGTGGTAGAGCCACGTTGTAGACGAATAATTTGTCAAGAATGGCATAATATATGGACAGTCAAAAGTTTTACTTAGCTAAGATCCGCGACAAGCAAAACAATAACAGAAAATAATAATGTGTGTTTTTCGGTTTTCTTCCGTAGAGTCTACTATACCTGAAGATGCCTCGTGTTGCGGCGAAGCACGTGTCGTTTACAAGATGGAAAAGTGTGTTTGGTCTTGTGTATAGTGGTTGGTGGGTGGAAAATTGATGGCCGATTTTCGGTAAGTTTTTGGTTTAAGTTCCAAATAAATCCACTTCATCCAGCAGAAAAACACACATTATTAATTTTCTGTTATTGTTTTGCTTGTCGAGGACCTTAGCTAAGTAAAACTTTTGACTGTCCATATAGTGATGGATTTCCGCAAAGTAACGCCTGACTCCATTAATAATGGCATAATATTTGTATGTGTATGTAATGAAGTACCACACTCCCGCAGAAAACCGGCGTCTGAGTGGTAGATTAGCTACCGCGCTTCGTACAGTGAGCGGTAAAATGTAACTTATGTAGGTCTTATCGATGTTTATTTTCGTCATAATTTCCTTTCTTGTCAAATGTGTTAGCAATTTTAATCCCATTATAATGTCACGACTCTTATACATCGACGGCATTTATGTGAAAAGGTCCTTATGCACGTTTTCTATTCTGAAAGCTGCGGGTAATGTGAGTATTCGAATACAAATATTTATAACTACAGTATATATCATAATATATTGTGCATCCCTGCATTACATTTGTGTATTAATCTGATTTCGGACAAATTCCGTCATAATCAAAAAAATAAAATTGATTTCAAACAAAAAAAAAATTTGTTTATCTATAGTTATCTAGATAAACATAAAGATAAATAGTTTATGTTCATCTAGATAGATATATTCTTTATTGTAAACCAAAAACAAAGTTATAAAATTAATGATTGTAATTTTTTTTATATATGTCAAAAGGCCGCTCTTATCGCTAAGAGTGATTTCACCCAGACAACCGTTCAAAATTTAAAAATCTATTGCGTTTCCGAATCGAACCATACGTCAATGATATGGAATAAAATTATTTAATTGGCTTATAGAGAATTCGAATTAGAGAACAGCCTCTATTTTTGATACTTTATAGATTTTTCACGTGAGGACGTTAAAGTACGGTCGGTACGGTAAGACGGTCGGTGTAACATTTTATTTTTATTTTTTAATTATTTTATTTCATTTGTGACAATTTACAAGTGAAGTTGGATGGAGCATACTAGATCTCACTAGGCAGACCCGTGCTGAGACCTTCCGATTTGGTCATTATTCAAATTTGAAATAATTAATACACAAAATAAGTGCATACATACATAACATATACATTTATACACACAATATAATGTATATATATACACAATATATACATACACACATACATACATATACATATATACACATAATAAATGTTCGTTTCTAATTTATAAATAAATGTTAGTACACAGTTGGGGTACGTTTTAGGAAACACGTATTAAATTCGAGAAGATTGCAATAACTAAAAATATAAAAGAATTCTATGAATAGCACGCCTGTATGTGATTCTACAATATTTTTGATTATATTGCGAGGTAAACAAAAAAGTTATTTATAAGCTAATTAAACTTATATTTACGCCATCTGTTGCAATAATCTCGAAATATATTTATATTCGTAGCGTGCAACAACTAGATGGCGGAAGAATATGTAACTTTTTAAAATTTATTTATTACACACATCGATGCAAAAAGAAGGAAACGATTTAAATGACACCGATGTCAAAATTTTTTCAGAAAAAAATAGTACGTCGAATGGTCTGAGTCTCACAGCTCTACGACTAATAGAAAATTTGTAGAGCATTTGAAGTTTTGAGTGATCAGATACAATTTTTTTTCACAAATCTAAAAAGTTTTTCTGAATTTGACGGTAAATTTTTATTTTGCATTCTACGTTTTCGCTTTTTTCGCGTTTTAAATTCAAATTCAGCTAAAGCTATAAAAATTCAATATAGTCGGACTTACAAGCGGAATTCAATCAATCAATCGGGGACGTCCACACCCCGCGCAGAGGTGTGGGATCGAGCCTCGGGGATGAACCCCACTGCTCGTGCAGCAACTCAATGGGGCAACCGCCCCCCGGTCTTAGGTGCCGCTATTCCTAGCGGCTTTTGGGCGTCCTTTAACGACTTCGCGTCGTCGAGATATGGCTGAAACTATTCCTACGTTGGGTCCGTCGCTGGCCCTCTTCCCTCGCGGGAGCCAGGAGGCGACAGGAGGATTTCGCGTGGGAGTGGACGTCCCTCAGGTGGGCGAGCGTGAAGGGGAGCAAAATTATTAAGGTGTGGGTGTGGTCCATTGTCGGCTCGGTCGAACATCTTCCGAGCCAACCGGACCACAAACTCATGGATGCTCTCCACCTTGAGGTCCCTCGCTATAACGTCGTTACGCACATAGCGAGCCGCCCCCACGATGGCGCGCAGAGACAGATTCTGCTGGATCTGAACGCGTTTGCGCTGGGTTGCTGATATCAAAGACCACCAGGCCGGCGCAGCATAGGTCAGTCGGGAGCGAACGTAGGCCTTATAGACCAACAGCTTCGTACGCACGGGTATGCGGGTTGATGTTAATATAGGTCGAAGGACCGTACGCGCGGCTTTCGCGCTATTCACCACGTGTGTTACCAAGCGGAATTCGTAACTATGTAAAAATATTTTTTTAGCTTTTTAATGCCATCTAACGGATAATCTCAAAACGTTTTTACTTCAAAAAAACAATACTTTAAGTAAAAATGATTTTACAATGTTTTATAAATTTACTCAAACTAAGAAAGAAAATCAAATTTTTGTTATATCTGTTAAATTTACGTGTTATAAATTTATCCACTTCTAACTTCTGCTGTATAGATTCCTATCCCCTATGGTTTGCGTACGTGAAACTTTGACGCTATCCTCCATCTAACTTCACCTGTAAACTCTAATATATAAAATAAAATAAAATAAAAATAAAAAGTAACAAACAAAAAAAGGTTTCAAATTCAAACTTAGTTAAAACTAGAAATAGATCACATACAATGCTATTTTGATTCAGTAAATCGGCGCCTACAGAGGTACGCGTTGGTGATATATATATGTATATATGATTTCTTACCATCCAGTTACATGCTTTCTCTGTTAAATCTAAAATATAATAGGGGTAGAATCAATGTGGCACGAAAGGGCCTGTTTGATCGGGGAAGTACAACATCCTCAAAGAATATCCGAAGACCTAAATGCTTTCCTCTTCCTTCCTAGTAGTATTCTCAGTAATGCAGATATTCATAAGCGGAGAAGTTTCCTTACCGTCAGATGACCCGTTTGCTCATTTGTCTATCGCTTCCATAAAAAAATTAAAATTGAAACAAATATTTTTTCTGATCCCACAATCAACTTCCAACTTTCTGTTTTGAAGGAGGACCGTTCAGATCATCAAACGACTATAACACTGGCAGTAAAAATATAGCAGTTACGCTGAAAGAAGTAATACGTATATAAAATTAGCTAAGTAATTAAAGTAAGCGACAGACCGGAAAACATCCCAACGCCGGCGTCGTGCGAGGATCATAAAATATGAAGCTGTCGGCGTTATTCTTAGAGACACGGTGTTGCCATCCCAACACAATGGCTTGTGATATTTCTTTTTTTTATTGAGAGTGTTATAAACGTCAGGAGTTATTAGACAGTTAACAATGCCAAGTTAGACATGTACTGTGAATTTAATGCTAAAACAAGCCACGGCAATTAAGTTATAAAATAACGATGTACTTTTTTCCTACATTCCATTTATGAACTATTTCTGGGCACGGATCTTCCTATTTCTGCAGGAACGAATTGACCCACAGAAATTGACCTACCACGCTTGTCAAAAGCGAATTGATGTGGTATTCAGACTTAGAATAACTACGTGTAGGTCATATAATATAGTAGGGGAGCCCAAGAGGAGACTTTGGGATTTACTCGAGCTGATTAATATAAGGCAGAATAAGTTACATATTGATAAGTATCTCCAGCCAGTATGGGCCTTTAATATAGGGGGAATGTAAATCTGAAATATTCGAGCGTGTCATATTAACGTACTCAAGGTATATCATGATCATGTCCCAGCCATAGTGACCAAAAATCTGACGATTATTTTGAGGGGTAGTCGTAATTTGACAACTTGAAATATGTTCTTTGAGACGGCTTAATGCGACGGTACTCTAATAACATTTTACATTTTTTTAATGTTTCAGATCTAAACTTCGCCTCCTCCCACCCCCTTAGGTTACGCTCAAATTGTTACATTAGCAAAATTGATACTTCTTAGCTAGTAATTAACCTCCCTTATCCTAATCTGACGCGCTCAAGTATTTCAGATGATCGAATACTTTGATCTGGCGGGATCTCTTGAGCATTCCCCCCTATATTAAGGGCCCATACTGGATAGAATACTTATCAATGTGCAAGGTATCCTGCCTTATATTAATCTGCCACGCTCGAGTAAATCCCAAAATCCCCTCTTGAGCTCCCTTACTATAAGTAATGCCGGTAACGCATCAGGGACTGACAGATATTTTAATTTTGGAATACATTGCTCGTCTTGCTTAAGGCCGGCAAAGTTTCCGTGATTCCAATGGTGCCGTGGATGCCCATGGGCGGCATTGATTGTATTTCATCAGGCAACACTCTTGCTCGTTTGCACTTCTATCCTAATCTACTAATATTTTATTCTATATTCACCTCATAATCTACATAGCTGATGTTAGTTAGCTTAGTTTCCTCCTCACTATCTAGATGAATGAATTTAGTACGGTTAGGGATTGCAATCCCGCAAAACGAGATCACGCATTCATGCGGGATTATATCACTAAGACTGAATTAAAAATATAAAACTCTTGTTAGGAGTAAGTAAAAATTAAACAAAACTATTAAACTATGCCAAACATTTAAAGATGAATCTAAGAAAACAGATTACTAATTATTTAATAAATAGAAAATAAATTTATTAAGTATTGCGGGATTGAATTGCAATCCCTAAGTACGATGCGTTTTCTGTAGAAATAACTACCTCCAGCAGTGCTTCTGCACCGATATGATATTTGATCAACCCATAAAAAATTTCATACAGCTTTTTTTTAATATTTGATTGTTTTTGGCTAATCAGAATTAATGTTTTCAGAAATCCTAAAAGTTTTTTAGGCTCTGCTGGTAAGTTTTCATTTTGCGGTACTATTAATTCTATTAATTTTATATTTTGGAGTATTTATTGACGCAAAAAAGCAAAACTTAGTAAGTTTTGCTATTACGCGTCAATATATGTATACTCGTATTTAACCCGATGCAGTAATCGAATCCGCGACAGGTGTGGCTTTTACCCAGCAGTAGATCATCGCAGGCTGATGATGTTGGTCTATATGTATAGCATAATATAAAAAAGTATGTACAAAAAAGCCAAAATTAACTACATATGTATATATAATTTGCACGTGGCACGATAACTTACTTGAAATGTAGTGTAGCCGTAAAACTATTTCAGTGTCCTACGCCGGCGTGCTCAGTAATAGCCAACTTCACTTTTAACGATTTGGATTTTGTGAATGGAATTTAAATTTTCCTTAACTACTAAAAAGTTCCCGTTTTAATTGTCTCGTTTGTAGTTATTTTTTATGGAAGTATATCTTCCATAAAACAAAACTCACAAACAAATGGGTAAGTAGGCCACCAGATGGTAATAAATCGACGACGATCGAAGTAAAACTTTTGATTGTCCATATGCTAATTAAAGATACAAAATATGTTGGATAATGAATGTAAGTTGGATTAACAAAAAATGTACCACACTACATTCGCTAAGGTGCCGTCTCCACTAAAGTACTGTAGTGATACATTCATAAATGTATCACTAATGTATTAAAATTTTTTATAATATATTACTTTTTTACATTCGTAATATTCATATTTAAAATGAAAAAGAAATAAATTTTTATAAAACAAAAGCATTTGTTCGACTGACGTCTTTTAAAATACGATCTATATGTATATATATATATATATATATATATATATATATATATATATATATATATATATATATATATATATATATATATATATATATATATATATAGAATGTAAATTGATATATATTTAATATATAAATGTACAATGAAACACAAGATAAAATTAATATAACTTTGAAGAATTTTATTTGAAGAAGCCCCCTAAAGATCAGTACGGCAGGCTACAGTACTCATCTGTTCCAATGGTTGTTGGTTCTTTGAGAAACGTAACCAAGTCATTGCCACTTCTAATTGCTAACCCAAAGACGGTGACTTTGGTACTCTAGCAAATTTCTTTCTTTTTTTTTATATTTTGGTAGAGTATGCTAAAAAATTTCTCGTGTAACTTGAGATGTCTGTGCTCAGCAATGGGATGTATGGATATAAACTTATAAGTTTTCAATATATTTAAGCATACTAAAAGTATTCTCAGTCTCGTTAGCAGAGTAGGTTTACAACCAGCATAAATGCATTCTCAGTATGACATCGTTAAAATCCGATTAACCCGAACTGTGTCGCTTAGCTATTACAATTGTAATAAAACTGGGCTCCCGAATCACAATTCGATGAGTATACGATTACTGTTGTAATCACATTTACAGTTCTCATTTATTTCTAAGCCATTAAACAAAGCGATTTTACGAATCCGAAAATCTCCACGGCCTTAATAAATCTATATTGAAATAAGGAAAATTTGGATTTCATGGAGTTGTTTCATGCTTAGTTTTTCGATTTAGCTATTTATGTATATTTTTTTTTAGATTAATTTTCTTTTCATATTTATGTACATATTTTCAATATAATATATTTGTATAAATACCTATTTGGCATTAAAGAAAAATAATAAATTATGAAACAAGTTTTGTTTATTCTTTTGTAAACATTTGACTTTAAAAGGCATATCAAAATAGGTACAAATAAATAGGAAAATAATTAGTTAATTAAATACAAACATATTTAAAAAGATATTTTAAACAACAAAGTCAATAGTGCATTATAAAAATAATGTTATTTATTGTTACACTAAAAATCTAAATAAACATTGTTATTTTTAGTGTTATTTTGTAATTGATAACAAATTTGGGAGTGCTAAAACTTTTGAGTTCCTCTTCGTAAAAATGAATTCGGTGCTAAGATGTTTACATGTGCGAAGATAACAGCAAATAGTCAACTTTACATTAAAGTAATAAGAGTAATAGAGAAAACTATATTTTGAGACTGCTTTTGTTTTACGATGCAATAGCGTTGGATTAACTTTAAAATTGATTCATATTTCAGTTGATTAAATACAGTGTGTATGGTACTTTATACGATGTACATTTCAGCGACGATGGTTGGAATTAGAATGAATCTCATCCCAACTAAATTTCAGTTTTAGTAAACAACAAACAAAGAATATAGAAATAAATATTAAAATAGATTTGATTCAGCAAAGCAACAATATCTTTTTAACAAACAAATGAAATTACTACAAAACAAGTCTTAAAATTCTAAATATATATTTATATGAATTTTACATTATTCAAAATAATTTATTTTAGACAAATTACAATTATTATTTTATATAAACCAACATTATTTTTACATAATCTACCAACAGATGGCGCTATAAGACAATAATTAAGTTTTGTCTATTGCATAAAATAATTAAAATATTAATTTATAATATGCCGACTTACACATTTGAAAAGTTTGTTTAATTGTAGTTGTAATAAAGCTGATAATTCATCGCCAACCGTCAACCGGTCCTTTCACATTGTAAATATAGAAACATTATTTCATATATAAAATAGAACATTTGAAAGAGCTTACCAGATTAATAGTGACTATCAATTCGTACTGCTGATGCTTGTGTCCCTTCTTCTTCTTCCCCTGGGGTGTTTTGACGGCTGCCGCTGCGGCTTGTTTAGGAGGTGCAGTTTTTGCCGCTCCTTTTTGCGCTGAGGGTTTCACGGGGGTCTTTGGGCCGCCTTTGGTTGCCGCTCCTTAAAAATAGCCCAAATTTTGATGGTTTGCTATCACATGTGTATCATTTATAATGTCTAGGAAAAGATTATAAATAAAATGAAGTAATTTATATTTTATTTCTTATTCATTAAAAAATTACGGCGATATGGTTCGCCACCCGTTAAGTCCTGATTCCCACGAGGACGAGAAGCGACGAACAGTGAGCCGTTTCGCTACAGTGAATGTGAGAGGAAGGATGGATGAAAAAAGATGGATGAGTGTGGAGGAAGATCTGTGGACTGCCTGACCCTACAGGGAGATAGGCGTGACTATACGTATCTATGTATTGGTAAGCGATACCAAGATATCGAAGCAAAAAAGTGAAAACGCTGATGACTCAGAAGTCAAAACAATTTTATAGCATATCTGGATCATAAAAAAATACTGCATAATATGGTCTAAGACTCGCGGTCGGCACGTTTGCGACTAAGCTCGCCCTTAGCCACGCATCCTTTGGCACGGCAGACCGTGGATTGGCGACGGCACATGGTTATATCGTATGATTATTTATGCATGAGTATGTGTATATATATATATATACCTTTCTGACAGGGTGGAGTTGCCTTTTGTCCGGCGACATTTTTCTGATTGACGTGACCACCGCCATCCGCAGGTTTGTTCCGCGCCTGAAAACAATAAACAGATTTAATTTTGAAAGCTAGCAAAGGTAGAAAAGTTGCTTACCTGGGTCATATCATGAGACACGACAGGCACAAATTGCTGCTACTGATCATGATGGGGAAAATCGCGGGCAAAAAACAACAAACAAGAAAGTTTTGGCTACGTAATATCCTGATATTAGCGGGATAGCGAGTGCATCCAGAACTGCTGCACCTCACGAAGGAGAAGGATAGTTGTGCTAAGTTGGCTGCCAACCTTCGCAAGTCGGAGAGGCACCCTTAGAAGAAGAAGAAGATTTAAAAGCTATTTTTTCTATAGCATACATATATGTGTCTTACTGCTTGGCACCGCCATTTCTGAAGGGAATGAACCAAATGCACAAAATGAAGAACGAACAATATACAATAACTATTTATGTTTTTAGCAAATAAGTTATATTATAAATATGTGAAAATATAACTGCAAAGTGGATGAAGGTAATAAATACCCAAGAAAAGAAAAGTTTCATTCCACCATTTGGATGTATGGCGATACAGTACAGTGCGTTTGGCAATCCACGCACCACCGCTCTGTGGGACCAGCTATCTTCAGTGGGATTTCCAAATCGATACGACATTGAAACCTTCAACAAAACAAGCCTACTCTTTTCTCAATGGCCGGAAATGCATCTGCATCATCTAGAGTGTCGCAGGTGTCTTTGTGTGGTGTTGGTTGCTTTCCGTCAGACGACATGCTTGCTTGTTTGCCTCCCTATCTCTTTAACAGAACTATAACCTCTGGAATCTAGCGCAACACGCTTGTTAAGTGTTCAGATTTAGTTGTTTTGTTTTTCAAATGTTATGAAATGTTATTACTTAGGTACTAGTATGCAATACTTTTCAAAATCGCAAAAAACAAACGACAGTTTTGTATAACAACACGTCCGTTATACAATAAAGCTATCACCAATTCCATCTATTGAAAGTAATTTCATTTTTCAAGTTTTTTTGTTGTTTTCCTTATAGTTTTTATTCGTAAACCTTCCCTGTATTATAGCGAACAACATAAAAAAAATTACTCGAATCGGTCGAACCGTTTTTGAGTTTTAGCTTTGTAAATAGAAAAAAACAAAATAGATAAGCATAAATCTTTGCCGTACAGCCACTGTGATAACTTGCAGCGCTGAAATTATTGCTGTCAACATGAAAATGGAACTTACAAATATGTCCTCTATGTTGTAAACATAAAACGTAATATATTAGCTTCCGTGTGGTTTCCGTGTGGTTGGGAGGAAGACGACTGCTGTTCAATGAGCCTTACAAATGATACTTATGTTTTTTTTTTGTATCATAAGACTAAGGCCAAAGAAAAAACTCGCCACAAAGAAAACTTATCCGACTTCTCCCGTCAACTTACATAAGTGACGTTGTGTTTTTATTTTATTTTCATAATCTTACATTATTATTAGTTCTATTTTGTAATTTTGGTAATGCATTAAATAATATAGTTCGATTAAGTTGTATAAGTGAAGTGATATGAAATAAATGCGTGTATCGTGACTTTTAAAGTTGACTAAAAAAGTCCATCCATAGAAGGTTTTGGTAGAATAGGAACCATTTAATCAAGACGTAACGTGACAAGCTGACTAATTACATTTCAAGTGATATTATATTATTGTATTTTACTTTAAACTGGCATAATAGTTATAACTAATTGCCAACAAAAAAACCAAAAGAAAATAGTTTTATCCCTACCATCTGCATGTCATAAACGAATTAAACGAAAGTTCGTCAAGTCTTATCAACACCCGTACTTCAGAGTCTGAAGACAAAATTCTTCAACCAGTGCGTCCTGCCTGTATTCTCCTACGGTGCCTAAACATGGACATTGACGGTCCGTCTGTTTACACTCAAGCTTGAAGTCGCTCAGAGGGCTATGGAGAGGACCATGCTCGTAATTTCTCTGGTGGATAAAATCCGAAACGAAAAAATACGTCGAAGAACCAGAGTCACCGACATAACTCTTCAAGTTAGCAGACTGAAGTGCCAATGCGCTGGACACGTTTGTCGGAGAACGGAGAACCGTTGGAGTAGACGAATGCTGGAGTGGAGACCATGTTACGGCAAACGTAGTGTGGGAAGAAGCCAGAAGCCAGAAGGCAGCTGGCAAACACTGGGGTATGTGTAGCCGAAGATCGGGCTAAGTGGTACACTTTGGTTGAGGCCTATGTCCAGCAGTGGACTGTTCTGGGCTAATATTGATTGATTTATGGATAAGTAAAACTTTTGACTGTCCATATAGTGATGGATTTCTCCAAAGTAACGCCTGACTCCATTAATAATCTGATATTGATACAGCAATAGCTCAGTTGTGAAAAATCGCACCTACGATCTAAGGCCTTACGTTCGATGTTACCGTTGAACTGTTTATGTGAATTTTATTTTATTAGCACGAGCTTTATAACCTCCTAAATATTTAAGAAAATTAAAACATTGCTAGGCTTGATTAATAGAGCCAGGGGTTACTTTGCGGAATGTCCAGTCCATTACCATGTGGACAGCCAATACTTCTACTTAAGATCTGCGACAAGCAAACAACATGAGAAAATTAATAATGTGTGTTTTCTTGCTGAATGAAGTGTTATTGTGTGTTTGGTGTTGTGAATAATGGTTGGTAGGTAGATAGTTGCTGACGGCCGTTTTTCCCGGTTCAGTTTACGTTCCCTGTAAATCCACTTCACACACACAACAGGAAAACACACATTATTAATTTTCTATTGTTGTTTGCTTGTCGCGGATCTTAGCTAAGTAAAAATTCTGGCTGTCGACATTGCTAGGCTTCTTAAAAAATCTTTTTTTATTTTTTTTTATTATTCTTAAAATTTTATTATTCTTAAAAAATTTATGAATGCCTGAAAAAAAAACAAATCATTCATTCGCTTTCTATACAATTATTTATAAACATCTTTAAGGACATGGCTCCAAAAAGAGTAAGAATTTTCAAAGGCTGATCCGTATTAAAAATGCGATAAGTAATAAATAAAGATAGAAAAAGAGATCGAAACTTACAGCTTCCGGCAGCGGATTACAGAACAAATCGCTTAATACGTCAAATAGAATTGCTTCAATAAATTCCAGATATTTTCCCGTATTATGTTCATCAAACTTATCTCTTTGTTAAACTCCAAATCGTAATATAACTCTTCAATTCATTTGTAGAAAATAATTACGTAAAAGCCTTCAGTGTTTTTTTTTTCATCAGGTTTTTATGGAATAGGAAGGCAAACGAGCTAGCGTGTTACCTAATGACAAGCAATCAACGCCGCCCATAGGAATCATAAATGCGTTGCCTGCCTTTAATATATGAGTAGACTTGTTTTCTGAAGGTTTCAATATCGTTCCGAGTTCGAGGTTCGGACATACCGTTGAAGCCAACTGGTTCCGTAAAATGGTGGTACGTAGAATGAAGTTGCGATAAAAACGCAACGTGCTGGATCGCCACTTATCCAGATGGTGGGAATGAAACTATTCTTTTCGCCGAGTTTTCTCCGTCACTTAGTTCCATCCATAACATAGTTGATAACTAACTCTACCTGTTTAGAGGTCGTAAAAACCATTAACAATGTCTTATTTGCCGTAATTCTCACGCTTGATGGGCAATAGAGTAAATAGGCAATCTTCTGGTATTTGCTCCCCATAGGCGTTCAAATGACACTCTATGAGCTCCATTATATGGCAGAAACGATACTACACTTTAATAGTGGTAGAGCTACGCTGCAGACGAATATAGCATATTGAATATAGCACAGCGAAGAATGGCATAATATTTGTCTAAAGCACGAATGGGCCGGCTCTCCCGGGGAAATACCACACTCCTGCAGAGAACCGGCGTCTGAGAGGTAGCTTACCTACTGCGCTTCGTACGGTGAGCGATCACCCTCCCCCCTCCCATTCTCACTCCCATAACGACACTTTCCTTAAAGATCGGCAACGCTTTCGCACTGCCTATGGCACTGCGGATGTCTATGAGCGGCGTTGATTGCTTTTCATCAGGTGGCACGCCTGCTCGTTTGCCTTCATATCTGAATGATAAATAAAAAAAATTGACTTTATGAATATAAATGGGTAATATTTACACTCATATATCCTTTAATTTACGTCTTTTATCCGTTAAGAATCTGAAAGTAATTCCTTGACGTTGACAATAAAAAAAGAGGATGCTTAATATTAAAACAACTGGCCATTTTCTCGCGCCTTTGTTAATTGTAGAACTGAAATGACACAGTTTTTTTAATTGCTACTAAAAAAGCAAGCCTATTTTCTGCCAGCAACAGATGCTTATCATTATAAATTGTTCGTACATGACATTGATGTGAGGAATAAATAAAATGTGAATAAGCAAACTTTATTACGTTGCTGTTTTATTTTTTTAATTCAAATTCTAATTAATTTTTCGACTTTCATTTGTCACACGTCCTTCCGCCAAGCGTATACCCCAATTACGTAATGAGGTGCCTCTTTTGTCCCTTTCTTTCTTCTAAAAGGAAATATGTTTGTCGATGACCCCTATAGCATGTGACCTCAGAAGATAAATATTTACAAAGTCAGGGCAAGCAAAGACTATTGCTAAAGCCATAATAACTTTTTATACAATAGCTTTGTAGTAAAGCATCAATATCTCATTACTGCCCATGTTGTAAAATTCTTGTGAAAGAAGCGTAGTTAAGTCGGGACGTCACTGGAAAACAACTATAATGGATTGAAAATTTCGAGCAAGAAAATGTGACCTTGTTAAAACGTGTTTTATATATATGGTTTAAATTTAAATATAACAAACTAAAACAGGACATGGACAAACACCGAGTCAATTTAAAAAAATATAACTTACAGTATAAAACTTAAGCTACTTCAAAAGGAGATGATATAAAACGGATAAAATAAAAAACTGTTATAACTGTTCCTGTTCTAGTGAAATAACAGTTCCAGTACATTGTTCCAAAATAACAACCAAAAGTATATTGCTAAATAGTTTAAGTAGAACGAATGCTTTGTCTAGAACATACCTGTGGAATGGAATCATTTCGTGTTGCTGAAATAAAAACCATCCATCATGTTTATAGTCTTGGACTGTCAGCTTGATTATGTACTCTATATTAAAATTAAACATATTTTTATTAATTCATTTGAGAGATCCGAATCCATTGGTGGTACAATCGGTAAATTATTCACCCGATTTAAACGCGCGCCCGAAAAGACGACGCCCGCGTAACGTGTTACACGATCCGGACGACGAAACAGCGTCATTCGGATCCATTCACGACACCAACACTCACACGCACCCCGGCTCTAGCCGAGCACGTAGAGTAGGGAACACTTCTACACCGGCCGCTTACACGAGATTCTCTCACATACCCGGTCGGTTCTCACCCCCTAGATCTTTGGGTCTATGGGACTAATAGGGACTATAGTTACTAAAGTTCAATCCTCTCCTACATGTTTAACGTAGAATCATGACGAGTTTAAAATCAGCACACACACATATGTGTACTTCCGACACGGCGTCAGGCCGATGGAGTCTGCAATTTGCGTAGATTCCCAATTTTATTTTACTTGCCCGCCCTGAATACGATAAAACTGTTAAAGCCAATAGGCTACCAGCATTAACATCTTCGAATCCTAATTTTATTAATTCAGACAAAACATTAAATAGTTTAAACACATTTTAACTATTAATTTATTATGTTTATAGAAAATAAAACAATTTCTATATTCACTAATAATATAATAAACAGACAGAGTAAAAAATGTCAGCAGATGCCATCTTTTTTCAAAAAAGATAACCTCCATAAGAAAGAATAAAGAAGAGCTTGTTCCGTGTTTAGTTGGTTTGGATCTGTTTACGTCCGTTGTAGAACTGGAATAGTTTTTACTCTTTAGAGATAAAACTTTCATGTTGTTACTTCTTCAAAACCTGCTATTTTTGAAATTGAATGTAATTTGTAAATTCATATTCCTCACTTCTACCATATGATACAAAATAAAATTAACAAAACGCCGTAACAAGTTCACGTCGTACAGAAATTGAAATTAGCGCAATATACTGACTGGCAGGCGTTTATTGTGTACGTTCGATGTTCACACATTCCGGACTAAGTTTAAATTTCGAACGTCCAATAGGATAGCCAGTTGGTAACCCGGCTTGGTGCGCGTTACCAGCCAGCCAGCTCGTCGCTTTTCCAGCCATCGCGAGTTTCTCAATACGTAAAAATGGTGCGTTTTTAAAAAAAAAAAAGAAAAACAATTTAAATATTTATATACTAAATACGATTAAAAAACTATTTATGAGTTGTAATAAAAAAAAATATTTGTAAGTTCTTTTTCCTTTTAATTGCAGACCACACAAATTGACGATGAGCAAATAACAAGTAAGTATATGTTTTTAATTTTATGTAATGTTAATACACGGTCAATGTATATTTGAATGTAATTTTATTTAAAAACCCATATATGTATATCCTTCTATTGAGCATGGAAATTCCGACCTATGGAGGATAGGCTATGAACCTACCATGGTTTTCTAAGGCGTTTGGCGGGACATTCATACTTATAGACCATGTGTAAGCCATATAGTTATCGGGAGTTATACCTCTGACCTATAATACGGGAGTTGAACCTCTGACCGCTACTAATAAGTGTGCCTTCGTTAGAGCCATTTACGTCGACGATTGTTCATATGTTATGTGCAAATGTATGTAAATAATGATTATGAAGCTTATATATATATATATATATATATATATATATATATATATATATATATATATATATATATATATATATATATATATATATATATATATATATATATATATATATATATATATAGTATATATACAGAGAGCTGGCAATGGTAGTAGGCCAAGCTTCTTGAATACTGGCTGACACGATTCCTGTGGTTGAAGACCATAAATTGCCCTAATACATTTTTTTTGTGCTACGAACGCCCTATTTTGGTGAGTGCTATTTCCCCACAATGTCGTATCGATTCGAAAGACCGCCGTAGGTAGCCGGTTCCACAGAGTGGTGATGCGTGAAAAGAAGTTTCGAGAGAAGCGCACCGAAGTAGATCGCCACTCATCCAGATGGTTAGGATATCTTTCTTGTCTTTATTTACGGCGAGTTATGCGGTTGTGGAATGCAGCGGCGGCGTTGATTGCTTTTCATAACTACCTACCTAATAACAAATGGTTTTTTTAAGACCTGTTACCGCAAATAAAAAAAAAACAATTTCAAAAACGTAAAAAAGCAATAAAATAACATTGGTAACTCGGAAAATAAAATCGCAAAGGAGTCGTCGGCGGACGTGGGTAGTTGTTTCACGTCGTTAAAGCAGAAATGGGTTTCGTGTAACCGCACGTAACGTTCAACTTGTTTATTGATGGGTGGCACAACGTCTGATCAAAAGTACCCTCAGCCGGCACGCTTGTATACAGAGAGTGATGAGTGTGGATGAAGCAAAGAAAGTGTGTCGAGATCGTAGCTGATCTGTGGTCTTTGCCTACCCCTACGGGAAACAGGCGTGATGACATGTACGAGTATGTATGTATGTACATCGTTTCAATTGATATGCACAAATAACGTGCATTTTTTTAATTATTTATTGTACTGTACGGATTCTAGTACAAAGGCGGGTTTACAGTATCGAAATATCGAATCGATAGGAAAACGAGATAGTAAGGTTAACTTTACAGTAGTCTTTCTTAGACTCTATTATTTCCATAGGTACCTGAGAATGCCTCGTATCGAGGCGAAAGATGTTGTGTTTGTGGTGAAAAGTGATATTGTGACTGTTTTATTGTGTGTGTTAGTGATAGTAGTAAATAGGTGGAGTGTGGCTGACGGCCGTTTTTCGGTAAGATTTATATATGTATATTATTCTATTAATCCACCTCCTTCAGGGGACCACATATTATTATTTTTCTGCTTTTGTTTGCTTATTGCAGACCTTAGCCAAGTAAAATTGTTAAAGCATAGTGGCGAAGCAACAACCAATTTCGGTGTCAAAGATCTGGTGTGGTAAAAGTGAGGTTTTATTGCCGTATCCTGTATAGATTGGGATAAACATTAAATCCGCTTGTGAATGGTAATGACGTGGTAGATTAATTTCATTCCTTCACAAACGGGGAAGCCCCTGACCCAGTAAAGGGATCCCCCTTTACTGGGTCAGGGGCTTCCCCATTTATAAATAGCTATATAGGTTGTAAATAACTAAAAACCTGTTCTTTAAACACACATTTTTGTACGTTTTTTGTATTAGAATAAAAAAAATATTTCTGAAATCCCATAACTTAATAAAGCGTAGGTCAATTGTTAATACGCAATAAGTAAGGTGGAGAAAATTAAAAATTTATGAATAAAACGTAAAATCAACACATTAATTTTTTTGCAAACGCTCCAAGAATGCAAATTGTCGTCCGTTAAAAAAGTAATAAAACCAGCAGGGGCGTGAAAACAGTTTTAGAATAGATTTAACAGATCTAGACACGTAAATAAAGCTAAGAAGAGAAACAAAACGATAATAAAGATTTTTTTGTTATGAAATATTTTGATGTGTGCATTTCTTATGAGATGACTATGAAAGAAAATACAGAAAAGTATTACACTGAGAACTAAAGGCCTGAGAAATTATTTTAGGATCACCAATTCACCCGTCAAGCGTTAGCACGGATTACGGGACCACCACTGACAGTTTGAAATAGGCCAATGTCCAGTAGTGAACCATTTAGGGCTGTATTAATTGATTGATGACTTGGTATTCTAGCCGATTTAACTATGGGGATCTCTGTCACTGATAGTCCGTCTGCTTCACTTGCTCAGAGTCGCTCAGAGAGCTATGCTTGTAGTTTCTCTGGTAGATATTATTCGGAATGAAGAAATCCGCCAGAGAACTAAAGTCACCGACATAGTTTTCCGAGTTAGCAAACTAAGTTGGCAGTTGGTTGGTCACATTTATCGGAGATCCGACAATCGCTGGAGCAGACTACTGCTGGAATTGAGACCGCGTCTCGGCAAATGCTCCTCGGCTAGATGGTGGGACGATTTACGCAAGGCGGGTGGCAGAAACTGTATGCGTGAAGCCGAAGATCGGGCTATGTGGCGCTTCTTGGGGGATGCCTATATCCATCAGTGGACTGCCGCAGACTATTGATGATGATAATGATCTCAAAAAGGTTCTACATCCTTACAAGGGCAGCAATGAATTTGTAGTACTTACAATGCAGGCAATGAATTTGTTTGGCTTCGCAGATGTCCATAGGTATTAGCGTATCACGGCTTAAATACCGCATCGGCATTTGCTTTCTTCATAAAAAAAAATCGGAATATTTCTCTACAAGCCGCACCCGATTCAACAACCCAGAGAATTTACATGTACTGCATGTAGATTCTCTGGGTCCCGAGGTCCAATTATTTTCCCCTTCTTTTACTTCGTTCTTTTCCTATTAAATCCTCATTATTCTTCCCCTTATTCCCTTACCCTAAGGTAGTTGCGATATATTCGAGTGTCCTTAGTTCATTAACGGTGGTGATTGCTTACCATTTAGTAATCCGTTTCCACTTTTGCCTACCTGTCATTTAAAATACTATTTAATAAATAAATATTTATATATAAATAATAAATAAATATTTTTGGATAACTTTATGCGAGAAATACATTAAATTGTTACTTAAATTTTACGTAAAACGCACTGAGCGTCTGATATATTGTAGAGATCGTTAACAAGCCATTTACTCCAGTATTTACGTTTATGCCATAAATTTCATAACCGAATATACGCTTGACTTTATCGCACATTGCGTATAATGCGTGGAACTCTTTTTATTAGGGCCTGCTAACGCGAAATAGGTTATTATACCAGAAAATATTTGTGTCAGAAATTAAAGGGGAACGTTTCGATAATCTATAGTATATAGTAAAAAATATAAGCTTATTTTTCGAAAGTTCTTACATATTTTATCTCACCGTAAAGAAAAGTTTAATCCTCACCGTCTGGATGAGTGAGAGAGCACACATCACAACTCTGTGGAACAAGCTACCTTCGGCGGTCTTTCCGAACCGATACGACATTGGCACCTTCAAAAACCTTGTGTAGGCTACACATACCTAAAAGGCCGTCAACGCTTCCGCGACTCCTGGGGTGTCGCGGTTGTCCATGGGCGGTGTTGATTGCTTTCCATCAGGCGACACGCTTGCTCGTTTGCCCTCCTATCCCATAAAAAAATATTAATAATTAATGTATTGGTCCCGAGATACGGGCAATCGCCCAGTTCAGGATCAACCGAAAACTAAACCTTGTATAAACACATGTATTGTTTAATTAAACAAATAAAATAAAAAAATATGTCGTAATAGTTTATACTTATTAATAAAATGCCGAAAATATTTACGGAATGTAATTACGGATATATACGGAATAAGAACATACGCTCTCACCCATTTTGTGCCTGAGAATGCTTTCAATTCATAAAATAATTATTTATTTCAAAATGTTAAAACTGTAATTATCCATATAACGTGTTTGTTAAAACACTCTTTATAATTTTTTGTGTAACTTGTGTTGTTGTGAAAAGAGAGGACTTTTCATCATCATCAAGGCATTACAGCCGCGGGCGGGCCTTAGCCTGGTCCAGTAAAGTTTTCCAGTCGGATCTTCGTTTAGCTTTTTCCCTCCACCCTCTCACACCGATTGTCATTAAGTCGTTCTCGATTCCATCTAGCCACCTGAGCTTAAGCCCTCCGCGACTTCTACTTCATCTGGTTTGCCGTCGAGTAAGCTTTTGGGTACTCTAGCCTCGTCCTTTCGTACCACGTGTCCAGCTCAACGAAGGCGTCCAATCTTAATATAGCTCGTGGTTGTAAAGAGTACGCCATCCCTCATTTTCCAATGAGAGAGGACTTTTATCAATTTTAATTTGATTTAAATTTAAAACTATCTAATTAACTTGAAAAAAGAAACAATATTTAAAGCTATAATTTGACTAATTTATTCTAAATAGCAGATATCTCTCACGAAAAGAACGTAAACTTAAAATGTCTTCAGAGACAATCTTGCGCGACGTTCGAACGTTTAGATTCCAATTTAAATAAAGCGTGACGTGTTTTATTTATATCTATAAATAGTATATCGCTTGTTGAAGTTAAGCAGAAGCTTTGCTTCTCTTTCTTCATATTTCCCGCTAGCTCGAATCTTTGACACAACCCTGATAAGAATACTAATAAATTGCAAACAAGGAAGTAGCTCTATCTGTAAATAACTTTTACCGCGGTATATGCCTTCCATTTCCCAAGTTTTGATGAGAAACTTTCGCAAGAAGCTTCCTGGCACAATTAAATTAGAGTCCATTCTTTCATCATTTTCCTTCGTTGCTTAGTTTGTTTATTTAAGTAATTGACTTTTAAACTAACCATATCTTCTATATATATAAAATTGGAAAGCTATTTTGTTAGTCTCACTAAAACTAAAAAATGGCTTAGCCGATTTCAATAAACATTCTTTATTTTGTTTGCTCTTATACAGGGAAGGTTTATGAATAAAAAAAAATATATGCAAAACCTAAAAGAACAGCTGGAAAAACGAGAAATTTAAAATTGCTTATTTTGTACTTCTAATTACTGTTAATAATGGCGTTCGTGACGATTTTATCTGACGTCTTAACTGACGTGTAAACGAAACTGTCGTTTCTTTTGTGCGATTTTTAAACGTTTATTGCATCTAAAATTGTTTTTTTTTTTTGGAAAAAATAGTAAGGAAAGAAATTTTAAGTAAAGTCGTGATTAAAATAAATTTATATAATTAGAAGATTAATAATAGCTGTTTATTAATGGAGTCAGGCGTTACTTTGCGGAAATCCATCACTATATGGACAGTCAAAAGTTTTACTTAGCTAAGATCCGCGACAAGCAAAACAATAACAGAAAATTAATAATGTGTGTTTTCCTGCTGGATAAAGTGGATTTATTTGGAACTTAAACCAAAAACTTACCGAAAATCGGCCATTATCTCTCCACCCACCAACCACTATACACAACACCAAACACACACTACAAATTTTCCACGTAGTTAACGACACGTGTTTCGCCCCAACACGAGGCATCTTCAGGCATAGTAGACTCTACGGAAGACAACCGAAAAGTGTCTTCCAGCAGGAAAACACATATTATTAATTTTCTGTTATTATTTTGCTTGTCGCAGATCTCAGCTAAGTAAAACTTTTGACTGTCCACATAATAATCGCTGATCGAAGTTATAATCACGTAAATTGTAGGTGAATCGAATTTCATAGATATAGTTACTCATAAAAGGCATTCGGCAAGAGCTCAATGATAAGGGATTGAGTTTAAGATCTGAAGTCGTGCGTTCATTCCACCTACCAACAGACTATTGCCGTGGAGCGTATTTTTCTAACAAGAACTTTAACTTAGCTTAGCTAAGCTTACATAATTGGAAAAATATATGACATATTTCATAGACAGCTCATAAGACAAATTTCTCGATTCTAAAGGAATTTACAATAACAAAGAGGTTATCTACCATTTACCTCCACAGAGTGATGAATTAATAAAATAAAATAATAAAGCCTTTTATTTCTTCCAAGATCTTTAGAAAAAATAACTAATTTAGTCCAATTTAATCCAAGCCTTTTAAGTATTAAGACTATTTGAGATTCTTTCTTTTATTTATACATTAATAAATTTTCTTGTTTAATTAAGTTATTTTATAAGTTCTTAATGAAGTATATTAATTATTCTGCAAGAACCCAGATGTGTGATGCAATACTTTAACTATATTGGGCGGAGGCTCTCTGAGAATCTTACTCATATAAACCTGAAAAATGGAAGGAAAAAGACTGAGGGGCGCATACCTACAAGGAAGCCCGATCAGGTGCTAAAAATATAAGTAATATTTTTTACGCAGTTAAATAATTGGTTAAAAAAAGACGACCGATTGGCTCAGTGGCGCGGCCCTCCGCCCACGGAGTCAATGGTCGCGGGTTCGATTCCCGCATCGGAATAAATATTTATATGGATTTTTAAATGTTTATTCCGAGTCTGGTAACCCCCCCAATCCCCTTCTTTTCTTCTCTATCCTTTCCCTTGGATGCATGGCTAGGGGCGAGCCTAGTCATAAGCGTGCCGATCGTCCCGGGGTCGGGCTCCCCCGGGGACTATGGTGCCTTACCTCAGCATGCAGGGCTCTGCTGGGGCTGACCTCCATCCTCCCTTACGTAGGATTCACTAAAGACGCATTTAATATACCTAATTTGTCAAAAATGACGGCGACGTGGTTCGCCACCCGTCACGTCCTGATTCTCACGAGGGCGAAAAGCGACCAATGACGAGCCGATTCGCTGCGATGAATGGCAGCGGATGGAGCTCTGTGGTCTCTGCCAACCCCTGCGGGGGATAGGCGTGAATATATATATATATATATATATATATATATATATATATATATATATATATATATATATATATATATATATATATATATATATATATATATATATATATATATATATAAAAATAAAATAATTGGTCTTTATCTGTTTTATAGGGCTAGGCAAACATTCAGTCGTGTTTTTATGGGATAGGAAAGTAAACGAGTAGTCGTGATGGAGCCAATCAACGCCAATAGAAAGCACCTTATAGAAAGCAATCAACGCCGCCCTAAGACATCCGCCATAAGCATTGCAGAAACGCTGCCGGCCTTTGAAAATATGTAGGCTTGTTTTTTTGATGTTTCCAATAACGTGTCTATTTTAAAACACCGCTAGAAGTAGCTGGTTCCTGGATACGGGTACGTGAAAAGAATATCATAATTCATCCAAATGGTGAATGAAACTTTTCTTTATGAAGAGTTGTGCGGTAGAGGAATTCAGCAAGTGGAATTACTCCAAACAATTCTTTGGAGTAGTTTCCGTAATAAAACGATAAAAGATGCTGCTAACCCGAACTAAATTGTTATTAACTAAAAAGAAGACGGAAATCAGAATTCAGATATACTTCTTATAGAAATAGAATGCTAGAGATTGTTGAGATATGAAAGACAAAGATAGCAGAAAAAATAATATAGGATCACGACCCTCATATCAATCCTGCTACTGAAGATCGGCGCGTTCGGCTATCGATTTTACAAAAGAAGACACATTACATTAGCGATCGACAAAAACTTCACATCAACAAACAAAACAAAAAGGAACCCACGTTGATTTGCTTTTTCTTCCGTATCGGAAATGTGCAGAACTACATAAGCCTTCCACAACTGCTGTTCCCATTTTTAGTTTATGTTCATATATGTATGTATTAAGTTGTGTTCACAATGTTAAAAGTTAAAATCTAACTACTATCTACTACTATTAAATTAATAATAGGATATATTATACTACTTTATTTGTATATAGTCAGGCGTCACTTTCGGAAATATTTTATTTTAATCAAGTTTTTTTAATGCCAAGATCATTAGAAATAAATTATAAATATGATATAATATTGCATAGTTACGAACCAGTATATAAACGTAACGACTCTAAATTTTTGCCGTAAAACAACTATTATAAAATTCGTCAATCACCTCATTAAATTACAAAAATATACACATACATACATATCGTCACGCCTGTTTCCCGTTAGGGTTGGCAGAGACCACAGATCCCCATCCGCTACGATCCCGGCACACCTTCCTTACTTCCTGCACACTCCATCCTTCCTCTCACATTAATCGTAGCGAAACAGCTGCTAATAATACTACAATGTTAAAGATGCTACACAACTTCTATAATATATACTACACATGTTTCATCTCAACACGATGTATATTCAGGTATAGTAGACTCTACGAAAGATTGATCATCGGTTGATCCATACCGAATTATTTTATCTTTATTCTCGCATCTCAAAATCCTATCTGTAGTGTGATTTGATAAGATGCCTCCCATGCTCATTTACCTCCTTTTTCAAAAATTAAATCGTCTTATCAGTTTTCGTATTTCAAAATTCCGAGAATATAATATATTTTCCAGAAATATAAAAAAGTTTATAATATTGTATAATATATAAAATTTAATATTATATTATAGTTTATAATATACAAAATATTATATTTAAGTTTATAATATATAAAATATTATATTATATTTTAATGTATAAAAAAGAGTCTTAGGATAGGACGAGTAAGCATGTTGTCTGATGGAAAGCATTCAACGTCGCCCACAGACATCCGCGACACCATAGGCTTCCGACCGGCAACGCTTCCTTGATAAGGAAGGAAGATATGTGAAGGCTTGTTTTTTGACGGCTCTAATGTAGCATCAGTTCGTAAATACCGCCAAAGGTAGCTGTTTCCACGGGGTGGTAGTGCGTGAAAAGAAGTTTCAGAAAAAACGCTCCATAATGGATCACCACTCATCCAGATGATGATGATCATCCAGGGATGGAAATTTTCTTTGTGGCGAGTTACGCGATATTCCACATTCAGCGTTTATACCAAACAATTCGTTGAGACACACCTCGTGGTAACAGCTACAAGAAATGCTGAGAGATTAAATATCCCTCGGCAGTGTTAGTGATTTAAGCCGGTCGGCTTAAATCACTAACACACATATTAACGTACGCATAGACACACGATCACAAACTAAAGAGGGCATTATTCTTCTTTTTTTGTCATTAAAATTATTATAAATTAGTTAATATACATAACTACACCCAGCTCGAAATCCATCGGCAACACAACCTTGTATGTACGCATGTATTGTGAATGACAAATAAAATAAATAAATAAAAATAAATAAAGTATTACGTTACATCAAGCTTAACATTTATTTTTTCTCGGCAGTGCTCAGGCGAGCCTTCAGCATGTTTGACTCGAGCAAACAGGGCCGAATCGAGAAGGAGAAGGTGAGGACAATCCTCAACACCATGGTGCATAGCTTTGACGACAACGAGCTTGATCAGATGCTGGACAACGAAGATGTTGACGGTAAACAATTTATTGTAATATCTATTGTGTAACATACCCCCCAAATTTCACAGATAACTATATTATAGAGTTTGGAATATACTCCCTATATAAAGACGACACGACCACATATTTCAAAGCACACAGAACAAAAAAAAATCGGATTTCATTTGAATGCGACAATTTCAATATATATGGAAATTACCCTTATATATGGAAACCCTTATAATAGGAAATACTAATAATATGCAGGTATAGTCCTATATACCGGAAAATATCACTTATATCGTAAAAGTCTCGAGACTATCCCCAAAAACAGAAAAGACAAAATTTTAGCACATAACAATGACATCAACAACCTTACTTTATTGGTGTATTTTAACAAATGGCCGTTTAATTTGCCATGTGGTTCTCGGTATAGAATAGCCAATAGAATAGCCATACCATTTCACCATGGATGACGTTAAAGTCATCTATGTATGCGAGGTAATAAAAAACCAATGGACGGGCAGCGTCTATTTGACTAATAAAAACTAATCTATGATTTCCAATCTACTGACTAAGCGTGTGGTTGAGGTTAAACACCCCTTATTCTTAAGATCCATGTTCAAGTTGACTGTTATGGCTTTATTTGATTGGAGACGTTTTATCAAGAACAGCTGCTTACCAATGAATTAAGGCAATATCCCTAATTTGAGGGACTATATCCATGTCAGCATGATGGAAAGCAATTAACGCCGCCCATAGACATTCACAGCGACATAGGCAGTGCAGAAGCCTTGCCGACTTTTAAGGATAGTGTCATTATAGGAGGGGAAGGTGGGGGGAGAGGAAGGGGAGGGGGACTGGTGTTGGGCCTCCAGAACTCAGCCGTTCACCGTACGAAGCGCGGTAGGTAAGCAAACAGTCAGACGCCGATTTTCTGCGGGAGTGTGGTAGTTCCCCGGGCAAGTCGGCCCATTCAACAGGCTACAGACAAATATTATGCCATTCTTGACAAAGTATTTAGCTGCAGCGTTGCTCTATCACTATCGAATTATGGCTTATAATTATTATGGCTATATTACATTGTAGACTTTTTATAGAGAAGTATCAGCTAACAACAGCGGTCCACCTAAGTTTTGTAGTGGCAGAGCCATAGTAGTACAAATTGGCTGGTTCTACCGTGAAAATACCGTAGAATATCAGTGTGTTAAGTCGTTACCACGTTTCGTTTGGTGAGTGCAGGGATTTGGAAGGCTTATTCCTTTCCTAATCTTTACTTCCTTATTTTCCATCCATTGAATACTTCTTCCTCTCCCATTATTCACACCCTTAGTCTAAGGTAGGCAACGCATTTGCAGGGGTCTTAATATCGATCAATGGGTTACGCTGGTTGCTTGCAATCTAGCATTCATCTTGCTTCTTGACCTATACCATAAAAAAAGTTGGAATGATAATTCAAACGGCAATCCTACGGTGCGAAACTTCTTTCCACGCACCAGCACTCGGTGGAACCAGCTATCTTCGACGGTTTTTTCGTAGCGATACGACATTAGCCCCTTCAAAAAACAAGCCTACACATACCTAAAAGGCCGGCAACGCTTCCGTAACTCCTGCGGTATCGCGGTTGTCTATGGGTGGCGTTGATTGCTTTCCATCAAGCGGCACGCTTGCTCGTTTGCCCTCCTATCCCATAAAAAACATCCTTTATACTTACTAATCATCTTTTGATACTAAATGTATACTCAAACCGTCAACAGACTTCACACTGGGGACATTAAAATCGGTAACACACGCCAAGCAGTCATAACAAAAATAGCATCCCACTAAACTTGTCAGCGTAATGCGTAGACTGTCCGAACTTTACGATTTGTTCACGGCTAACAGGCAATTGCCGGCTCTCAAAGACATTTGCAGCTTTGATGTTTTCGGTATGTCGTTAGGTATACGTTTTGAATGCGATTTAAGGATTTGGGACTCCTACCTTGAGCTGATGGCGGCCACCGTGAGGTTTTAGTCGGTAGACGCACAAATACCGGAGCTCGACATAACACGGCTGTCTCCCCCCCCCAAATAGCACGATTTCCCCACGTAAAAAAAGGTACACGCTTTCAGCGGTATAGTATTCATGTCAGTAAAGACTGGGGTGTCGTAAGAGGCGACTAAAATCCAAAAGCAGGCGGTAGCTTACAACAGAGTAGATGGGCTCCTAAGCATTGGTATGCAACTTCTCAGTGATCTCAGTGTTCGTTAAACGACTTAGAGAATAGGTCGTAACCTAGGTAATTCCTTATAGCAGGAATCATAAGGTGAGGTCCTGGGTGGGGGAGCCGGGGACCGAGCGACCGACGGGCTCAAAAAACTGACGGCTGATGTATTTTTATATATATATAGTATATATATATATATATATATATATATATATATATATATATATATATATATATATATATATATATATATATATATATATATATATATATATATATATATATATATGTATATATGTATATATATATATATATATATATCATATATATATATATACACGGCTGAAAGAAAGAATATAAAGACGGCGAGTATCTACAACAAAAGTGTTTAATAACTGTTTTGTTTGGAAGACTTCACAATGCAACCATAAGACGCATTAGCAAAGGCTGCATTATAGCAAGATACAAGTTCTAGTTCGGTCCGCGTCCCTGATTTTTCTCGCACAGTTTTCAAATTGCATTAAACAGTAATGGATAACATAACAAAATATCTAAAGTTTTAAATAGCATATATTCCTGTTGGGAACACCGAAATCTCATGTGGCAGTTTAAAGTTCGAACGTTACCTTAATTGCCTGTCCATCGAAGTCAGTTGCGGTAGTGGAGAGCTTTCGAGATGGTGCGGTATATTAAACAAAGGGTTTAACTTTGCTTTTTTATATCCATAAGTCCCCGAGAGTTACAGTTTCTCATCTTACCCAAAGGTAGACAATGTATCTGAAGTGTCCTTAGTAGGTATTGCATATTTCCATGGTTACCGATAATTCCTTACTACCAGAAGACCAAAAGACTGACCAGACAGACCAGAATAATCTACGTCTTCCAAAAAAAAACATCATCATTATTATTTTTGTGTCTTTAAGGTGACTTCACTCTATGCCCTTGACATAACGTACTTGTAGAGCCACGCTGCAGACGAATACTTTGTCAAGAATGGCATATTATTTGTCGGTAGCGTGAATGTATTTATTCCGAGTCTGAGCATTGCACCAAATCTTTGTCCTCGTGGGTTATTTTTTTAAAATATCGGGAGGCAAACGAACAAGTATGTTGCCTAATGAAAAACAATTAACACCGCCCATAGACATCTGCAGCATCTTGGATATTACAAAAAAAAAAAAAAAAACTAAACCTACTCATATCTCAAAGTTACGCAGCTTTGAGATATGAAAATAAACCTAGATTTTTTTTTAAATTTCAAATTTCGAATTGACATTTCTGTATCAATTCGAAATTTGAAGGTAGTTCCATAGAGTGTGTGTGCGTGAAATGAAGTTTTGGGAAAAAAGCACTGTACTGAATGACCGTTTCTCCAGACATCGAAAAAATAAAAAATTAATAAATATTAACCAGTGAAACTACTATTATAATTAATTCTAATACTATACTAAATATTTAACCAAGAAACATTTTATGCCACTTGTCAGATTAAAATTATTTTCTTATTGTTTTGTTTATTGCTATATTATATTATTAAGGTTTTAATTTTATTGTAAAGAGTATCATAAAAAAGTTTTCTCATTTCTTTTCATAATTTGTTATAAATTATATGAGAAAACAAAATTAATTCAGTCCCATCAACGCAGTGTGTGTAAGTTGTGAATGACAATTTTCGAATGCTGTCAATCTGGTACGCGTTATACCCAGCCGCTAATTGAAGGGTGCTCGTTCCTTGGCTTGAATTATCACCTCGTAATTTACTTCGACGAAACCGAGTGTCGGAACGCGACGGGCGATACTTTTTAATGACGTGTTTACTAAAATTTAATTAATACACTAGGTAAAGCTATTAGGTGGTCTGAAACTCTTTTAAAATTATTTTCTCATTATTTATGGCATAGGAAGGCAAACGAGCAGGCGTGTCACCTGATGGAAAGCAACCAACGCCGTTCATAGACATGCTGCAACGCCATAGGCAGTGCGGAAGCGTTGCCGACCTTTAAGGAAAATGAAATTATGGGAGTGGGAATTGGAGGGGGAGTGAGAGTGGGAATAGGAATCGGAGGGGGAGTGGGAAGGGGAGGGTGTTGGGTTACTAATAAAAAATTACGTCATCTCTTTAAAAATATCTATATATATTTTGTATTTTTCGTGTAACACAACAGGTGTTGGAATGATTAGCGCTGTATTTAACCAACTACAGCATTAAAGCTGATCTAAGGCCTATTCTTTGGCCCATTAATGTTAATTTTAAAGTTATTCCGAAAATTTGTGTAGTACATTACATTAATTTTTAGCTTACTTTTTATTTTGATTGTTACTTTTGATGTTGTTTGTATTGTGCCTAGAAGTTATAATCTATCTATCTATGTATGTAATAAGTATAAAAAATATTTTAGAAAATAATCTTCAGAAATTTTTACGTTTTCCGCATCGCATAGCCGGCGATAAATTCGGACCTTATTTGCAATTCTAAACGGCTGCGGTACGTACTGGATTGGAAACAAATTATTCTGAGAAGCAAAAATATTACCTTACCTGAGGTAAGCTTTTACAGAAAAAGAAATATGTCGATACGTTAGGATTCGTTGTAATGTATTCCGATAAATGTAAAATATTTTCACAAGTACTTGCCGAGTGATTACGACGTTGGATTTTCTTTTCTCCACCGTTCCGTAAAAGATGAAAAGAGGAATGCCTAAAGAATTATAAGTGGGCTTACATTAAATATCTTCATCGCAGTTTCAAGTACGCAGCTACAGAGTGTTGGAATAATCTGCCACCTTTATAGCTTTATCTTGACGTATAATTCTAAGATAAAATATAATTTTAAGAAAGGCCAGGTCAAGAGTACCCTCAACTGGCGGGCTTGCATGAGGAGAATAATGAGTGTGGAGGAAGCAAGGGAAGTATGCCGAGATCGTAGCAGATGGAGATCTGTGGTCTCTGCCTACCCCTACGGGAGACAGGCGTGACGATATGTATGTATGTATGTATAAAATATAAGTTCTTATTCTTGAAACAACAAAAAGATGATCGAGAGAATCAAAACGAAGAGATCCGTTCAACTTTTTATTATTGTTATTAATTTATTTTATTATACATTTCTTTTTTATTTTCCTCGTGGTTGCGTCGAGAATATTCTACACTGCTTAAGTTTTTTTTTTCTTTTATTTGATGGCAATTAGTTATAACTATTATGCCTTTCTCAAGTAAAATACGATAACATCAAATCTTTTGAAATATTACCAGTCAGCTTATCACGCATTTATTTCATATTACTTTATTTATACGCTTTAATCGAAGTATATTGTATAATACACCACCACAATTAAACAATATAACTGATAATAATATAAGATTATGAAAATGAAATAAAAACACAACGTCACTTATGTAAGTTGGCGGGAAAAGTCTAACATTTGCTTATGATTTATGTATTTTTGCTTTTTTTAATTCTTTTTATTTATTTATTATAATTTTAGCCAGTAGCCAGTCTTAGTCATAATTTTTTAATTTAAAATTTATAATTTAGTTTGTCTGTGCTGCTTTGTGGATTTTCCAATAAAATTTTTCTTTTTTTCTTCAAATATCAAATTGGACAGTTTTGACTCGTAGTATCTCCTATATATAAATATATCCTACTATTTCCTGCTTTAGTGATTTCTTAATCGAACCACAATTTCTGTTTATTAATTTACTTAGTAGCACCAATAACTAATATATTGAAAACTATATTTTTAAAAATGTGATAATATAAGGAATAAATATTAACTTTTCTAAGGTGCGATCTAAAATGCGAGTTCGGAAAGAAAATTTTTGGGCGATGAGATAGTCCATAGAATTTTTTAGGTTTTCTGAATTCACAAAATGATACATATAAGAGCATTAATTAAACTTAATATCAAATTCAAAGCGCATTTTCTCGTATCTTTATCCGCAAAAGACGTTAAACCAACACATTAAGATAATCCAAAAGCTTAAGATGAAGATACGCCGGTAACGACTTAAGGATTTACAAGTCTTACATTTAAATTATTTCCTACGAAGATCATTATGTTAACTTTAAATTTACATATCGATTACATTTATATAATGATACTCCAGCCTTCAGAATCAAAAAATTACCAATTTTCTTCGAAACTATGTTTTTCTAAGAGTGCCTCTCCGACTTGCGAAGGTCGGCAGGCAATTCAGCACAGCTTTCCTCCTCCTTCGCGAGATGCAGCAGTTCTGGAGCACTCGCTATCCCGGTCCCCTCTCTGATATTACGTAGCCAAGACATTCTTTTTCGACTAACTTGTCTTTTGCCCGCGATTTTTCTCATCGTGATTAATTACTATTACAAATTTACACAACGATTAAAAAGGACAAGTTTCATCTTGTTGAAAGAGCTTCGAGCTACTTAAAAAATAATTATTGGCATATTGTATTTGAAGAAATAACTAACTTACACATTAATAACTCAAAAAACCCTTCTGTCAGTTGAACAAATTTTAAATTTGATTAATTGAACCCCGAAACGCGGTAACACAGAAAAAATACCACTTACACCGATATTATGTACGAGTGTGGTATTGCCCCGGTCCAGTCAACGCATTCGTGCTAGACTCTGCCACTAATAAAGTGCTTCATATGATTAAGACAAGAGATCAATCGAAAACACCACCAATAAATATAATGAGGCATTTTTTTTAACAGCCCATATATGTCCCATTGCTGAGCACAGGCCTCTCCATTTCTGGAGGAACGGACTTTAACCCATCACGCTTGCCCATTGCGGATTGGTGGGGTTACTAGACTCGGAATAAATATTTGTAATCCACACATATATTTATTCCGATGCGGGGATCGAACCCGCGACTAGTTTTTTTTATCGAACCGCGATTAGTTAGTCAGGCATTGCTTTGCAGAGATCTATTATAAAGATGGACAGCCAAACTTACTTGTACCAAGATCCGCAAACACATCTGAAAAATAGTATTATGTGTTTGCGAAGAAGTGTATAGAGAATTACTTTTCGAGGAACGGGCATCAGCAAATACTCCAATATTTCGCCATGGTCAATAACTTTGATAACGTTAAACACTAATAGTAGAGCCACGCTGCAGACGAATACTTTGTCAAGATGGCATATTATTTGTCTGTAGCATGAATGGGCCGGCTCGCCCGGGAAAGTACCACACTCCCGCAGAAAACCGGCGTCTGTGTGATAGCTTAGCTACCGCGCTTCGTCCGATGAGCGGTTGAGTTTTGGAGGCCCAACTCTCCCTACTCCCCCTCCCATAATGACACTTTCCTTAAAGGCTGGCAACGGTTCTGTACAGTGCCTATGGCACTGCGGATGTCTATGGGTGGCGTTGATTGCTTTCCATCAGGTGACACGCCTGCTAGTTTGCCTTCCTATCCCATAAAAAAACACACAAACACACAATAACTACTTTTCAGTACAAACAACGCGGGTCGCCTCGACACAAGGTATCCTAAGGTGAAATAGACTCCGCGAAAGACAATTGTGGCATTATGGTTGGTTTTCGCACATTTGGCAGATCTTAGCAAAGTAATTTTGACTGTCTACCACCAATAAATTATAAAAAAATATAAAAATACTTTTTTCGAACTTAAATATACAAAAAAAGATTAAAATTAAAAGAGATATATAATTACAGGTTCCGGAAAGCTCAATTTTGATTCGTTCGTTCGAGTCGCGACACACTTTTTGGACGAAGATGATGAAGCCTTGCAAAAGGAGCTTAAAGAAGCTTTCAGGCTGTACGACAAAGAAGGTAAATTAATAACTTCACAATAATGTTTTAACTTATTCATTATTGTTTTTCTATCTACATTTCTTTTTTCATTTTTGATATTCGTGATCGTACATTGTTAGTAATAACTAAAGAGCCTAGTTTTTCTACTACACAGAAAATCTGTGAACTAGAGATTTTTTATTGTATTGTATGCGTATTTATGTGTATTTGAGTATGAGTAGTAGTATATATATGGATGTATGTGTTTGTATATGTGTGTGTCAGTATGAATGTCGTTACTGTGGTCCGCGACCTGACCACGTTGGTTCTTGCTGAAAACCAGCGCCAAGTACTCCAATAGAGCGCCCGGCATATGCTGAGCAAGAACCATTTTATGACACTTGTTTGATTAAATTTATTTTCTTTGTTTTGTTTTTTTTACATTATAATATTAGTAAGGTTTTTAGTGTCATAAATAAAGTTTTTCTATTTCAATTTCTATTCTGTAACAGGTGTAAAATTCTAAAAATAAAGGTATTATTATTAGTGATAAAAAAATATCAAAGACATATTAAAGTTATAAACAACTTTATCAGGATGAATAAAAGAAAATCTCTCTTTCATTAAGTAGATGGAGAAGTAAAATAAATGGTTATGTTCTTTTAATATGAGAAAGGAAGTCAATTGAGCAATCGAGTCACCTATCGGAAAGCAATCAACGCCGCACGTAGACATCAATACCAGTGATATTAAAAAGCGTTGTCATTCGTTGAGAAATATATAGCTTTGTTTTTTAAAAGGCTAAAGATTTATACTTTACTATAATAGCTTTTGCCCGCGGCTTCGCTCGCATAGAATTTACTCTGCCACTTTAAATTTCGTGACAGATCATTTTAAATAAATATATATATTTTTTTACTTAATTTATGGTTCACGATTTTGGTCGTAGTGGCTTCCACGTAAAAGGTAGATATATGCTGTCGCGGACTTTTATTTAGAACTATTCAAGACTAACAATCCTACGGTACATCATCTTTATGTAACTTCAATGGTTTAGGCAGCGTACGCCAAGATAGCTCTCAGACGTCAGATATTTTTCCGATATAATTGACATGTATCGTTATATTACAACCAAAATTACATAAAATCATTATAAATTGTAGCCTATATGTTATTCTGATGTATAACCAATATTATTGTAAAGTGTTATCTAAATCCGTCCAGTAGTTTTTTCGTGATAGAGTAATATACATACATCCATACTCAAAACTTTCGCATTTATAATATTAGTAGGATGTAGGCAAGCCATAGTTATGTAGACTTGTGTTTTTTGAAAGTCCCAATGTCCTAACGGTGCGCAAATACAGTTCCAATTAAACGTAAACCAGAATTATGTATTTTTTACTAACAACTTCATTTTGGCAATCTTTCACAGTACAAATACATATGTGTGTGCGTGTTTGTACGTATGTATATCCTTAAATATTGTCTTTGTTTATTAATATTTTTTTTCTCCTTTATCATTATAACGATAATGTATCACCGACCTACTTCAAATTATCTTTTTAACATTGTGTCCATCCTAAGGTTGTCTGGAAGAAATCGCTATTAGCTATAAGACCGCCATTTGTTTATAAATATTACAATCAATAATTGTATAGATATAAAGAATATATAATAATATCTATCTATCTATCTATCTATTTCTATAAAATCATAAACAATATAATATGTGTGTAGGCAAAGCATTCTTACATATTGTACATCCTTTATTACTGAAGTACAGACGATTCCGCACATTTTGTCTTAGGGCCGCATTTTATGAGGCATATAGATAAGACGTAACATGTTTTTGGGCTTTAGGATTGTAGCGGAAGGCATTTGTAGAACAAACTTAATACCTATACTTTCGAAATGTTTGTTCAGCATTATTTGGTATAATTTAGACTTATTTTTTTTATAATGGCACGTTTAGAAAAAGGAAAAAAATTCCAAGACACACTTTCTTTTAAAAGAGCTTAAATGCTAAATAAAAATTTAATTTAACATAGAGAAAAAATATATATCTCCGCCCGTGGAGTCAATGGTCGCGGGTTCGATTCCCGCATCGGAATAAATATGTATATGGATTTATTAATGTTTATTTCGAGTTTGGTAATCGCCACAATCCGCATTTCCTTTCCTGCCCTTTCCTTTCTTCTCTATCCTTTCCCTTCCTCTCCGCCAATCCACGGTCTGTCGTGTCAATGGATGCGTGGCTAGGGGCGAGCCTAGTCGTAAGCGTGCCAACCGTCCCGGGATCGGGCTCTCCTGGGTACTACCTCAGCTTAGTGCCTTAGCTCAGCATGCAGAGCTCTGCTGGGGCTATATATATATATATATATATATATATATATATATATATATATATATATATATATATATATATATATATATATATATATATATATATATATATATATATATATATATATATATATACATATATATATAGTTCTTATTTAGCATAAGCCAGTGAACCCCTAGTGGAACTAAAAGACCATTATCGTATAGTTGTGGTAGTAAACGGCACTTCAATATCAATCAATATCAGCCCGCGGCAGTCCACTGCTGGACATAGGCCTCACCCAAGGCGCGCCACCTATCCCAATCTTCGGCTATACGCATCCAGTCTCTGCCAGCCGCCTTTATCGCGCAGATCGTCGCTGCATCTAGGTCTATCGTCTACGTTTGCCGACTCGCAGGCTCCACTCCAGCACTCGTCTACTCCAACGATTGTCGGTTCTCTGACAAACGTGTCCACCTCATTGCCACTTCAGTCTGCTAACTTGACGAGCTATGTCGGTGACTCTGGTTCTCCGGCGAATTTCTTATTTCCGGCGCTTATTACAATATAATTGAAGGACATTATAATTTGTTTATATATATTGAATGATGATGGATTTGACAGAGTATCTTAAAAAAGGCACATACAATACGTACGTCGGGATAAAATAATAACAACTAATTTGTTCTTACTTAAATACAACTTCGGGGCATTTAAGAGACTAGGATATGTGTTCACAAAAGCCCAAAGCTCAAGGCAAGGTGTTGAAGATGTGTATGGGCGACGGTGATCACTTAGCACCAGGAAACCCACATACTGTCTGGTCTGCTATAAAATAAAAAAAACTTTCACCTCATGGGACATGTACAGCCGTCTTTTATTATTAAAAAATTACCACTACAACGAATTAAACACACCACATATCGATGCAAAAAATCGAAAACGCAGTAAACCGCAAAATGAAAACTTACCGTCAGAGATACAAAAATATTTTAAGATTTATGAAAAAAAAAAGTATGCGATCACTCAAAAACAGTCCGTTTCGAAGCTGTACAAAATTTTCTATTTGTATTAGAGCTGTGAGACTCAGACCATTCAACGCAGTATTCGTTCTGATCTGAATAAGCAATAATTTTTATTGATATCTGTATCATTTACAGCGTTTTCACTTTTTATATTATATTTCCATTATATAGAATGTCTTATATAATGAAAGAACCTGTAAAAAAAATAAAATGGAAGAAGGATCGATGGTAGAATTATGTTATATGTAGGTCGAATTCAACGCAGTATTTTTTTCTGTTCCGAATACGCTATAAAAAAAAATTATATAGTTTACAAAGGTTTCGCTTTATTCGTAAATATACAATATAATGAAATCGGTAGCTATAATACAGATTGCATGTCAAGAGTCTTTTAAAGAAAACTCCTTCGCGTTAATACGTGAATATTACCAACCTATTAGTAATTTAATTCAACAAAAGTGAAGGTTACGGCAAAAACCTAGAGGTGAACATTGTTCCATTAATGACAAACTGTTACTAAGCCAAAATATAAAGTTTTACATGAGTGGAAATATATAAATAAAAGTTTTCTGATAGATAATACAATATAAATATTGCACCATATAATTCAGAATAATATTTATTTTATATTTAAAAATAAATTTTTACCACCAGAACCAAAACAACTATGAAATTTCTGACAAAATTGCATCTGATCACACAGAAACACTTGGTTTCAATGCTGTAAAAAATTTCTACTACTTTCAGATCGCGGATCACAGTGACATGTCGTCACTCACACACATACATATACATACATTCATATGTATACTATTACTCATACTCATATACACATACACATAAATACACATACAATTCATATAAAATTATGTTATATGTAGGTTGAATAATTGGTATTCTCTTCTTAGTAAAAGTTATTGAATTTTATTTACATACTATATCGTTTGTATTTGGTTTATTGTTTATTTTTCACAACCTAATTCTGCCACCGGATCCTCAATATTATTGACTAATAGGTTATTAATTTTGATACTGAATGCCTCACTATCAATTCGCTCTTGACAAGCACGGTGGATTAATACCCATTCCCCCAGAAATAATGAGATCCATTTCTAGCAGTAGAATATTTATAGGTTATGAAAAATATCATAAATATAGTAATTGCTATTTTTGAAGCTGATAATAGTAGAAAAATTAGCTTATATGGCTTGGGCAAATAGAGAGGATGGATAAAAAACGACTGATAAAAGAAATTTACGTTGCGGATGCGGATGGAAGGGTCAGTAGGGGTAAGTTTTCAAGATAGACCTGGGCTACCCCTACGGGAAACAGGTGTGAGCGTGACGTGTGACGATCACATCTCTTTCCCTTAGGGGTAAACAGAGACCTCCATCTGATACGATCCCAGCACACTTTCTTTGATTCATCCACACTCATCACTCTCATACAAGCTTGTCGGTTAAAGCTACTTTAGCGCAGGTCTATCTTGAAAACCTATGTATGATAATCGTAATCGAGATCGCATCGATGGAAACAATGATTTTCGCATCACTAGTGATAGCTTTGCGATTCAATATGGCGTACTATTCCTGACGGCAATATGTATTTTAACATAAGTGGTGAGTAAATTCGTTTGCTGAGTAAATTATTGCGGTTGAATTCGTGTACGCCCACTCCAATTACAATTTCGAAATTATAATGCATTCTAACAATTCTTGGCTAAATAAAAATGACTCATCCGTAGTATCGTATGCTTTTATTCATTTTCTTTTTTTCTTTGATGGCAATTAGTTATAACTATTATGCCAGTGTCAAAGAAAATACAATAATATCAAATCTCTTGAAATGTTACAAGTCAGATTATCACGTTGTCTTGATAAAATGGTGGCTATTTTACCAAAACTTTCTATGGACTTTTTCAGTCAACTTAAAAAGTCACGATACACGCATTTATTTCATGTCACTTTACTTATCATTCATTACACTTTATTCGAACTATATTGTATAATACGCCACTATAATCAAACAATATAACTGATAATAATTTAAGATTATTATTATTATAGCCTCTTTATTTCCATAATGAATAATATATTAAACAAGTATATCACATGTTTAATTATTACATAATATGTGGATGCATTAAAAAATAAATTTATTTATTTATCATTTAATAGTAATATATTTTTTTAATAATTTAAGATTATGGAAATGAAATAAAAACACAACATCACTCATGTAAGTTGGCGGGAAAAGATCTTTTATTCATTTATATACGCTTTTGTAGCAGCAGAAGATAGTTATGTAACTTTCGAAAATCATAATACAATTAATAAATTCTCGGAACAACACACACCGCACAATTATAGAAAAGCGCGGCTCGCGGGAATTTCAGAGCGCTTACCGAAATTGTTTTCATGAATACACCAGCGCGGAAAATGATATTTTGTTTCAATTTTATGATGGCACACAACAATGAATTTTCGACGATAATTTTTCGGAATAAAGAAGAACGATCGATTTTGCTACTAGCTTCTGGCTACCAGCCAACTGCAATCCTTAGCATTTTATTAAATATCTGGGCACAAATTTAAATTTTATAATTTTTGATAGAGTCACGCTGCAGACGAATACCTACTTTGTCAAGAACGGCATATTATTTGTCTGTAATGGGCCGGCTCGCCCTGGGAAGTGACACACTCCCGCAGAAAACCGGCGTCTGAGTGGTAGCTTAACTACTACGTTTCGTACGGTAAGCGGCTGACTTCCGGAGGCCCAACACCCTTTCTCCCATCTCCTCCTCCCCTCCTATTCCCACTCCGATAATAACACTTTCCTTAAAGGTCGGCAACGCTTCCGCACTACCCATGGCACTGCTGATGTCTATGGGAGGCTTTGATTGCTTTTCATCAGGTGACACGCCGGCTCGTTTGCTTTGCTATCCCATAAAAAAAATCAAAGTACTTTAATTAGCGTATATGTATATGTATTTGATATGCTTATATGTAGATATACAATGTCTCTGTATATCTACATATAAGCATATCAAAGGCTCAAAGAGCTATGGAAAAAGCTATACTCCAAGTACAGCTAATTTATCTGGGTGATATGATTTGAAATGAAAAAATCCGCTAGAGACATATACTTTCGACTAAACGAGCTGGTCACGTTTGTCGCAGATTCGACAACCATTGGAGTGGACGAATCGTTAATGTATGTCACATTTCTAAGGCTAGTAGTGACTTAGTGGCCTCTCAAATCAAGTGGATACTCTACTGGGATCTCAATCGGAATGTTCCAATGGGTCATTTAATTAAAGTAAAACCTAGTACTTATACTAGAATATATCGTGTAGGAGATGAAACCTATGCGTTTGCTAGAAGCTACAATGTGCATGTATATTATAGTTTGTAGAAATCTGTCCTTCTGTGAGAGAGATTATGTCTCAGAGTTTACTGAACATAGAACAGTAAAAAAGCTAACTACTGTTGGAATAGAACAGTGCTGTATTAGAGATCATATCTCGGTAAACGTAGTGTGGAACACGAACCGATTGGATTAGGGTGACGATTTGCAAAGAGCAGTAGAAAATGTATGCGTAAAACCTGATAATGATATTTATAAGGATGCTTAAGACACATAAATTTCAATAATTAAATATCATGCTATGCATACGCGATTCTAAAATCCTAAGAGTTTGATGATAATAAAAAATAAGCCAAGTGGACATGCGGTAAAATCAATGATTATGGGATAGGAGGGCAAACGAGCAAGCATGTCGCCTGATGGAAAGCAATCAACGCCGCCCATAGACAACCGCGACACCGCAGGAATCGCGGAAGCGTTGGCGGCCTTTTAGGTATGATTCTGTATAGATTACATTTTTTCTAATGGAGACCAAAATATGTTTTTTCCTTTATTTACTATTTAATTCATCACAAAAAAGAGATAAATAAACAAACAAAAAATAAATATTATAAATAACCGTTTTCAACAAAACAAGCTTAAAACAGCTGTTTTAAAATTTATAAACAAAAAAAAGGATAAAAAGAAATACACCAGAATATAGCACATATTTTGTGTGAGACAATAATATAACGATAAATAAGCAAAAAATAATAATTTTTTTCTTAAATGATTGTAATTACAGGCAACGGCTACATTCCTACGTCGAGTCTGCGCGAGATCCTGGCGGCTTTAGATGACCAGCTCACTCCCGACCAACTTAATGAAATGATAGCGGAAATCGACACTGACGCTTCAGGAACTGTTGACTTCGATGGTGAGCATTTATGAATATAATTATATCGTCGGCCTTATTATCAGAATTCATCATTATCATCATGAAGGCATTACAGCCGCGTGTGGGCCTTAGCCTGGTTCATTAAATTTTTTCAGTCGGATCTTAGTTTGGCTTTTTCTCTCCAGCCCCTCGCACCGATTGCCTTTAGGTCGTCCTCGACTCCATCAAGCCATCTGCACTTAGATCTTCCGCGGCTTCTACGACCATTTGGTTTGCCGTCGAGTAGACGTTTTGGTACTCTAGACTCGTCCATCCGTATCACGTGTCCGTATCCGTACTTTTCTTCGTGGTACTACTCCGGGTGAGCCGGCCCATTCATGCTGCAGACAATAATACGCCATTCTTGAGAGTCCAAAGTATTCGTATGCAGCGTGGCTCTACCACTATAAAAGTTCTGCCAACCGCTCTACGCATATCGTAACTCTATCTGGCTAAGGAGTGGTAAGACGCGGTCTTCACATCAACCTACTGTAATGGTTGTAGGTTCTCTGACAAATGTCACCAGCCTATTGCCACTTCAAAAGCTAACCTTAATTCGTTAAGTAAATGATACGTTTAAAAAAATAATCTTCAGTTTTTTAAACGGAATTTGACACCAGAGCTCTTGGTTTAGAAGCTTGAGTGAAGTGACTGTTTAAATGGGTTTATTTGATTTGACACCTCTAAAGATTAAAATAATATACTTTTTTATAATATAATCAGCACGATAGTTGGTAAATGAGAAACAAAATAATTTACTAGTTTCACTCATATCACAAATAGCAGACGTATTTCGTTGAAACTTCATGACTGATGATTTTATAGCTTGGGTGAGATCCAAACTTTACGTGTGACTCAGATATAAGGAATGACTTTCAATTTCTTTGATAATCTAATATAAAAATGCTATTCAAAGTAGAGACTTAAATAAATTAGATCTGTTATTGTAATTTGGGTGCGTTAGATTAATTACATTTTTTATTGTATATATGTTTTAAATATAAATGGGATATATGTTAAATACTAAAATAATCTCCTTGTCTTCCGTTGCAGTAGTATCATATCCCTATCATCCTTTCTAAATCCATCTTTCCTTTCCCCTGCTCTTTCCTTTCTTCTCTATCCTTTTTTTTCTCCCTTCCTCTTTCTTCTCCCTTCTATAAACTTTTTCGGTAGCGTGGTTCGCCACCCATCACGTCCTAATTCCCACGATGGCGAGAAGCGACTAACGGAAAGCCGTTTCGCTACGATGAGTGTGAGAGGAAGGATGGATGAGTGTGGAGGATGCCGGGATCGTAGCGGATAGAGTTCTGTGGTCTCTGCCAACGCCTACGGGATATAGGCGTGAACATATGTATGTAAACTAATAATTTAGTTTTTTGAATAATTTATTCTTCTTCACGTTTGTTTTCCCGATCCTAAAGATCGTTACCCGTAATGGTAAGTAAGTGTCTGTGTCTACTTGGTTTTGAAGAAATGGAGATTTAATTTTTGTAGTAAAAACTTCTATAGGCGCATTACATAACTGTGGGTAGGGATCTATGGGTTCGCGTTAGCAACATGCTAATACTTAAGTTATATCTATAGCTATGAGTATAGCAATAGACATATTTTAAACACATGTAATGCGCGCGCAGCTGCCTACGTACACGCATCACACCAACACATTGTATATACCCAATTGTATATATGTGCGTTAGAGCCTCATAGATGAATAAAGTTTTGTGAGTCGTGTCAGCAACATGCTGTAGTAATAAGAGCATTTAATATTACAATTAGTTTGAAGTTTAAAAATACAATTTTTTCACTTCTGTCGGCAGTCCTCATGACTGCCTGCGATTTTTTCTATTCCTGTAGAGAGTTTTCTATATATGGGAGCCAATTCCGGGATATAGGCAGACAGATACTGTCTAACTTATATATATATAAAAGAAAACTGCATTTACCATTCTGTTCACTCAGTAAGGATGGCAACACCCCTCATTTGAATGAGTTTATATTTATAAGCTTACTGCATGAGCTTATAAGGTCCAATATACTATTGGACCTTATAAGCTCAGCGAAAGTCAACTAATTTTGTTATACCTATTAATACTTTTCTTCTTTTGACTCTACTTTTTTCTTTTGTGCAGTAGGTTGTATTATATTTAAGGGTAAATACGCCACAGCTGGGCACAGGCCTTACCATAACTGGAAGAATGGACATTAACCCATCACGCTTGTTCAAGGTGGATTAGTAGAGCACCCAGAGTGTGAATGAAAATATGCAGGCGATACATACAATTATTTGATCTAAAACAGGAATCGAACTAACGACCATTAACTCTGAATGTGGTAGTTCGCACTGCGCCAATTAAATCGTCAGTTTTTTACTCACATCGTTCAGATTATCACTATACTCGCCAAAATATTTAATAGATAAATAGTGTTTACTTTTAGATTATAAGTAATATTTACCAAAATATTTAATAGATAAAATAGTGTTTACTTTAAATTATATGTAATATCTCCCAAAATATTTAATAGATAAAATAATGTTTACTTTTAGATTATATGTAATATTTACCAAAATATTTAAAAGATAAAATAGAGTTTACTTTAAATTATATGTAATATCTACCAAAATATTTAATAGATAAAATAATGTTTACTTTTAGATTATATGTAATATTTACCAAAATATTTTTCTCCATTTTCAGAGTTCATGGAAATGATGACTGGCGACTAATGTGAAGAAAATTTGACAATCTACACAATAACATACATTCTAGTCATTTATATATAAAATAATATTTTTTGTAATAATAAACAACGTTTTGATGAATAATTTTATGTTTTCCTACATTTCTGCGTTGTAAGCATTCTCCTTAATATGAATGATGAAATATTAAAATAGTTTCATATGTTTCTTGTTACTTCATCTCGCGTGAAATTGGTGTTTACGTGTGAATCTAGGTGAGTGGAAATTTATGACGCCAAGGATTATAAGGGAAATATTAAATTTACCACGCTCCTTGGTAGCTTCAGTCATTTTCAGCAAATTATGTATATTAAATAAGTGAATCCCACGAGCTGCAAAGGAGGATGGAGGTCAGCCTCAGCAGAGCCATGCATGCTGAGGTAAGGCACCATAGTACACGGGGGAGCCCGATCCCCCGATTGTATTATTTGAATATATGTTATATTGATATTGTGGCAAAGTAAGACATATTGCTTTTTTGGAGGCGATAGGAAGACGAGTAAACCTGTCACCAAATGCAACGAAGTACTATGAGCACGGCAAGAACGTCGCCTACCTTAGGGTAAGGATGTGAATGACAAAAGGAAAAGAATGAAGCGTTGAGAAGGGGAAGTAAGTCGGGCCTTCGGAATAGAATAATGTATAATAGTAGAAGTAAATACAAAAGCCAAACATCAAGCAGCACCTGTCCACACACTGGCGTTATAAATAAAACATCTTTTATTACTTTTACCATGGGGAGTGCTCGAGAAATTGTTCAGAATAATTGATGCCGTTGAATTCCACTGCCGCACAATTCGCTGATAGGAAAAATTTCATCCCCACCATTCAGATGGTGGGGATGAAATTAAGTGGCGATCTAGTATTCCGAAACTTCATTCGAAGCACTCTATGGAACCATTTGCCTTCAGTAGTATTTCCGAACCGATACGCCATTGGAAACTAAAGAACAAGCCCCTCATCAACCTCTCAACTGAGGGGGAGGAAATCTGGGCCTCCGAAACTCAACCATTATCACCTTTTACAATGTACATTTTACTGTGGCACCGACTTCCTTTTATACTAAAAGGGCTATTTTAATAAAGAGAAAATGTTTCGCATCTTTTTTTACAACATTTCGTGTCGCGACATTCACATGTCAAGGAGAATATATGCGGTGACATATGTAGCTTCTTTATGTCACGCGCGGAAGAACGCAAGTAGAAAAAATAAATTTTGACAGTTGCTCACTAAGGTGAATACTCGACTGACAATATAAGGAAATACGTACATATGCATATCCGTATATACGTACATCAATTGTATATCCATTTCCTTTGTAACTTGTATATCTGTATCATTTTCAGTGTCAAGCAATTTTTTTATATATATTCACGCCTATCCCCCGCAGGGGTTGGCAGAGACCACAGAACTCCATCCACTACCATTCATCGCAGCGAAACGGCTATCCATTAGTCGCTTTTCGCCCTCATGATAATCAGGACGCGACGGGTGGCGAACCACGTCGCCGTCATTTTCAACAAATTAGGTATATTAAATTCATTCATTGTTGCTCTATCCAAAGCTACCGCCTTGATTTATCTATACCTCGTCGTCCATTCGTCGTCGTCGACCATTCTTACTAGTTTTCCTCTTTTTAGTCTCCCTTCAATTTTTCCATTTAAACTAATATCTTATCAAACTCCTCTTTCTTTTCTCTATAAACTGTAAAATTTGCTATTTATCTTTAAGCCTGTCCAATATTTCTTTATTCTTAACGTTTTCTATCCAAGGCACTCTTCATTTGATATCAATAATACTTTTCAAATTACTCCAAACTTTCTCCATCTTTTTTTGTGAAGGTTCAAGTTTCATAAGCGTATAAGGCTATACTCCAAGTGTATGATTATACGTGTGGAACTGCAATAAGTTATAATTATTCTCTGTTTCCATTTCTTTCTACGTTTATTATATGGTTGTGTTTCAACTCATTACACACAAGTTTATTATGGATTAAACACGTCTCTCATTTATCCAAACCATTATCAACCTTGATTGAAAGATATATGTATATACTTGTGGAAATACGATAAGTTATAATTGTTCTCTGAATCTATTTCTCTCTATGTTTATTATATGATTGAGTTTCAACTCACTATACACAAGTTTATTACAGATTAAACACGTGTCTCATTTATTCAAATCATTATCAACCTTGATTGATAGATATATGTATATACTTGTGGAAATACGATAAGTTATATTATAATTGTTCTCTGAATCTATTTCTCTCTATGTTTATTATATGATTGAGTTTCAACTCACTATACACAAGTTTATTACAGATTAAACACGTGTCTCATTTATTCAAATCATTATCAACCTTGATTGATAGATATATGTATATACTTGTGAAAATACGATAAGTTATAATTGTTCTCTGAATTTATTTCTCTCTATGTTTATTATATGATTGAGTTTCAACTCACTATACACAAGTTTATTACAGATTAAACACGTGTCTCATTTATTTAAATCATTATCAACCTTGATTGATGATATATGTATATACTTGTGGAACTACGATAAGTTATAATTGTCCTCTGAATCTATTTCCCTCTGTTTATTATATAATTGTGTTTCAACTCACTGAAGAACACAGTGAAGTCCTGGAAAAGTTGAGCTTCTTAACACAATTGAGGGTGAAATGAGAGGCAAGTAAAATAGCCGACGAATATCACGAACCCAAAATCAGCTGAAAGATAGATTCGGACGTTAGATATAAGGAAACATTCGTGTTACGGAAGGAATAGTTAATGAGTTCGGGGTTACAATTTTGAATTTCCGGGGTCTTTTTACGAAGGTCTTTTTTTTCAGGTAATTTTATCAAATAGATGGGAAAGCAATTCGAACAACTTTAACTCTCAAATTTTCTAAGCAAGGTATCTAAGTCTTTACTCTTCTGAGTCGTTTACGTATTATCAGAGTTGTCGTGTTCATCGCTTCTGGTGGTGGATTGCTTTATTTTCCGTCGCCATTCTTCTTGCACTGACGTCCATCTTATGCATACATTAAATGCATCTCTCACTTAATCGGTGCAACGCAATGTAATTCTATCTCGCGGCTTTATCTTACCTTGCACCACGAGGTGTCTGCTAAAAAAAACTATAAATTAAAAAAATATATTATACCACTAAATTAAAATGGACTTTCTTTCATATGAGAGCAGGCAAATTATTAGCATGCGGGTAATCTGATGATAAATAATCACCGCTACCTATAGACATTCGCAACGCGTTGGCTTTTCGTGTACATATACGTCTCTTGTGTCTTGTGTAATACCCCAGTGTCACAAACTCAGGAATACTACAAGTGGTGGTAGATTGTTCCCCAATGTGCAGATCGCGCCAGAAAATTGCGATCGAATCGCACCATCCAGGCGGTAGAAATGGAAACCGTTTTTTTCACAGCCCATATATGTACCACTACTGAGCACGGGCTTTCCATTTCGCAAGGTACGGAAGTTCATCCCCCACGCTTTTCCAATGTGGATTGGCGGGGATACCAGACTCGGAATAAATATCTATAGGCCATACACTTATTTATTCCGAAGCGTTGATCGAACCCATTACCGTTGACTCCATGAGGCCCGCCACTGAGCCAAAAATCTAATGAATATTTCTACAAATAAAGTAAAATAAAATCTTTAAATATGCAGACGAATACTTTGTCAAGAATGGCATAATATTTGTCTGTAGCATGAATGGGCCGGTTCGCCCGGGGAAGTACCACACTCCGGCAGAAAACCGGCGTCTGGTTGGTAGCTTACCTACCGCGCTTCATACGGTGAGCGGCCAAGTTCCGGAGGCCCATCACCCCCCCCCCCTCCCTCTATCCCTCCACTTCCCATTTTCACTCAAAGGTTGACAACGCTTCCGCATTGCCTATGGCGCTGCGAAAGTCCATGGGCGGCGTTGATTGCTTTCCATCAGGTGACACGCCTGCTCGTTTACCTTCTTATCCCATAAAAAAAATTTAATTTAAAACAAATATGGACTGTCAAAAGTTTTGCTTAGCTAAAATCCGCGACAAGCAAAACAATAACAGAAAATTAACAATGTGTGTTTTTCGGTTGGGTTTTGTGGATTTATTTGGAACTTAAACCAAAAACTTACCGAAAATCGGCCATTAACTCTCCACCCACCAACCACTATACACAACACCAAACACACATTATCACTTTTCCATCTTGTAAACGACACGTGTTTCGCCCCAACACGAGGCATCTTCAGGTATAGTAGACTCTACGGTAGACAACCGAAAACTTTTCGGTTGTCTACCGTAGAGTCTACTACACACATTGTTAATTTTCTGTTATTGTTTTGCTTGTCGCGGATCTTAGCTAAGTTAAACTTTTGACTGTCCATATAGTGATGGATTTCCGCAAAGTAACGCCTGACTCCATTAATAACCTTTAAAACAAATCTCAAAATTTACAACCATTTTTAACATTTGAATTTAACTGCCTTTTCGTGCTTCACACAATACTATTTCCCTCTTACCGTTCGGTATAGATACATTACACAGCCTCTGTAACAAAACCGGGTTAGTAGGTCACAGGACAATATTAACATAAATTGGCGGCAGAAGGCGTTTACGTAGCAAATACTATTTGAGAAATCCACAGATTTATGTTACAAAGCGTATTTAGCTAAGTGTTAAAAATTGCCTCAATTGTTCGCCGAGGAAGATGATATTTTATATTCGCTCTTTCAAGGATATTACTTTATGATTGAGTTAAGTTTTTATCCTCAGTGCTGTGCTTGAAAGCTCAATTTTCATATTTTTATTGTTCTCCTTTGTTATTATTACAATATAATCATTTTGTAATAAGATATAGCTAATTGATGGAGTCAGGCTTACTTTGCGGAAATCTATTACGAATATCAACAGTCAAAGTAAGTTGCTAAGACTCGCGAAAACAATTCAGAAAAATAATATTCTGTGTAGGGTATAATACCATATGGTGAAGTACTAGACAATTTGCTTTTTTTTATGGGATAGGAAGGCAAACGAGCAGGCGTGTCACCTGATGGAAAGCAATCAACGCCGCCCATAGACATCTGCAGCGCCATAGACAGTGCGGAAGCGTTGCCGACCTTTAAGGAAAGTGTCATTATGAGAGTGGGAATGGGAGGGGGAGGGGCGAGGAGGGGAGCGGGAGGGGGAGAGGGAGGGGGAGGGAGGGGGAGGGTGTTGGGCTTTTGGAACTTAGACGTTCACCGTACGAAGCGCGGTAGCTAAACTAATACTCAGACGCCGGTTTTCGACAGGAGTGTGGTACTTTTCCTCTATTCTATTACGAAGATGGACAGTCAAAACTTACTTTGCTAAGATCCGCGAAAATAAATCTGAAAAATAATATTGTGTGTAGGGTCTAATACCCTACGGTGAAGTACTAGTCTGTTTGCTGCGTTCATTTTTCGGTTAGAGTTAGACCTGTAATTCTTTATATAAAATACACGATATTATTTTTCTGATTTGTGTTTGCGGATCTTAACAAAGTAAATTTGAAATCTAGCTGAGCTGTTAAATCTTTTTAAAATATAGCAAATAATAAATGATAAGTGATGACGACGACCAAAAAAAAATGGCTCAGTGGAGATGTCGTCCACGGAGTCAATGGTCACGAGCTCGATCCTCGCATCGGAATAAATATAGGTATGGCCTACAAATATTTATTCCGAGTCTGGTTCTGGTAACCCCCTCAATCCGCATTGAATGATACTTTCCTTTGTGGCAAGTTATGCGATAACAGAAAGAAATCAGTCAATTATTCCAAACAAAAGAATGTTTTTAAGTGATAACCCTTGTGTTTTTTAAAATTTCAATAGTTAAAATTTCATTTTGTTCTCTAAAATTAGAATAAATAATAAGATAGCAAATATCTTAATAACATTATTTTTTATGATCTTATTAAATACTTGAAAACTGCTTCTGTCTACTTGTTTCAGTCGAAGACACGCTGGATAAGTTCGAACACAATTACTGAATCAATTGTAATCTAAATGAGGAGATATGTCGCGTGTCTTACCTTACCGGTGGCTGTATGTACTACGGCTGAGCAAAATGATGCTTCTACATCTAAAACAAACTACGGTATAAAACGCGCATAGCTCATGACAAAATATTTGGCAATGATTTTTGTTACAATCAAATCAAGTATATAAAAATCATCGATTTTTGCCTTTGATCAGTCATCATATTTTTATTACTTTATTTTAAAATTAAAGTCAGACATTTATGTATAACTCGAAATTATGTACCTTAATGGTATTCTCGTATAAAGTCGGTTAATGTCTGAACTGAATTTTCAACATATAACGTGAATTTACACACAGACTCTCGAAATTCAAAATTTAAAAGCAAGTAACTTAAATAAACAAATTATTATTTATTATTATATTTTTTTGTTTCTGTCTTGTAGTAGATACATATATTTTATATTGTTCACGAGAAAGAAATTTGTACAATAAATAATTATGTTAATACAAAGTACAGTCTTACTGTTAATCGTGATTTCTTCAAGAGAACCATTCTATTATTGTATATATATATATATATATAGCCTGTTATTTTGATTTGATTTCCTAAATTATTTTAACAAAGATCATTGCCGACAAAAACAACCGACTAAATCAAATAGACGATGTAAATGGTCAGGCATGATAAAGCATCATTACGTACTGTCATTACCTGACTTACACTCCTAAAGCTACTGGTGCTAGCGCTCCGAGCCTGCAAGAAGAAACAATTGTTCCTATACACTAAGCACACATAGCTCATGTAACGACCAAGAAGATTGATAGCTGAAGTGCTGGCCATACAATCGTAAATCGGTTATTTTTTTTTTTATTTATATATAATGTATCAGTAAAGGTATCTTCAACGGTATTTCTGAATCGATACGTAATCGGAAAATTCATTAACAAGCCAACACATATCTGAAAGGCTGACAACGCTTCCGTAATTATGATGTTGCGAATGTCTATGTGTGGCGTTGATTGCCTCGTTTGCCTTCATATGGGAATGAAAATGAAATAATCATGAATTAATGAAAAAACTTATTGATCTTTGATTCATCTAATTTTTTTATTCGCGCGATAGGCAAACGAGTTAGCGGGTCACCTGATGGTATAAGAAACTACTGCCATTTATGAACATCAGCAGTACAGAGGTACCACAAACGAGTTGCCTACCTTAGTATGTGAATAAAAAGAGAGAAAAAGAAAGTAATGGAAGAGAAACATTTGAGTAACGAGAGTGAGGAGGAGAGAAATGAAATTGCTAACTTCGCTCAAATATTTTCTGACAAATATGTTTTTGAGAGTTTAAAAATTAATTCATATTTTTTATTTTTTTTTTATATCAATTAAAACATACCTTGACCAAATTGCGGAAGTTCTTAAGAAAGGCCAGGTCAAGAGTACCCTTAACCGGGAGGTTTGCATGAGGAGAGTAATAAGTGTGGTGGAAGCAGGGAAAATATGCCAAGATTGTAGCGGATGGAGATCTGTGGTCTATGGCCTACCCCTACGGGAAACAGGTGTAATGATATGTATGTATGTATATATGGATGTATGTATGTATGTATGTATGTATGTATGTATGTATGTATGTATGTATGTATTTATGTTACATTAATTAATATATTCGTTAGGGCTTAGCATATTTAAACTGACGTTTCAATCGATTTTTTTTAATTTAAAATGGAACCGTGAAATCCAATCTTACCTGTCATTACATTATGACGCATACTTTTTCAATTTAAAAGGAAGAATCCTTATATAAAATGACAGTGGAGATTTACGTAACGATGAGAAATGAAGTTGGAATTCTTCGACGTCTCGAGATTTATGCGAGCGATGTGAATCTTGTAGAAAATTTCAAAATGTTTATCGTTTTCGTTGAAAATGTAATAAATTGGAAAAGTTCGAGTGGACTTCAAAATCTGAATTTAATTAAATCAAAATGTTTTTGTTATTGCTATTCGAAATGATTTACTTTCAAAAGTAGAGATAAATAAATATATGCAGTTCATTTTGTTAATTTTAAAGAATATATGACACAAAATGAAAATTAAAATGAACAAAGAAAAATGAGGTAAATGATCAAAGAAATAACAGTTCAGGTGATGGCTACAAAGTTAATATAAGTCTATTTATTTCGTGTAACAAAGTCGAAGATGGTATAAGACAGCTATAGACAATGTGTCAGGTAGAAAAATTAGGCGATTCGGAAAAAAATCACCTCCAAAATAGTGAATTGAAGTGAGTTGGTTTTTGATGTTAGCAATTTAGCTTAGACTGACTCTAATGGGAATGAATACGTTGTTCACGATTGATTTAATGTACCCAATAATGCTTTACAGTTCGCAAAGTTAAGGTTTTTTATAGCATAGAAAGACAGACGAGTAAGCGTGTCGCCTGATGGAAAGCAATCAACGTTGCTTATAAAAACAGTTGCAACACTGGAGGCATGGTAAAAGTATTGCCAGTATTGAAAAATTGTTTGTATTTCTTTTGGAATTTATTATTATAGAGATGATTTTCTTTTGAAAATGGATTTGAAATTTAGAAGCATGTCGATAGTAACGTTAAATAATTTTAATTTTAAATCTGCAAAATGTCAGTGAACGATTTTAGCTGTGTGTTTGGATATTTACGCACAGTACATTAATCGATTTGTAAATCCAATAACTCGTGATCGACTTCATTAGAGAGTAACGGCCTAATTATTTCTGGCAAGAAATACTCATGGCGCTCGCGGCAGTCTGATGCCTGATCAGACTGCCGCGAGCGCCATTATTACAATCTCATTACTTTACAAGATATGACAATTTGACAACATTGACGTTGAATTTTCACTTAAATATCACTTAGGTGTATCACAAATTCTGCTATCGGGAAAATGTTTATTTTATTCACTAAAGATTGTTCGATACGTTTTTAGCGTTTTCTCATTTTTTATGGTATAAGAAGGCAACGAGGACTAGCAAATTAAATATTCCTTGCGAATGTGGGTAGAGAAAACACCACGGAAAATTTAACTTGACAAATTGCTGAAGTTTTTAAGAAAGGCCAGGTCAAGAGTACCCTTAACCGGCGGGCTTGCATGAGGAGAGTAATGAGTGTGGAGGAAGCAATAAAAGTATGCCGAGATCGTAGCAGATGGAGATCTGTGGTCTCTGCCTACCCCTACGGGAGACTGGCGTGACGATATGTATGTATGTACGAAGGCAAACGAGCAGTCGTGGCGCCCGATGGAAAGCAATTAACACCGCCAATAGATATCTACAGAAGCGTTACCGCTCTTTGAGAAAATGTAGATTCTATCACATCGATCGACCGAATGAGCGTCATGTAAAGCACTATATATGATCATCACTCATCCATATATATTTATCAATATATAATAAATTATTTATATATCAAAAAAAAAATATATATATATATATATATATATATATATATATATATATATATATATATATATATATATATATATATAAATCTCTTTAGATTTCTCGCTCACGTGATACTCCATATTATATCAAGTTAAATTGTAATAAATATTCGAGTTAGAATCTGAGGCGAATAATGTCAATATAGAAGATAAGGATACTTGTATTTGCAACTTTTTACCTTCTTGTGTCTGATATTGACAAACTTTGATGAGATTTTGGTTTTAAGAAAAAAAATAACCGAAATACTAAAAGTATAGCCATTGAAAGTGTATAGTGCTGTAGCATTTAGAAGATATACAGTTCGTGCAGCATATCTAACCTCATTGGTCCAGTACACATTACACAGTTATCAAATGTTTTATGCACATATATTTGGAGCTAAATTTGAGCATTAAAAAAACGTTAAACAATCTAATTTATAAAAATCATCGCAAGAAGCTAGATTATCCTCAAATTTAGCCCCAGAGACACAAAATAAACAAATAATTTAGGCAAGCATTGGTACCAGTGTTTTCCGATAAGTAGAAATTTGAAAACAGTGAGTTAGTTCCAATATATATTGCCAGAGAGAAGCTAGATAGAATTGCAACCAACAAAAGTGACTCAATACACAATTACAATTGACAAATAATTACTAATTGTCTTTTTAACTAATAAAGAGATTGTCTTTTCATCAATTTTTATATGTATGGAGCACTTGGATTGCTTTTAAATAAGTATTAAGTTATAGTGGATACAAAAAACTTCACAGCCGCTGTCGATAAATTTAACTTTAAAGTATATATTTTAATACTTGATTATAATCAGAATCTACAGTAGTATCTTATTAATTACTATATAGATTTCAGGATGCAAGACGTGAATAGAAAATCTCTAGTAAATAAAACATTAATATTTAATGAAATATAGTGATTGTGATATTTCCAAATGATTTCAAGCCAATCAATTATCGTGACATTTACAAAAAATTTTGAATCGAACCGGCTGTGGGAGTTAAAGTATCACAAACTTAATGAGAGCAATATATAACGTTCAACATTTAAAGCATTTGCCAAGACAATCGGTGACATCGATTAATCACAACAGATAGTATTTTTGCACAAAAAACGTGTGTGAATTGTCCCTGGTGTTGTCAGTATGCAAATATTGCCTTAAAGGTCTCATATTTGTTGGTAATAAAGTGAAACAATTGAAAAATAAATTTATTCTTGTACCTTGTACCTGAAAAAAATACTTTTAATTATTTATCACAACAAACATACATATATTATAACATACATTTTATTTAGTAATTTTAATCATAAGATATATTCAAAAAACAAGATTTCCTTTACATCTATATCCTGCATACTTATCTAATTTTATTATTATAAATAAAGTCTAGCAAGAAAATACTATTTATTAATTTATTTGCAATAATGTATAATAATTATTTTAATAATTATATCTCTTATAAAACATTTAATTATTTTAGCTTAAATTTAATCAATAAAGCAATTAATATAAAATAAATAATATCACAAATGAATATTTTCAGAGATATATTTAATAAAAGATACAAGAATTTAAACTAAGGGAATTGACAAAGTGAATTTCTTTTAATTTTGTGTGATATAATTAATTTCTTTGTAATAATTTATTTATTTTGAAGCAGTTTATAAATTATGTGCTAAAATAATGTGTTAAAATATTAAATTATTATAGAGAATTTTTTAATGCATTAAATCCGATCTTTGTGATTTTTTATTAATAAAAGATAATTCAGTAGTTTTAAAATAAGAAATAAATAAAACAATATTACAGTCCAATTTACCTAAAAGACCGACATGTACACAAAGTTATTTGGATCGCCAATACGGGACCAATTTACCAGAGTCGAATATTGAGAACACTTTCCTCTTACAAGGATTTTATTCCGTCGTAAAATTTACTTTATGGTTACCCCTGACCGTTATATTTCGAAAAAAAAAGGTCGAAGTGAAATTCACTTTCATTGTTTATGAAGTATTTTCAATGTCGGAGTTTATATTGTTACGAAGAAAATAACTACATTTTTATAGCAAATATTAATATTGTTTTGCATAAAATTGTGAATACCAATAACTTATTTGATTATTAAATGCTGATACCAAAAATTGTACCATGATCTGACGTGACTAACTTGTCTCACTTGTGAAGGAAGTATGAGTGTAGGAATTTGGTAAGGAATTGCTAAAAATATGATATAAAAATATTTTTGATATAACGTATTTTTTTTTAATATTACTATTTAATTTATAAATTCTTACTAATGTTTCCAACTAAGTTAATATTGCTTAAACACAAAATATATAAATAAAATTTTGTAAATTTTACAAAGAAGAGAAGTACAGGTATTATTTTTTAAAAATTATTTTGTCTAAATTTTGACTACCACGTCGGGCACATTCTCGGAAACTAGCCGTATAGTATTCTGTGTCAGTCACTGAAGTAGTGACGTCGGAATATCGTCTTGGTGGACGGTGGATATTTTCTTTAAGTACTATGATTGTCATCGGATTTATTTTATAGACTTTACTTTCGAGGTAAGACATACACACAGAAAAAGTCCATATGGGTGAGATCCGGCGATGTGGGTGGTCTGAGGATATCGCGGACACAACTTATTAATTTGTTAGGAAAGAAATCACGAAGAAGCTTCTCACAATGCGAAGTGTGGCACCATCTTGTGATAACCATGTGCGTGAAATGAAGGTAGGACGTTCTCTCATTATTGATAGAAAAAAATCCTGTGTTTCCTGATTATTCGACTTATAACCTAGTTCTGCCATCGGACAACCTGTATTAACTATACAATGAACTACTTAAGTCTATCTCTATATGATAATATTCACAGCTTTAACACAGAAGGGTATTGTTGTTTATCTTCCGGTTTATCCGGAAACGCCAAAGAATTGGAGCGTGAACGGGGAGGGCATTGGAACTAAAATTTGTATCGCGGCCTTCCCATTGGAGCAAGTTCGGGGTGTTGGGATTGTAAGGATTAATTTATTTAATATTTCGCCCCACGTAGCTTTCCTTATTGTTCTTTCAGGTGAATTAGCGGGACCCCTTAACTTAAAAAAGAAAACTTGTAGCCCATACATACATACATGTCTGTATTTATCACGATACGGAAATTGAACAACAACTCTAAAACCGACAGCTATACGAATGAGCCAATTAAAAAAAAACAGTAATCTCAGTTGATATCAATTACATTTAAAAGCTGAGATGGTCATTTCAATTATTTTTTGGGACTATTAAGTTATTAGCTTAGTTCTAATGGTAAAAATAATTATAATAATATTTTAACATTACTTCTAGTCTTTTTTTTAAATTAGGTCCTTAACGGGCCTTTTTTATAAAAAATACCGCAGTGGTTTTATTTTCAATAAAGTAATCTTATTATAAGCTGATGTGAAAACTACAGTCGATTCAGGACACATAAAGATATCTAAAAATAATCAGAGAAAGATATCCCGAAGGTGTGCCGGCGATTTACCCTTGGGACGTCAGTGTATCAGTAAAACTTCGATTGTTCTCGATCGAAAAACTCCAGATTCACCTTTGATAATTGGTTTAAGCAATATATTAATTATAATTAATATCAAAGTTATTTTTTTATAATAGAGCAGTCAGGAGCATGCGGATTTCCTGATTGTAAATGATCACTGCGACAGACATTCCCTACGTCGGAGGCGACCTAAAAACAAACACTTTACTAGAAAAAGGAGCCTATTTTCGAAATCGGACTACATTAGTTTATTAATAAAGATGATAATAACATGAATAAAAACGTTTCAACACTTCTATAGGGACGGTATAAATATTTCATTCATATAATACTCAAATAAACTTGTTCGTCGCCTGACCGGAAGTCAAAAGCGGAATTTGTGTTGAAACGGATTCAGCTCGGAAAACAAGGAAAACTCGTTAAAAGCGAGCCTCGTTGCCGCTCGTAATAATCTCAAGCTAAAGAGCTCGACGATCGGAACAACCAAGCCAAGGTGTGTGGAATTGTCTACACTTACACCGTGACGTAATTAATTATAACCAGAACAAAAGCCTACCTTAAAAAGTTTTGTTAATTAGAATTCTTTCTGTTTGTTAAGCTTAATTTTGCGTAAATAAAAAACAGTGCGACTAAATGACTCTTCTTTACTGATTTTCTCAAGAAAGGCCAGGTCGAAAGTTCCCTTAATAGGCGAACTTGTATGAAGATAGTAATGAGTGTTGATAAAGCAAAGAAAGGGTGTTAAGAGCGTAGCAGATGGAGATCTGTCTCTGTCTACTCCTACAGGACACAGACGTGATCATATAGCATATGTATGGGACTTAATCGTTAGGAATTCTGAAATACGTCATAAGATTTGGCAAAGAATGGCTGAAGCTATTTTTAATCCCGGAAAATGTAGAAGAAAATGTGGAGTTCCTACAATAAACCTGTACAACTCTTAGTTCTATAAAAAATATCTCATTACTTTAATGTTTGATTTATTTTCCTATTAGCCATTTTTAAGTATTAATTTGATAACATAAAGATTACATGTTCAACAACAATCAATATGGTTCAACACCGTTTTTCTTAAGTTTTTACATAAAAATAATAATTACATTCATTTCCCCGTACAATTTTATACCCACTATGCTCTAAGAAATCGCGATACATTATCTAAGTTTTATAACCATAGTTGTTTAAAATCGTTCAAAACCCTCGTTTATTTTAAATTTTTATACGTTAATAAAAATTGCGTTTATTTCCATGTACAATTTTATACCCACTATTCATTATTAAAGCGCAATAGTAAATAACCTATTTATAACCATAGACAATGATTGTTGAAAATTCCTGTGATATAAAAATGTAATTTTATCTTGAGACAAGTCTACATCATGATCACATTTACATATTTAACATTTTAAATAACTTTTAGAACAATAAATAAATTTGTATCAGTAAACATAATTTTAAATGCATGTTACGTTTCGGTGTAAGTAGCGGACGGTTTCCGCCTGACTTTTAGTTTGACGCCGCTTAATAAGCAATTTCCGAACTAACCGAACTAATGGACTATTTTAAACGTAACTTTACCTTTATATAAATAGAATTTTTTTTATACTATCAACGAGCTTTCACATATTGAATAGAACTTGGTTATTAAATTGAAAAAGGCAAAAATTTTTTTAGTAAAATTATAACATAATTCGATTTGTTTTTTTTTACCTGTTTATTTGTATTTATGAATGAATTTTTGGCTTTATTCTTATTGATTTAGACATTTAATAAGGTTTTCCTTACAGTTAGATATCCATTTTTTAAATAGTTACGTTATATCACATGAAATCATTACTACACAATATATAATTTTTATTTTTCAAAATTGTAGCATATAATTTATTACAAGTTACTTTTAAAGAGAAATTAAATCTGTCAACTCTCAGCAAATAGGTTTTAATTGTAAAAATTTACATTTATCAATATATACCTTGCTTCTGTTCCTTGGGTCCCTAAAGTCTTCCTTCGAAGCCTTCCGCCGCTTGTCCTTCAATATCATACGCGCCGCAGCGAACGCCATTTTAATGGTTAAAAACGGCCTACTACTCTCGTGTGCCACTCTTGCGCTATCCAAATCACTTTGATATCTTAGACCCACTTTTGAACACTTTGATTTGTAAAATATAATCAGACTGAATCCGAAAGCCTTAGATAAATTTACGCACTTTCACGTTTCATATATTCTTTTAGTAAGTCCAGTTCTCAATTTTCACTTTAGGCCACTTTTATTGTTAACTTCACACAATCACAGACTTTTAATTTTTTAAATTGACTTTTTAATTGCTTTTATTCACTTTTTTATAATTGAAACAATTGTTAATATTGTCGATGGTGTGATTTCAAACTTAGATATTTATTAAATTATCTGCAAATGTTTGTTTAATAAAAAATATGTAGTAAAAAATATTAACAAAAAAGAACATAATATGATACAAAAAATGATTAAGAAGATGATTTTCATTCTTTTGTTCATCTTCACTTTACATCCGAACCTCTCAGACCTCAGAGATATTACTAATTGAGACACTTCACGTCCTGATTTTCACGAGGGCGAGAAGCGACGAACGGAGAGCCGTTTCGCTACGATGAATGTGAAAGGAAGGATGGATGAAAAGATGGATGAGTGTGAAGGAAGCAAGGAAGGTGTGTTGGGATCGTAGCAGATGGAGGTCTGTGGTCTCTGTGGTATGTATCATCACTCCAGAAAATTTACCTTTCCTAAAATATACCACCTAACCCAATCATTTTTGCTACACGCATCCCGTTTCTCGAAGCCACCCTGCGCAAAACTCTTCATCTCGCTGTACGTCAGGGGCTTTCCACATTACGGCTACCAAAACCCAATCTCCATTCCAGCACTCGTCTTCTCCAACAGTGGATTTTCCGATAAACGTGACCAACCCAATGTTAATTCAATTTGTTTACTGAAATTATAATGTTGATGAAGATGAATTACTTTCTCCGGTAAATTTCTTCATGTCGAATTATATTTAACAGAGAAACACAAAATGTTGCATAATCATATGAGCGTCTTTTGAGCTTTTAAAGGAGATACACGGGCACAATAAAATAATTGAAAAGTTGTTTTGGTTAATTAAAATGGTCTCACTTTGTAAAACTATTCATTTATAAAGGATAGTATATAATAATGAATAATGAATACCTACCTATAGAAATAGGTAGGTATTCATTATTCATTATTTTATTATTATATTATATTTTTACAACTCATACTCCTGTGCTTCTCCTGGGAACGGAGTCTGTCCATTTCTAAATGAATAATCATTAACCTATCACGCGTGTCCAAGGCCGTTTCGCGAAACACGAAGACTCGGAATAAATACATGTAAGCTATACATAGATTGATCCCTATGTCGGAATCGAATTCACTTCCATTGACTCCGTAAGCGATAGCTTCGCCACTGAGTTAATTTATTAATAATTCCAAATAAATTACTGGAATTATTATATAATCATAAATATCTTGTTAAATACAATTTGTACAAAAGTCATATCTCGTTAGATGTATTATAATTTGTGAGCAGGGAAAATGTGAGAGCAAAAATTCGTGTTATTTTCAACTGACATTAAAAAAGCTATGACAGGAGTAAAGTGTTATTAAGCATTACTTAGATATTCCACGAGGAGCGTCAAAGAGTCCATAAAGATTATGAGGAAAAGTAAAACGCATTACCTATTCTGTTATAAATTATACGAATATAATTATTTTATTTTTTATAATTTTTTTTTTTGAATAAAGGACAATATACAGTAGCACAATACGTGAATACCTTAAAATATTACAATCTAAACAATAATTAATTATTTACATCTCATTTCAATATACATATACATAAATATAAAGGTAACGTGCAACAAAGAAACTAAATGATAATAAGAGAACAGAGATAAAAATTGAAAGAAGAAAAACTAAAATTATTAATCATTATTGACGTTCAAAAGCAAATTATTGACCAATATATTTTTTTAATGTACTATCCATTATTTGCTTTCTCTTTAAACGTTTATGATTATATAGGTATTTATTACGATACGCCTGACAGCATCTTAGTATTGCAGTATTGCGTCCAATGTAACTAAAACACTAGCACTTTATTAATTTAATCATTATAAATTAATCATCATTACAATTATCAATGTTATTGAACGAGAGTCTGGCCCTGTTGTGAATTGTTTTACGTCTATACTGACAAAGCTTCGTAGACTCACTACCTTTTTTACTCAGCGCCGCACTAACATACTCTTTAAAATTAACGGCATACATGCAAAATTTTTAATAATTGAAGTTTTGATTTTGATAATTAAAAAAGGATTGATCCAATTTTTTTGATAATTGAAGTGATTTGATTTGATGAACCTTCACTTTTTAAAACATTTGTTAAATTATATATCGTTACTCTATTTAACGTCTTTTTGCGTAAGAACATAAAATACAAAGACAAAGTTAACAAGTAATTTATAAAAATTAAAGTCAATACATGATTAGGTTAACAAACAAAAATATTTTATTTTAGTTACTTTTTATTAAATAATTACAATTAATTCGCATTCTTATGCTGCTAAATATCTTATATAAGAAAAGTTTAAAAACATGTATTGAAGTATTAAACGATTGAAACTTTGAACAAGATATATAAGTACATATATATATATATATATATATGTATATATATATATATATATATATACATATATATATATATATATATATATATATATATATATATATATATATATATATATATATATATATATATATATATATATTCGCTGAGTTAAGTCGAACCATACACTCCAATAATCAAAATAGTTCTACTTTTCTAGATATCATTAATTATTGACGATTTTAATGTAATATGGTCGATTTTTTAAATGAATCGATATATTTTATATTAATTAAAACGAAGCGCACATAAAGCGTGCAATTAGATATCATCATCATCAACAGCCTGCGGCAGTCTGCTGCTGGACATAGGCCTCCCTCATGGAGCGCTACCTAGCCCGATCTTCGGCTACACGCATCCAGTTTCTGCCAGCAGAAAACCGGCGTCTGAGCGTGGTAGACAAGCTACCGCTCAGACGCCGGTTTTCTGCGGGAGTGTGGTACTTCCTCGGGCGAGCCGGCCCATTCATGCTATAGACAAATAATATGCCATTCTTGACAAAGTACTCGTCTGCAGCGTGGCTCTATCACTAGCAAGTCCTCCTACTCAATCGTACACTCCTGGCGAAGTCGTGGTGGTCATGGATTGTCTAAGGTGGTAGAGGCGCCATCGAAGCTTCTTCATCTTTTTCTCTGACGATAAGTGTCAGTCCAAGTTTAATCCTAAAAGCCTTGAAACATGAGGAAAACACAGTCTCAGAACTTTAACAATAAAATTACACGTGTGGCGTGAAGGATGGCCCACACTATATAATTTAGATATTAGGAAACTTCTTGATAAGTTTTGATTTAGTTTAGGTAAAGTCGACTTTAATCATCTTATGAACTAGCTAAAGGCGATCTTAAAGACTAAGTGGTGAATTTTCGAGTCTATGATTGCGAGTTCATTTTCCTATGGGGATAAATGAATAAAATGGTTCACAGGTTTCTATTCCGAGTCTAGATATCCCGCCAATCCGCTTTAGCGTGCTTTGGATATGCGTAATTGGTTAATATCCATTCACCCAGAAACCAGGAGGTGCCATATTTAAGAATAGGACATACCATATGAGTTGAAAAAAATTCATAGCTAACGAACTAATGCTTTTGGGAAAGAGGTACAAAGATATCTTACAGCCTCAGAAAATACAATAGACTCCGTGTCGTTTTTCTATAAACACAACAGTAAAGACTTGGAATGAGAATTCAAGTGTTTTTCACATTTTGTCAACTCGGCTTGGCAAGAAAGGATTGGAAGGGTTTATTAAAACATGCTCACTGTGATGGTTTGATTTGTAAGCGCAGGCGACTGTATTTTTTTATCTATAAAATATATTTATTTGCAAGTATAATCGTTTAAAACAATTAATTTAAACAAATAATAAAAGTAAGTTTTGGATAAGGTATTTGTTAATCTATTTCAAACAAACAAATACTCATATACGTAAACACTGTAGAAAGGTTTTCTTTCTAATTGAGTACATTTACATTTAATTAAGCCAATGTTGACCAAATTTTTAGATATATTTGATAGATGTTAACATTCGATTAAGCAATTGGTCAAGGTCAAAGGTCAAAAAAAATCTATGATTAGATATCAGTAATGTTACGTAGATGACAAGACAAGTACGCGACAAGTTACCGCACTAATCTAGTGTACACTAAGTGTCATCAAGGAGTCCTACTGAAAACCAATGTCAGATTATTTGCTTGAATTATTCCGTTTAATGTTGAGTCAGCATCTGTTATATTGTGACGTCATACTACACCACAGTTATACTATTTGTTTTTTTTCATTTTTCATTATTCGACTGTCTTATATTTATGTTTTTTTTATTGCTTTATTTTAAAGTCACAAATAACATTTTACATTAAATTCCTCTACATTATTTTGAAAAAATTAGAAAACATTTAAAAATAATATATAATTGAGTTTAATGCTTAAAAGAACTTTCAGTATATATTGCATAATACTACTCCAAATCTTTAATTTCATTTCCGCCTTTCGCTTATGAATTAAAATATATCCAATATTCATAGTTTCAGGATATTTTTCTCTCTATTTAGGCAGAGTGAACAGATCCAATTGTTTCACAACACAAAGCTGGTGTTTCTTTAAGCGATATGTTGGTAAAAGTTATAGGTACAAGTTGTCTTTAGTACAGTCTACTATATCCGAAACTGCCTCGAGTTGGGATGAAGCATGAAAATGTATTTTACGCTATTTTATATGAACGGGTTTAATAATTTATGTGGAAGGATATACAAGAAGATATTTGACGGGTATATAAGCAGATCTAGGAAAAGTAAGAGAAAAGTTGGGCTTCCGGCTTAGAATGTTTACTTATCTAATCGAAGTAGCGGAAATCGAACTCAAAAGTTTTTCTATACATTTTATTTTATATTATAAATTCATTTTAAGTATAGATATTTTTTATTGGAGCAAAAGACAAAGGAGAATGTGTTTCGTCTAATGAAGACCATCCAATGTCACCTAAAGATTACGTAGGCTTTGCAGAAAAATGTTTCGTTGTTTTGAAATATATGTTGTCATATCCGCTAATGGTAGCTGATCACATAGACTGGTATTACAAAAAAATATCTTTTGAAATAAAAGGGTCATACTGGATTGCTACTCATCCAGATCCCAATGACGATAGTTTTCTTCGGCGAGTTACCCGGTAGTGGGATTAAGCGGCAAAAATTATTTGAATAATTCTTTGTAGCACTCCTTATGGTAAAAGCGATAAAAGATGCTTGGTTGAGGAGGGTGATGGGTTGTGCAGAAGGTGCTGCTTGCATTTCAGCTTTTGCATTTTATTTATTTTTATTATTCTATTTCGGAGGCCCCATTTCTTCTTCAAATCTACCAGAGAACTAAAGTCACCGACATAGCCTTTCGAATTAGCAAACTAAATTGGCAATGGGCTGGTCACATTTGACGGAGATCCACAATCGTTGGAGCAAACGAGTGCTGGAATGGAGTCCGCGTCTCCGTAAACGTAGTGTGGGATGCCCGCCGGTAGATTGTGCGATGATTTGCGCAGGGCGGCTGGCAGAAATTGAATGCGTGAAGCGGAAGATCGGGCTAGCTGGCGCTTCATGAGCGAGGCCTATTTTTATCAGTGGACTGCGCAGGCTGTTGATTGATTGAATTTTATTACTCACATCCTTACCCTAAGTTAGGCAACGTTCTATAGTGCTCATGTTAAAAGCGGTAAAAGATTCTGAGAGATGATACATTCCTATAGTATTTACAATTTTTCGCAATTATTTTCTTCTCGACGGATTTATTTTCAGAATTTAAGTGATCTCTCCACAGTCTCACTTGACCCGAAAACACTACGTGAGCTCCTTGCCAAAATCAATAAACGCCGTGTAAAAAAAATGTTGAAACAAACAGTTTTGGTCAAATAGAAACAATTAAAACTTTCTCCTAAAGGATTTAGATTGGTAACATTGGTGGTCTATTAATGTTAGAGATGATACTCTTTGGATTGTCTTCATTATAAATGAAACATGTATTTTACAATCCGGGAAAAGAGATATGACTATCTATCTCACTTTCATTCTCAGCTTAACTTACTGCTTATTTATTTATTCTTGATGTACATTTTTGCTTATTTATTACGCAAAGAATATGGAATCTTCTGTGAAGATGATACAGAAAAGAAATTGTACACAATTTCTTTTAATGAAATATAAAGATAGATAGATGTCTGATGGTAAGCAATTACTGTCTCGTGTGGAAACCCGCGTGCAGAGGGCATTGCAGATGCATTGCTCACTTAAGGGTGTGGGTGTGAAGAAGGGGGGATAAAGGATTTTATTGGGGAGGAAGAAGGGAGTAATGAGATGGGTAGTAAGAAACAAAGTAAGGAGAAAGGTACTGGGTCTCTGGATCTCTCTCTACATTTACCGTACGAAACGTTTGTAGATGTGTTGTTTAACTTAGGATTAGGATGTGAAGAATCAACACAGAAATAAGAGAGAAATAAAGTTAGGAGAAAAGAACTGGGCCTCCAGATACCAGCGTACAAAACTACAGTACAGTAAAATGCTGGCATTTAACGCTGATAGACAGGTAGCATTTTTTATGGAGGCAAACGAACTGCTCGTTCACCTGAAAGAAAGCAATCAACGCCGCCCATACACAGCGCTATAGCCAGTGCGGAAGCGTTGCCGACCTTTAAGGAAAGTGACATTATGGGAGGGGTGGAGGAGGGGGGAGGGGGAGGGTGTTGAGTCTCCGGAACATAAGGAACTTCCCCAGTCAAGCATGCCTATTTTTGCTATAATGACTCTACAACTATTAATATAATCCTTTTACTCCAAATCAAACATATATATATTTTAATATGGGGGATTCTGCAAACCACAATGCAAGCTCAAGTAATTTCAAACTTTCTCCTTTAAACGTTACTGGATATATCTTCGCACACTACATAATGTATTAAGTCTCTGAAATGGTATCCCTCTTCACATTAAAAGAGATCGTGAATCACGTAAAAGTAACGTTTACATTTTAAAATTATTTAACATTATACCTAGTTAGTTACTATAGTTAGTTAGACGAAGATCGGGCTAGGTGGTGCGCCTTGAGTGAGGCCTATGTCCAGCAGTGGACTGTCGCGGGCTGATATTGATATTGATACCTAGTTATGTTTGTATATTTCATATCTTCATGTGCCTTACTTTATATATATGTTTCAAGGACGGAGTTGTTTAATAAGACATATAATTTGCTCAGATATAAGTTTCACGCGCTCGGCTGGCAGTTCTTCTACATGCACAATAACCAGCGACGACTTTACTGACTATAAATAGTCTGAAGGGCGAGAAAACTCATTACAGTAGTATTATTTATCTTATTAGAGTATTATATATTACATATAGAGTATTATATACATACATATCGTCACGCCTGTGTCCCGTAGGACTAAGCAGAGACCACAGATCTCCATCTACTACGATCTCGGCATAATTTCCTTGCTTCCTTCATACTCATTACCCTCCTCATGCAAGGTGGGCTTGTTATAGGTACTGTAGTGATACATTAATATTTTATTATTTTCCTTTTTACATTCCTAATTTTTTAAAATAAAAAAATATAAATTGTAAATAAAACAAAATGCATTCGATGGACTGACGTCTCGCATATATCACATCGCCTTTCCTAGCACAATAAAATAATTTTTATAAAGTGTGTGAACATAATACATTTGAACAATAAAACAAGAAAAATAAATTAATATTCGTTTCAATCGAATTTTATTAGAAAATAAAATACCCCTAAAGATCCCGGGTGCCGCCGTAAGAAGAACGGCGGGCACGCTACAGTACTCTTGACCTGGCCTTTCTTAAAAACTTCAGCAATATAGTCCAGGTATGTTTTCCGTGGTCTTTCCCAACCTACCTACTATCTACCTTGCCATTCGTCTTTCTCCATTCTCTCTATGTGCCCAAATCATCTAAGCATCCCTTTCTCAACTTTTGTCTTGACACCTTCTTTTACTCCACATCGCTCTCTTATATCTTCAATTCTTATTCTATCATTCAAAGTTACACCGCACATACTTCTCAATTATTATTTATCTTATTATAAAAAGTATTTTATTAACGATTGACAATTTGAACAAGATATATAAACATACTTATATACAATAATTAGGGAGAGTGTGAACTAATACATACATACATACATATCGTCACGCCTGTCTCCCGTAGGGGTAGGCAGAGACCACAGATCTCCATCTGCTACGATCTCGGCATACTTCCCTTGCTTCCTCCACACTCATTATTCTCCTCATGCAAGCCCGTCGGTTGAGGGTACTCTTGACCTGGCCTTTCTTAAAAAGGTGAACTAATAGTAAGAATTGAAAAGAATGGAAAGAAAATCTTGCATTACTTCCGTTTCTCAAAGTAACTGGGTACATACACAGTCTCGCTCGTTTTATATCTTAATTCCATTTTTTTTTTGTTATTTTCTCAGAATGATACTTCAATAACAAACTAAAAAAAATATCTAAAAATAGTTTAAAAATTAAAAAGTATTTACCAAAAAAACATTTCACATACATTTCCAGTACTAAACTTAGCAGTAGGTACAAGGAATAGCAGTACAAATAAAATTTTAACACAAAAAACACCGGTGATTTTAAAACATGTTTAATTAAACAAGTTGTACGTTTAAAACAAAATTAAAAGCAAATTAGTAGACATTTAAAGTCCTCTCGCGGAAGTTGAAAGCTCTCGAATAAGTTGTTACCCTACCTCGCTTGGTTCTGTGTTAGGCAACCCCTTTGAGACAAAATTTACGAATTATAAACATACGAAACGATTAAATAATTATAATTTAATATATATATACATACATACATATATATATATATATATATATATATATATATATATATATATATATATATATATATATATATATATATATATATATATATATATATATATATATATATATATATATATATATATATATATATATATATATATATATATATATATATATATATATATATATATATATATATATATATATATATATATATATATATATATATATATATATTCACGCCTATCCCCCACAGGGGTTGGCAGAGACCACAAACCTCCATCCGCTACCATTCATCGCAGCGAAACGGCTCTTCATTAGTCGCTTTTCGCCCTCGTGAGAATCAGGACGTGATGGATGGCGAACCACGTCGCTGTCATTTTTCAATAAATTAGCTATATTAAAATCGTCTTAGTGAATCCCACGAGCCGCAAGGTCCGCCCCAGCAGAGCCCTGCATGATGAGGTAAGGTACCATAGTATCCGGGGTGCCCGATCCCTGGACGGTCGGCACGCTTTCGACTAGGCTCGCCCCTAGCCATGCATCCATTGGCAGGGCAGACCGTGGATTGGCGGAGAGGAAGGGAAAGGATAGAGAAGAAAGGAAAGGGCAGGAAAGAAAATGCGGATAGGGGGGGTTACCAGACTCGGAATAAATATTTATTTATTCCGATGCGGGAATCGAACCCACGACCATTGACTCCATGGTAATGAGTGTAGAAGAAACAAGGAAAGTATGTCGAGATCGTAGCAGATGGAGATCTGTGGTCTCTGCCTACCCCTATGGGAGAAAGGCGTGACAATATGTATGTATGTTTTCTATGTTAAATAAAGTTTACAAAATATACAAAAAGGTATAAAATAACGATATATTTTTCTCGTGAACCTGCGCTGAATTTTATCTAAAGTGACGCAGATTTAGAAAATGAGAAATGAATTCTTCGTAAAAAGTTCGGCGTAGGTACATATAATGTCGAATCGAATTTAAGATACTTTAGCCTACATGTCACAAGATTACAAGCTAATATCGACTCTATGCGAAAGTACGAGAGTATAATATAGCGCTGTGAATTTATTAACGCTTTTGATTAACTAAGAACTGGCACTATTCAATATGTCAGATATGTGATAAAGAGAGTGAGTTGACGCAATTTTAGAACTTAGTAAAAGACACGACATAACGAGCAATTGACTTAGTGGCGGCCTATGACATCAATGACCGCAGATTCGATCCCCACATAGAGATAAATATGTATGTGTATTATATATATATATATATATATATATATATATATATATATATATATATATATATATATATATATATATATATATATATATATATCGCTGAAGTATATAGCTGAAGATCGGGCTAAGTGGCGCGCCTTGGGTGAGATCTATGTCAGCTGTGGACTGCCACTAGCCGATAGTTTGAACTTTAATTGATTAGACTTACGTTTCAATTAAATTGCTATGTGGTTACTGTTGGCGCTTAAAGATCCCCGAATTTCTATTTATTTTTTATAGCAAAGTAGGCAAATGAATATGCGGATGTCCAGGTGGTAAGTGATAACTGCCTCCCATAGACATCTGCAAAGCTCGAGGTGTATCACATTTGTTGTCGACCTTTTGTGAACTCGTCTCTTGAATACCTCTATGTCATACTTACATTGGAATACCGCTATTTAGGTTGTACTAGAACTTCTGAGTATCCTAAGTAAAATTTGAACTATCGATAATACGAAGAACTTAAACACATGACAGAAAGTTCGGATATCGGATATGTGTAAGGAATTGCAAATTAAGCGAAGCTTTCACAACTACATATAAAGTTCGGATAAGCGGATAACTGATGCAAACACCTATCTTACTCTGCACTTCTGCAAGTTCCAAGCGGATGAAGATGCACAACTTCATAAACTACCTAAGTATATCATAAGGTTTTCCTTCTAAGGAAAAGAAATCACAACTAGTGTGGACAGTTTTCTTAGTGGTAGAGCCACGCTGCAGACGAATACTTTGTCAAGAATGGCATATTAATTGTCTGTGTCATGAATGGGCCGGCTCCCCCAGGGAAGTACCTCAATCCCGCTGAAAACCGGCGTCTGAGTGGTATCTTAGCTACTGTGCTTCGTAGGGTGAGTGACCTGAGTTCCGGAGGTCTAACCCCCCCCCCACTCCCCCTCCCACTTCTACTTCCATATGTCGTCTTTCCTTAAAGGTCCGCAACGCTTCTGCACTGCCTAGGGCGCTGCGGATGTATGTAGGCGGCGTTGATTGCTTTCCATAAGGTGACACGCCTGCTCGTTTGTCTTCCCATTCCATAAAAAAGGACATAGCCCATGGCAGCTGCCATGATCTCTAGCCGCTTACAAGCAGTTGCTGCCATTCACAACAGACATAAAAGCAAGCCAACTGCCATGCCAATTACCGCTACCATCGGACTGCGCACCACCGAAACAAGTTGCCATCCCATCACCCGAATGGCTGGCCGTCCACCACCATCCAATTTAGTTGCAGTTTTTTACCACGAACTGTACAAAAATGCAAAGTTTTGCCACCTGCGGTATTTCCAATGTAATTAGAACGTGACGTTCAAAAGACGAGCGTATGTGTACGCAAAAGGCTGCCAACGCATCTGAGATGCCTTCGGCGTGATCGTTCACCAACAGATGACCTTGGCCTTTCCTTAAAGGCCGGCAACGCTCTTGCAATGGCTATAGCCTCCGAATGTCTTTGGGGGCGTTATTTATTTATCACCATAAAAATACTAAAGGCATAATGTGAATGGTAGTTTCATTAGCTAGCTACATTAAGGTATTGTGAATAATGATACTTAATGTACTAGATAATGACCACGCCCTCGCCACTCCACTCAATCCAAAGGAGCCACGCCACTCAATGTACTCAATAATGATAGAGGAAGAAAGAAGGAAATGAAGAAAAAGCAGTATAAACCTCCAGATCTCTGGACTGACAATATGAAATGCATAAAAATGCTACAAAAACACTTAACGTCAATATTCTATGAAATTGTGATCATTCCTGCTGACTTCATGAGCTGACTAGCAGCTCATTTATGTATAACACCAGTTAATACCATATATGGAAAATGATTAGCATTCTACGGAAAAAATTTAATATCAAAAGGAGCCACGCCACTCAATGTACTCAATAATGACAGAGGAAGAAAGAAGTAAGGGAAGAAAAAAGAAGTATAAATCGCCAAATCCCTGCACTGACTATACGAAACGCATAAGACATGCTACAAAAACACTTAAAGTCAATATTCTGTGAGATTGTAGTCGTTCTACGATGTAGTCAACTCATTTATGTATTAGATAACTAGTTAATACCATATATGGAAGATGGTTAGCATTCATCGGAAAAAAATTGACATCAAAAGGAGCCACGCCACTCACTCAATAGGAGGAGAAGCAGCGATTTGTACATTGCTATGCTAAAATAATAATAGCGTTGAAATAGCAGATTAATAAAATAAATAGCTTGTTGTGAAATCTTAAATAGCCTGCTATATTCAATTTCCTTGCGTAACTCGGGCTATTGTTTCGGTAAATTGAATTTCATTGTGTGTGACTAGCTTTGAAAGCCTTCATTAAGAAGGAAGTTGAGCTGTCAGTTTACCTGACTACTATCCCTTGTTCATAATAGAGAAATATTTATAGCGTACGAATAACTTTTCCGCCAATTTATATCAGTCGCGTTGTTTCAATTTCGTTTTTTTATTATTATTGATTATATTATTTAACTCTGATGGCGCATATTTTACAGTATAATTCAATGAAGGCGTATAAGTGAAGTGAAATGTAATAAATGTGTTTATCATGACTTTTTGACCGCAAAATTCTATAAAAGGTTTTAGAATAACGGCCGCCATTTTATCACGACGTAATGTGACAAACCGACTAGTATATTTCAAGATATTTTTTCTTTTCTTTTCTTTGATGGTAATCAGTTATAACTGTTATGCCAGTATCAATATATAATAGTCAGCTTATCACGTTACGTCTTGATACAATGGTGGCTATTCTACCAAAACCCTCTATGGACTTTTTCAGTCCACTTATAAAGCCACGATACACGCATTTATTTCATATCACTCCACTTATGGTCTAATTATATTTAAGTTGACTCTGACATAATAGTTTTAGCTAATTGCCGTTATGGAAAAATAAGAGACGAACAAGTATTGTAGTAATAATTATAATGTATTTGACGTAATGATCGTTTTAAAAATAGTTTTATTTAATTATACCATTTCAGCCTAGATGGCGTAAATTATAATTAAGATTGCATTTTGTTAGCGTTTTTGACATTATGTATAAGTGTACATAATGTCAACAGATGGCGCTATCTCTATTTACGCCGTGTCACTGTATACATCAATGGCCAAAATCTAAGCATATTTAAAAATAATATTGAGTATGTTTGATCAATAAATTCTTCAATTTTTTAATACCGTTCGTTTTATATTTATTGTCGAACGTAAGTTTAATGCCAAATGCACTCACTTGATCGCGATATGAATACATATAAGTAAGTGTATTTCCTCTTTTTATCTTCCAGCCTATATATGTCCCACTGCTGGAAACAGGTTTTACCATCTTGGGAAGAACGAAAATTAAACCAACACGCTAGTCTAAGGCGAAATAGTAGGGCAAAAAGACACGGAATAAATATTGTATGTCATAGATATATATGTCTATAAAAATTATACCGATACAAGAATCAAACCCGCGACCATTGACTACGAAAGTGGTAGCATTGCCATTGAGCCAATTGGGTTTATGGAGATCAGTGTATGAAGTACATATTTTATACTCTACAAAGCTTTTGCGCTACATTTCCATTCGGAAACATGTGGGGGATAACATGAAAAGATCGTTCATCAAATATCGGATTCAATGGATGGGAGTCTTCAATAAATGATACGCAATTCGCAATATAACATCGTAATACTTGAACATACGATTGAAATTTGCTTGCGAGAGTACAGTGAATACCGTCACAAATGTGACCAGTTTGAATGGACACAAAATACAGTGGGTTTTTTTATTGGAGGTTTATCAATCAAATATTTGTTTCAAATATTTGTATGCCAACACGGATTTTACTTTAAGTTTATACCATTTATACAAAAATCGCTTAATTCAATGGTCAAAATTATTACTCATGCAAAGAAGTTAAAAAATGTATGGTAAAGGATTGCCACTCAACTAGGTAGTGTAGTGATACATTGATAAATGTATCACTAATGTATTAAAACTTTTTATTTAAATATAATAAAACCTTCTTTCCTTTTCTTACATTAGTAATTTTAAAATTTCAAATAGAAAGAAATAAATTATAAAGTTATATATAAAAATATAAATTCGATCAACTTACGTCTTTCGAGGGACATGTCACCTTTCCTGGCATAAGAAATTAATATTGAATATAAGATGTAAAGTTAGTCATTAATGTAAATAAATTAAATATAATTATTTAATATAAATATGATTAATATAAAATGAAAGATTATTCATTAATAAATTAACTTCACTTGGAAGAGTTTCACTATATCGAGGATAAAACCCCCTAAAGATCCCGTGTCGCCGTATCAGCACGGCTGGTGCGTTATAGTAGTGAGGAAAAGTTTTATTGCAAAATATATCGATGTTTTAAACATCCCCATTTGGTATCGAAGATAAAAACTACACATTAGTGAACAGCTAATTGGATAAAATAGATTCAGTTAAAAGCAAACTTACTTTCATAATCAGATTAAAAATGTGAAATAGCTGTGCGCGTTTCTATTTCTATGTTATTACACATTAACCTAATAATATACACAATGCTTCCTTTATTATTGGATTAAATATTTAGATCAATAGCCTAGGCGATAGATAATGTTATGTTTATAATAATATATATATTTTTCTTTCTACGACTGTAATATTTTGTTCTTTTTGCCAAATATATATTATATTTGGTAATTTCTATTTCTTGTCCCCAGGGATCAGCCCCGTCACACGTCCTCACTTCTCCTTCGTATTCCTCCGTTTTCTTCCAGCCGTTACGGTGGCTCGTTCACTGTACATGCAGTGCGCTTGTGGAACTCTCTCCCACATACTATACGTGATAGCCTGTCACTGGATGTATTTAAAAGAAGAATTAAAGAACATTTCTTGTCAATATAAAATATTTATATATGTATATATTTATGAGTATATTATATATATGTATCCTCTTATTTATATAGTATGTATTGCTATGTATATTATTATTATATTTTGTCGTTGTACACTTATTTCTATCCTCACAGCTTATCTTATCCCTCTTTCACTCCTGGGTTTGCTAGAAGAAAACTCAATTTTGAGTTAAACTCGCCTTTGTACATCTTCTTTCCTTTTAATTCTTGTATGTCGTGTTTTATATGTACAATAAAGTATTAAATAAATAAATAAATATATAAATTATTCCCCACAAAATTCCTTCCCTACCTTTATTCATATCCTATAATTCTCAATTCACTCAAATAATAGCTCTATGAAGGAGTGTAATGTCCGCTATGTTCTCGACAAGCCGTTGAAGCAGAAAATTGAATTTCACCGTCAGTAACTGAGTTGATGTCGGGCCGCACATTCATTACCTTATCTGTACTGCCGTACATTTGCCTGTCACCTGTCGATACATCAATCGATGCCAATTATTTACACTTAATCGTCACTGTATATTGAATTTACATATGTTTGGGAAGGAATACTTTATTATGATTATTTATTTTTCTTTAGAAAATTAATTTGGATTGAGCATCGTAGGGCTCACTAGGCTAGTACGTGCTGACACATACCGATTTATATTTGTAGGTATATTTACATATACAAAGATTTCACCATAAGTATTTCAGAAATCTTTGAGAAATGTTCTTGTTTTCTTTAAGTTTTACCAAAGGCCAGTGTCATATCCGAATCGAAATAACTAAAAAAACAGAAAAACCGCTGAAAAAAAGTAGCTGGTTCCATAAAGGATGATGCATGGAATGGAAAATTATGAGGAAAATGCACCTTAATCTATTGCCATTCGTCCCGGCGGTAGGACAGAATGCCTAAATAAGAATGCCTGTTAGCATTACGTCTGCCGTGTCTAGCGCGTATGTGTTTTTTTTATTTTTTTTATTTTTTATGGGATGGGCCAAACGAGCAAGCGTGTCGCCTGATGGAAAGCAATCAACGCCGCCCATGGACAACCGCGACACCGCAGGAGTCGCTGAAGCGTTGCCGGCCTTTTAGGTATGTATAGGCCTGTTTTTTGAAGGTTCCAATGTCGTAACGGCTCGGAAAGACCGCCGCGGGTGGCTGATTCCACAAACTGGTACATTTTTATGGGTTAAAACGAGCAATCGTTTCGCCTGATGGAAAGAAATCAACGCCATCCACAGCTGTGGCTTTGTCGACGTTTGAGATATTTGTAGACTTATTTTTTTAAAGGTTCCCCATGTCGTGTCGGTTCGAAAATACCACTGAAATTAAATCACCAGAGTATTGGCGAGTGGAAAAAGCTTTCGCGAAAAAGCACGGTAGTGTTCTCTTTGTGGCGAGTTGTAAGGTATAGAAAAGTTATTAATACAGAAATAAATAACCATACAGTGGATCCGCCGTATTCTGACAAACGGTTTGCTGGGCGGAAAATGATAAGAAGAATAGAAACAACAATAGAAAAATATTTATTGAATTTGGAATACACCTTTTTTTAACAATAAATTAATGCTATAAAAAACCAAATACAAATCGAATTCAACATAAACAAAGAGAAAAAATATATACACCGTGACTTTTTAATTACCCGAGAAAACTAAAATTTGCGTATGCAAAAATATGTATGTCAGTTCACAACAAATCAACATTCAAATATTATAGCGTTCATACAGAAATATTGTTTTATGGGACTTCAAAGAATCCTGTAAATGCGTCAAATACTTGTACACTTAGTTGGTTATCCCTTCCGTACGTAAATATTACGCGATCAAATTAGGTTGGTTTGGATGCCGTTCATATTGGAATGATAATGATGTCTATTTGAATTGGCAAGATTTTTTGTTGTATAATTTTTGGTGTATATTTAAGGACATTTTTAATAAATATTTCATAAAAATAAAAATATTTTTTCTTCGCCAAATTTAATGGATATCGATAACTGAATATATTACTTAATTTTCTCGGGTAATTAAAAACTCACGGTGTATAACCTAAGAGTGCCACAAAATGGTTCTTCACCAGCATAGACTAGTCGCCTTGCACAGATAGCAGAGACCGGCAGGGTGTAGCCGAAGATTGGACTAGTTGGCTGAAAATTGCTTTGGGTGAGACCTATGTCCAGCAGTGAACTGCCGTGTGCTGATAATAAGATGACATAAACCAAGCGCTCTATTGGAGCACCTAAAATTTTCATTGCAACCAACATTTGAAATTATAACCATTAAAAGAAGTCAGGTACCACTGAACCAATCGATCCCATAAGACGGGTCATCCACACCCCGCGCAACCCGTTTTTGCGGGGTGTGGGATCGAACCTCGGGGATGAACCCCGCTGCTCGTGCAGCAACATACTATGGCGACCGCCCCCGGGTTCTAGGTGACGCTGTTCCCGGCGACTTTTTGAGCGTCCTTTAAAGACTTCGCGTCGTCGAGGTGTGGCTTCCCTATTCCTATGTTCCCTTCCTATGTATGAGGGTATGCGGAGATAGGAGAAGTTTGTGTGGGAGTGGGCGTCCCTCGAGTGGACGAGTATGGAGGAGAACAAGAAGCGATCCCGTCAACAATGTTGGCGCGCAATCTGGTTAATTTGTACTGCGTGCCGTTAGCACATCGTTTATCATCATTAGTGATCTCGCTGACTCACTCGCTATATCCTTAATTCCGCCTAACACGCTCACTTTTCACTTAACTAATGGCTGTAGGTATATCCATGTTTTTGTTGCTTACATTAAAAATCGATTTGTATAGTTCACTTCACACTTTTTTCCATTTAAGCGATAGCCAACCGAAAGAGCGGAATTTGTTTTATGGTATTGAAAAGCAAACGAGCAAGCGTGTCACATGATAGTATAAAAAATAGTATAAAAAAATTAAAGTCAATTCCTACTTTTATATCCTGCTAAATATTTTGTATAAGATAATTTTTTTTCTCCCATATAAAAATAAAATTAATTCATGAAATTTAATTAAAAATTTACTATTTGAAAAAACTGTATTAACATCTAGTGTCATCCACTACAAGTTTATAAAATGTGTTTAAACTTTAGTGAATAAAAAAAAGGATTTTATCAACGATTGAAAATTTGAACAAGATATATACACATCACCCATCGCCCATTTTTTTCGCAGCCCTTGTATGTCCTGCGGCTAGGCACGGGCCTCCCCATTTCTAGAGAAACAGATTTTAATACAAATTAGCGGGGTAACCAGACTCAAAATAAATATATGCAGGCCATATATATTATGGTCTACAGATATTAATTCTGACTTGTTACCCCGCCAATCCGCAATGGTGGTGGGTTATCCCAATGAGGTGAACGAACCCACAATCGTTAACTCTGTAAGCGGCAGCTCCACCACTCAGCCAATTAAACATCAACCCTCCTTCCTTCTTTCCTACCCTCCCATTAAATCCTTTTTTCCTCTTCTCTCCCTTACATACGCATCGCTTATCTTAAGGTAGATATTTAGTATATATGTATAGGGTAAAAATATGTATGTACTTGCTTACCCCAAGGTAGGCAATGCATAAGTAGTTTCCTTGATGTTACAGATGTCTATATGTTTTTCTACACTTCTTTAAAAATGGGGTGGGTAATCGAATCAAAGAGATTGTATTCAAAATATAAACAGTGCATTTAAATTAGAAATCTGAAAAAAATAAATCACAGTACTTTGTAACAATTTAATAAAAAGTTCCTTAAATACCTTTTGTGCTGTACAAGAAAACTTTTACCTTAATTCAAGATTAGCTGAAAGAAAATTCAACAAGAAAAGAGTATTTCACTAACTTTTCTTAAGAATTACATTTATATAAAAGACTTTAAAATGTGTTGCGCTTTTAGGTCAAGTGTCTACGGCGTGGTTCCATATAGTAATTGTCAATTAAAGTTGACAAATAGCAGATTTTTGTAATATTCTAACTCATGTTTGTATCAAAATTAAACACGACTGTTGTTAGGATTTTTGATGACAGTAACATCATAATGTGTTTTTGTTCTCATAGCCTCACTTTTTATTTAAAATGCTTATATGGCCCACTGCTGGGCAAAGCCATCTTAGGTGGATTAACAGAGCAATCAGACAGGGAGTAAATATCAGAAGGCTATATGTATATAGGAGACGGGGGCATTTTGAATGTTTTTGTAACTTTATGCCATAATTCAAAATAGTATCTTTTTTTAATCGAGTTTACTTAGCTTGAATGGTTAACTACATCACTATTCTACAAAATCCTTTAATTAATGTAAACCTTAACCCAAAATGGAGTTATTAACGTTTTGATTAAGGAAGGGAATTATATACACACACATACATACATACACACATAAATATAGGTTAACCGTAAATAATAAACGAATAAATAGAAAGATACATAGATATTTATAAAGATAGATTTTAGATAAGTTTTTTGAAAATTGGGAGAGACTTCGCTTACATCACCTCCAGCGACAACAAATTCCATAACCAAACAGCATGTACTGTAAAAATTTGGTCAAAGAATTTGGTATAATGAGCAGGCATTGATTGGGAACATCTGAAAATTTAATAAATTTTCAGATGTTCCCTGTTTGGTATGATCCCTCGAATGTGAGTCATTAAGAAATATAAAGCGAGTCTTGAGATAAGGGGGGTAACATGGATTAAATAAAATAGAGTGAAGAAGAGAAAAGGGTATGTGAGCATTCCAGTAAAGGCCACTTGGAGAGAATGGGGAGCCACTTGAGCTTAGCGCGGAACAAAAACCTTAAATTATATAGTCATTCAAGCCTGACTGATGTTTATAGTTTCGAGTGTCTAATTATAATAGCTTATTGAGAAGTTTAAAATTTCGTCACTAACAATAAAGCGAGATAAGCAAAAAACGTTTGAAATTAAAAATTTATTTTTCTGCAAATGTCATAGTTGAAGAAGTTTTTATTTATTGTTTTTGAACTGATTTTTAATATATTTAAAACCTTTATCGGTATTAAAAGTTAAACCTAAGAACAGTAACAGAATTAAAAGTATAACCTACAGGTATATTTCTATTTATATATTATATATTTTTCGTTTTCGTCTTAATTTCTAAAACACGCGTAGTCTTCTTTTGCAGTCTTTTATGATTAAAAATATTTTACAAAAGATGGGATTACGGTTCAGAAAGTAAAATATAACCCGTGATATTAATTAATATTAAAATATCCACCTGTTTCTCTTCATAACTACTGACCTAAGACTAGCATTTCTTTCTTGCCTTTGTTGAGATTTCTTTTCACTTTTAAAGCATTCACAGGCGTAACAAAGAAATCGTCGAGATGTGCCTTATTATTTAGAAGCCTTCTGAATCACTGTAGTCTCTTATCTGACTGCAATTACGAGTAATGTTCTCCCGCAACAAAAGGTCAAAGTCATTCGGATCAGGCTGCGCCTCAGCTGTTTCTACCAGGGACAGATTCAATGAACATAATATTTGAGGCAAATGACAGTGATAATTGACTGAAACGGCAAATATATGTATATTGACTTTTTTAAAACTATGTATTTTTTAAATAATGATTACTATATCTAGAAACGGCCGTCAGCAAATCCTCCAGCACTTCACCAACACACCCGTTGAGACGACGTCAAACACAGATTAGAATTTTTTACTTGAAACACGACGCTCCACAGATTTCTTTCGTAGAGTCTACTACACCTAAGGATGCCTCGTGTCGAGGTGAAACGTATTGTATGTAGAGAAAAGTGTATGAAGACATTCACAATTTCTTTAGTGGAGACATAGTGTAAGATCCTCCCAGACGTCGGTGCGAGACTTGCACAAGGCGGTTGGCAGAAAAATCTATAGCTATCTAGACCGATCTTTTGCTAAACGCAACCACGTTTAGTGAAAGATCGATCTAGATGGCGCGCCCTTGGCCTGTGTCTAGTACTAAATAATGATGATAATGATGTTACCAATTTCTTTCTTTTTTGTTGTTGAAGAGACTGAGATTTATGGTTGCTGCCTACCCCTACGGGAAACAAGCGTATATCATCATGTATGTATTTTTTTTTATTTTCCACGAAAGAGCATAAGCAAAGCAATAAGATTGGATAACTTAAAGACCCATTCTATCAATACACAAATTAAAAAAAAAGCACCCAAGGAGCACCAATATACCTCACCCTAAAGAATCTACCCCTGAGATGCCCCACTTAAACGTACTACGTAGTCTTGAAAGAACAACTATTAGAATTAAGTCTGCCTTGGACAACACACTGGTCATCGCACTCATCACTCTCATACAAGCTCGCTAGTTAAGGGTATCTATTTGGCCTTTCATAAGAACCTCGGCAATTTGGTCAAGGTAAATTCTTCTTGGTCTTCACCTACCGATCCCAACCGAGTGTGGATATTGCAAAGAACGTATACCGAGATCGTAGCAGATAGTGATCAGAGATATCTGCCCACTCCTAAGAGTAACAGGCCGGATGATTTGTATGTATGTTTGTAGAATTTCCTTACTGATGCCTGTGAAAAACTGTGTTGTGTGAAGTTGTCCTATTAAATAAAAATAAATCGTTTTCACGTGTGTATTTTTTATTTAGCTTTTTTTTAGCTGCCTTTGTGTACAGTTAGCGAAAAATAGCTTTCAATGAAAGTGCTTAGGGCGTTTGACACGAGGGAACTTGAGTACCATTGAAGCAATTAAGTAACAACGGTAATCTGCGAAACAATAGGAAATAAAAGCAGAGTATTCGTGAAACGTAGGCTCGTCTGTTAGCTGATGTTTTTATTGTTTTAGCCTCATGTTTGTTTCACTGAATGTAGTAAAAGAAATTTTTATCTCTTTTAATTACACTTAAAATTAAAACAAGTAAAGTTTAATATAGATTTAATAAATATACAATTATAGTTTCTATTTATTTTATATAACTTTTTGCATCGTAGTGAGTGCATCAGGTGGACTTAATGACACTTGCGAATATATTTAGACAATTATAACTGAAAGAACATACACACACACACACACATATATATATATATATATATATATATATATATATATATATATATATATATATATATATATATATATATATATATATATATATATATTAGGTGTACAAATAAGTTTCCGCGGTTTGTCAAAAGATGGCCCCACCAGAAGGTTATGGAGAAATTGTCAGATGTAAAACGTAATATCCCAAGTTTAGTCATCTGGCAACACCATAACCTTAAAGTACTAGTGATTCCGTATCAGCATCACGTAATTTTTTTCGTGCAAAAATGTCAAGTTTTATTCCGAATAAGCATCATTTGCGGGAACTTTTGATTTACTTTTAATGTGAAAAAATCTGCAGCTGAGGCGCATCGATTGCTTCTAGAAGCATATGGTGAAGCTGCTTTAAGTGAGAGAAGTTGTCAGGAATGGTTTCAAAAGTTTAAGAACGGTGAGTTTGACGTTAAAGACAAAGAACGCAGTGGAAGGCCGAAAGTGTACGAAGACATGGAATTAGAAGTACTATTGGAGGAAGATTCGTCCCAAACGCAAAAAGAACTTGCACTTACTCTACAAGTGACTCAACAAGCAATTTCACATCGTTTAAAATCGTTAGGAATGATTCAAAAACAAGGAAATTGGGTTCCATATGAACTAAAGCCGAGAGACGTTGAACGCCGATTATGCATGAGTGAAATGCTGCTTGCCAGGAATAAAAAAGAGTTTTTTGCATCGTATAGTCACTGGTGACGAAAAATGGATTCACTACGATAATCCAAAGAAGAGAAAGTCATGGGTTAAGCCCGGCGAACCATCAACATCGACAGCTAAGCCGAATATTCATGGAAAAAAACTCATGCTGTGTATTTGGTGGGATCAGCTTGGTGTCGTGTATTATGAATTGCTGAAACCAAGCGAAACCATTACTGGAGCTCTCTACCGAACACAATTGATGAGATTGAGTCGGGCACTTAAGGAAAAACGCGCCCATTACTACTCCAGACACGACAAAATTATTCTTTTACACGATAATGCTCGTCCACATGTTGCGGCGCCGGTAAAAACATACTTGGAAACACTCAACTGGGAAGTTTTACCCCACCCGCCGTATTCACCAGACTTAGCCCCTTCTGATTATCACCTGTTCCGGTCGATGGCACATGGTCTGTCTGAGCAGCGCTTCACATCATATGAAGACACCAAAAATTGGGTAGATTTGTGGATAGCGTCAAAAGATGAAGAGTTTTTTCGACGGGGTATCCGAATGTTGCCAGAAAGATGGGGAAAAGTAGTGGCAAATGATGGAAAATACTTTGAATAAAACGTAATGTACTTTTCCTTTACAATAAATTCCTAATTTTTTATAAAAAACTGCGGAAACTTATTTGTACACCTAATATATATATATATATATATATATATATATATATATATATATAAGTAATCGTCTTTATGAACAGGACAGGACAGGAGGAATTCCCGGACTTTAATTTTAAATGGAACTTGTTAGAGGCTTTTTTAATGTCAAGAGAAATGTCGTTTCAGTCTTTTATGGGCGTTAAAGCGACGGATTTAGAGTAAATAGAAGAATAATCTTACTAAAATTCGCATACCGGCAAAGTACTTACCTTTTGTTAATACCCACTAGTTTTTTAACAAAACCTTTTTTTTTTAACAAAACGTTTTTTTAAGCTTTTGTTAACAAAAGTAGTGTGCGGTGTAACCAGCAAATCGATAACGCATCTGAAATGTCTCCGATATTGCAAATGTCTATGGGCGGCATTATTCCATATTGCATCAGGCAACATGATGCGTGCTTGTTTTTTTTAATAATGTATTTTTTCTTTGATGGCAATTAGTTTTAACTATTATGCCAGTGTCAAGCAAAATAAATACAATAACATGAAATCTTTTGAAATGTAACTAGTCCGCTTGTCACGTTACGTTTTGATTAAATAGTAGCAATTTTACCAAAACCCTCTATGGACTTATTCAGTCAACTTAAGAAGTCACAGTACACGCTATTATCTCATATTACTTCACTTATACGCCTTAATCGAACTATAATGCATCATAAGCCACCACAATTTAACAATATAACTGAGAATTATATAAGATTATGAAAATGAAATAAAAACACAACGTCACTAATGTAAGTTGGCGGAAAAGGTCTTGTAATATGTTATACTTTATCGCTATGGCATAGATAGATACACAAACTAAGTATTCCTTTCTGTATAAAATGGTTCACGTGAATAATCCAATAGCAACAGCGAATAGTCCAACGTCGGGTAGAAGCAAAACCTCTGTCAATTAAGTCATTGGCACTCTAATATAAACGCTTTGTACAAACGCTTACACAATTTTGCACCAAGGCACGAAACTTCCGCTTTAAATTAAAACCCGCTTTGACAGAAACTTCAACGAGGGCAACTTTTTCCAAGTTGCGCTCCACGAATATTTTTTTTGTGAGGGGAACTTAAATGGCGGTGTTCACACAACGTTCACATTTTGCGGTCCGTGCGTTGATTGCTAATTATGTTAAACATAATCCTATGTTGTTATACAATTGCTATAATTATATTAAACAAAATCCTATGGTGTTTTACAATGCTTTATCATCATCAACAGCTTGCGGCAGTCCACTGCTGAACATAGGCCTCCTAGCCCACCTAGCGCGCCACCTAGCCCGATCTTCGGCTACACGCATCCAGTTTCGGCCAGCCGCCCTGCGCAGGTTTTCGCACCCTCTAGCCGGGGGGCGTCCCACACTACGTTTACCGAGACGCGGTCTCCACTCCAGCACTCGTTTGCTCCAACGATTGTCGGATCTCCTTTGTATTCTTTATATACATATAATATATAATATAATATAAATGCTTTACATTCGCGTCAAATTATAGCAATCGTTTTTTCCGTTTCTCCTAACTAAATGTTTCGCTATATAACTTCATAAGTCTCTATCTATTTTTTCAGGGTATGCGGTGGCAAAACTCGGTTTCCAAAGATAAATAATAAGAAAAAACCGCACAAGATATAAATTAATTTCAATAACTTTTACGAAGAAATCTGCGGGATTTATTTTTTTTTTTAATTTTTCGTTTAAATATTGACCTCCATGGTGAGCACACTCCTTAGGGTTTAGCCACAATATTCTGTCACTCACTGAAGTACTGACGTCGGAATACCGTTAACCTCGCGGACGATATTTTATTTTAGTGCTGAGATGGTCTTCACAAGAACGCATACAATATTATTATTTTTTTTTTATATATTCACGCCTATCCCCCGCAATGATTCGCAGAGACCACAGAGCTCTATTCGCTACCAGGCTTCTCGCTCTCGTGAGAATCAGGACGTGACGGATGGCGAACCACGTCGTCGTCATTTTTCAACAAAATTATTTTTAGATTTTTTTTACCGGATCTAAAAACAAGGTGTTTAATGACTCTCCATCTATTTAACTTAATTGTATTATAATTTTTTTATTATATTTAACTGAATAGTAAGATATATTAGTTAGATTGAATACCTACTCGCTAAGTTGTTCAAAGGGTTGCCTTCACAATAGTCATAAAAAATGAAGGTGTAAAAACTAGACGTCCCGTGAAGGAGAGTGAATGCGGGTGAGTCAGCGAGCTCGCTAACGATGATTGATGACGCGGATGTGTTGCCAAGGCGAATGAACTGACTCCGACGCTCGACGCAAATAATAAGTTGTCCTAAATGTGCAACGTGTTATAACTTGCCCTATTTTAAAATAACTTAGGAGATAATCAACTTAGGAATATAAATAATCAACTTAGGTCGGTAGGGGAAGACGACGGAAAATATACCTTGACCAAATTGCTGAACTTTTTAAGAAAGGCCAGGTCAAGAATACCCTTAACCGACGGGCTTGCATGAGGAGAGTAATGAGTGTATGCTCAGATCGTAGCAGATGGAGATCTATGGTTACTATTAATTAAGTATAAGAAATTAATTATCTGTTTTTTTGGATTCATCTTTTAATGTTTGGCATAGTTTAATAGTTTTGTTTAATTTAACCTTTACTCTTAAACAGTTTAATATTTTTAATTCAGTCTTATTCATATAATGATTAATAATCAAATCAAAACTTTGTCTTATATAGAGCTACTCACGTATAACGCGAATGTTTTAGCGACAAATTTTTAAATAATGAATTAATAAATATTACACAATATACACCGAGAATTATACATCTTGTAATTAAAGTAACAAATGGTTTACAGAAACGTGACGTAAAGTAATAAAACCGTCCTCGTTTACTCTAACTTCCTTACCCTCTCCGACAAAAAGATTCCACTAAGTCTTTCGATTCAGCCCCAACGTAGGATTATCTCTCTTTGTACAGCGAGTACAAAGTTTCACTACGGATAAAATTTAAGGTTAAAATAAAAAATATTATACTTCTTTCTACTTCTTTTTTACTGCGTCTTTTCTTATCTCATGCTCCAATTTCATCATCTCGAAATTTATGTTTGTCAAATCAGTCAAATGTCAACATGTTGCTAGTCTTTTTCAAAACAAGTAATATAAAAAAAATAAAGTTAAATCCTACTTACGTCAACAAAGAAAATTTTATTATAATTCCTTTTTCAATTCTAATTTTTTCCCATCGACCTACACGCTTCGCCACTGACGGTTTATACATTTCAGAAATTTATATCCTGCTAAATCTTATATGAGAGAATTTTATTCTCCCATACAAAACTAAAATTAATAAATAAAATTTTAATAATGAATTATTGTTTGAAAAATCTGTATTTACATCAAGTGTCATCCAATACAAGTTTAAAAAAATGTATTTGAACTTGAGTGGATGAATAAAAAAGTGTTTTATTAACGATTAAAAATTGGAACAAGATATACATAGAAATGTATAATATATAGGGAGAGTGTGAACAAATAGTAGGTATTGAAAAATTATATCGTTACGGAAAAATACAGTTATAATACTATAATAATATAATAATATATATGAGTTTTTATACCCACTTTAACAAAGCTCAGCTGCGAAATTCGGGGAAGAACAATAAAGTAATAAATCGAAGGACTGCCACCATTTTGTCGCACCTCTCAAATCTTTCGGTCGAATGGAAAAAATTATAGTGTCACGTGCGTTTGGCATGACGAATCGAGAAAATTTTAATTAAATATAATGTTAATCTCGCGAAATAAAAACAAGAAATATTTGTGAACATTAAATTAAAAAATGATATTTAATATCATGGGGAGTGGGCGCCCAAAACAAACTTGACGGCGTACTGTGACGGCCGAAGTGCAGAAGATGGGCCTATCCTTGAGCGAAGTAAAGCGTATGGCCTCCGACAGGTCGAGATGGAGAAACGTCGTGTCTGCCCCTGTTGGGGGACTTAGGACTCAGAGACAGAGAGAGCTACAAGGAATTGTTCAGAATATTACCAGCAGCTGAATTCCACTGTCGCACAACTCGCTACAAAGAAAAGTTTTATCCCCACCATCTAGACGACTCGCGAACCACTACGGTGCGTTTTTCCCGAAACCTCATTTCACAGACCACTACCCTGTGGAACCAACTAGCTTCACCAGTTTCCGAACCGATATGCCAATGGAATCTTCAAAAAACAAGCCTGAACATTTCACAAAGACCGGCAACGCTTGTGCAATGCCTATAGCACCTATTCAGGTAACACGCCTGCTCGTTTGCCTTCGTATCTCATAAAAAAATTACTTTTTTTGCCACACATTCTTTTTCTAGGTTGTAAGAAAACCTAACCGTACTTCGTCGTTTCAACTGCAAACCAAACTTACTCGCGCATTGCAAATAATTAACAAACAGATCAGACTTCGACGTCCAACTCCACTCCAACAAATATAACGATTTCGCTGATGAGTCAATTAGGTCAACATAGTTCCGATTGTAACATTAAAATGCTTGTGTACGATAACGCAGTAATGTAACTTATTTTTGAACCGAATAGGAACGATCTCACTAGCAATTCTAAATTCTTTGTAATCCTTTACTATTGTGAAAATACACGTATCCCACAAATCCTTGTTTAATGGTTTTGCAGAATACTTCGTGAGTAAATATCGAATTAGCAAATCAGCACGGAGGGTGTGCCGGGATTGTAGCGGATAGAGATCTGTGGTCTCTGCCAACCCCTTCGGTAGATAGACGTGACGATACGTAGTAAATCAACAACGAAACTAAGAGCTTTAAAATAATCATTTAAATAAACGAAAAAAATTCCATCCATGAGTTTTCTTTCCTTTTGCCTTCCTCCTCCTCCCCAAGAAAAGCTAGTTTACCAATTCACTTGCCCAGTACAGTGTCTTAAGCTAAATCCTTCTTATTTAGAAAAGACCTACGTCCACGACAAACCATCAATTGGCCTTAAATATTCATGATGACAATGATGAAGCAAATTATATCATGCAAATAATACCTCGCTTAGTGGCAACCATGGATGCCAATAATTTATCCCAACTTTGATTTCTGGCTACCTTTATTGGTTGCCAATAATCAGTATATCGGATTTTTCTCTGTTTCTGACAATTTATAATAATTAAAAATAATGGATGGAAATTTCTTTAAATAATAAGAGGTAACTTTTGTTTTTTTAATGGAATAGGGAGACACGAGTACGCGTGTTGTTTGTTCTAAAGTAATCAGCGTCGTCCATAGACATTTTCAACACTATATGCATTGCAGAAACATTGCCGGCCTTTGGGAAAAGTATTGACTTGTTATTTGTAAGTTCTCATATCCAGTTTCACAAAATGGTTTGATTCTTGACAAAAACTCCAATCTGCTTCAACTAAAAATTCTTTAGTTACAAGTGATTCAAATCCACAGTTTGCATTTTGGATTTAATTAAAGAAATAATAACCTCAAAAGTTTTTTCCAGTGGTTACATTAAGTTTTCAACCTTTTTCTTTTCTATTTTTTTTCTTTGATGGCAATTAGTTACAACTATTATGCCAGTGTCAAGTAATATACAATAATATCCAATCTCTTGAAATATAACGAGTCAACTTATCACGTTACGTCTTGATGAAATGGTGGCTATTTTACCAAAACCTTCTATGAACTTTTTCAATCAACTTAAAAAGTTACGATACACTCATTATATCATTTTATTTATACGCCTTAATTGAACTATATTGCATAATACGCCACCACAATTAAACAATATAACTGATAATAATATAAGATTGTGAAAATGAAATAAAAACACAACGTCACTGATGTAAGTTGGCGGGAAAAGTCCAGTTTTCAACCTTCTTTCCTTTTCTTCTCTTTGATGGCAATTAGTTACAACTATTATGCCAGTGTCAAGTAAATTATAATAATATCCATCTCTTCAAATGTTCCAAGTCAGCTTATCACGTTACGTCTGGATAAATTAGTGGCCATTTTACCAAAACCATCTATGGACTTTTTCAGTCAACTTAAAAAGTTACGATACACGCATTTATTTCATATCACTTCAATTATACACCTTAATCGAACTATATTGTATAATACGCCACCACAATTAAACAATATAACTGATAATAATATAAGATTATGAAAATGAAATAAAATACAACGTCGCTGATGTAAGTTGGCGGAAAAAGCAGTTTTCAACCTTTACTACTACTTACAAACTTATTTTTTTTTAATTTTTTTTTTAATTATTTTTTTTAATTATTCTATCCTTAACCTAATTCTGCCACCGCAGACTCTACAATTTAACCATAACGATTATATAAATAGTTTCATGAGTAATATTTTGGACTTCATCCTTATCTGATATGGGTTCAAACGAAGAGCAAAAGACCTCAAAATTTAAAATACCCAAACTCGGCAGTATCCACGATAACGACGGCTCTCATTATTTAGCCAACGGCATCGGTTTAAATGGCGTTAAACTAATCGCAGGGACATAAATCTGACCCCGCCCTACAGCGAGTTATAAATCGGCCGCTAAGTCCGCGGCAAAAACATTTACATTGGATTCATGCTGAACATTTTTCTAACGAAATCTCAAAAAAAAATTCTGACTTCCAACACCGCACAACTTGCCACAATGTATTTTTTCTTAATTTGATATGGAGATGAAAGAGCAAGCGTTTTGAAGTAGTAGAGCCACGCTGCAGACGAATACTTTGTCTGTAGCATGAGTGGGCCGGCTCTCGGGAAGTACCACACTCCCGCAGAAAATCGGCGTCTGAGTGGTAGCTTAGCAACCGCGCTTCGTCCGGTGAGCGGTTGAATTCCGGAGGTTAAGTTATATACGTGATCCGCTTGCTTGCCTATGTCTTTTTTATGAAATTAAAATTCTGATTATTTATTTTCGTCGATATAAGAAATTACATATTCAACCTCAAACGTCAGTCCGCTAATAAACATTTAATATACAATAATAATAATTCATTTACCCGAAATAGAGAACAAAATAGCCTTATATTAATCTTATATTATACGTAACTATTAAAACATAAAATTTTATAATCTCATATACTTATATTTAACTATCCCAGGTAAAGGAAGTGGCTCAGCTTTTGCTAACAGGGGATTCCCCTATAGCGCTGATTTTCGGCCACTCACCGCAAATTCTTATGCGGGAGTTATAAATCAGGTAAATGGTAAGCATGTGAGCGTGCTGTTATACATATGCATCATGTATATAATAATGATCACCGCCTATAACCCTATACCCTAGTCAGCACCTTTGACCGCTCTCAATATTTTAATCGTAATTAAAACTCAGTTCGAGTCCATCATCCGCGTGTGACACTTGCCATCCTAGTTAGAACCCTTTATTAAATAAATATCCTTTTTAATTATAATTTCGATTTTTTACAAGGCCTTCAGCTAAATCTTTATAACAGTGCGTGAATAATTAAAAAATTAAAAATAGTGAAAGACTATTTATGATAAATCATTACGGATAAAACAGGCGTCCAATATCGACGCTGTCGAATCGATACAGATGTCGATCGAATAGAGACGCTGCATTTATTCAATGCAATTCCATATATTTGCGATGCACTCAGAGCGGCGAGATTTTTTTCCCGTTCAAATTTATGTGCAAACTATTGTCGACAAACTCAAACATCCTTCGCGTTTGCTGCTGAATGTTGATGCATTTGGAGCCAGTCCAAAAATACTAGGAAACCGTTTCAATGGGTCTCTAAGCAATCAGGGAACGATGTATATACGTTATAAATATGTAGGTCAAAGTGTATCACATACTACATTGTAGAGTTTAGATCGAAATTCGAAGAGCAAGCTACGAAAACAAATATCACCGACATAGTTATAGGAATTAGAAAACTGAAGTGGCAATGGGCTGGTCATGTATCGGAGAAACTTCTTCTTCTTTTATAATAATGCATTCTCCACTGTAACGGTAGAAAATAACTAACGAAGACCTGTTGAGACGTTGCAACGAAATCCCTATCAGCTTGAAAATCACGCTTTGCAAGTGGAACTGGATCGGCCACACTCTCCGCCGGGAGGCCAATCATATCCCTAAGCAAGCCCTAGATTGGAACCTCCAAGTCAAAAAGAAGCGTAGCCGGCCCAAGCAAACATGGCGACGTACGGTGATAGCAGAAGTGGGTAGCATCGGAATAACCTGGAGCGAAATAAAGCGCGTAGCTCAAGATAGATCGCGATGGCGGAGCACTGTGGACGCCCTCTGCCCCACATGGGGGACATAGGAACATAAGTCAAGTAACGACAGCAGCATTCGCCTCGACGATATCTTGAAAATGCACATTGTAATGCAATTAGGGCACAGTGAGCAGTCAACCAAACACTCCATGGACTTACTGACTTGCGTTCCCTCAATCGCACCCCTCACACTGTGATGCGGTATAGCCCCGTTTACCCCATGGAGAAACAATAATCCTTGCAATAGACGAGTGCTGGAGTAGAGTTTTCTACTTGGTTGGTTTATATTTATCGCCAATTTACTTTAAAGGAACATTATGTCATAATATAAATAATTCTCTAGGCGAAGATTTATGGAAATAGAAAACGTTTATTTGCGACACACCTTTTTTATAAGAAGAAACAAACAAATCATTAAAACCTGAGATGCGCCACAAAAGAGCACCTGTCGTTTCAGAAGAACTAATTGCAATCAGATCGTGAACAAGAGTGATTAATAATAATAATAATCATTTATTTCGACGTCATAAAGTTACATATATAGGTATATGTAACTATATATCTCTATACATCAATATCAGCCAGCATATATATATATATATATATATATATATATATATATATATATATATATATATGCTGGCTGATATTGATGTATAATATATGTTTTGATTTTAGTGTGTCAATAAAACCATTTAACTTAAAAGTTTTTTTTACAGTCCATATAGCTCTCGGGCATATGTATATGGGCTCTAACAAAAAAAAAACAAAAAACTTATTAATGTTACGAAAAATAAAATGGTTGACAAAGTTGTCGCGGAACAATCCGTACAGATTCCCTCCGAGATTGGAATTGTTCCGGGACGGCACACTCAACTCACCAAATGTCTGTTTCATAGGAAATTAATTCGGAAGTACATGTACCGCTTAATAAAGCTGTTTGGAACAAGGCCAAGTAACTTCGCTCATTACTGTCAATGGGTTCTTTAAATATATATTTTTTTTTTGGTAAACTTTATGGATGTATCCATTTTTATGTGTATTATATATTACACATTATTGTTTTATTTTCAATATTTTTTATGACGTATTAAATTTCAGTAAGACGGAATTAATTAGTAAATTGTTTGAAATTTGCCTTTCTATAGTTAGGCGCCTTTTCGCTGGGTAAATTGTTCGCATCCCGAAAAATGGATATCTAACTCTAAAATTAACAAGATTTAGATATAACATTGCTTGTAAGTAAAAACTTATGCTTAGGTTTGACTTGTCTATAGTTTCTTTGACCTGACCCCACTTAACATTGCCACCCCCTCATATATGGATCATGCCTTAGATAGATTATATTGCTATTTCCTTAAAAAATTCTTTTCGAGACGTAAGATTAATGTTATTTAAAATGATACAGATAAGAAAGTGATACTTAACACTTATGCTTATATCTCACGTATCATTGTAACCGAATAGGTTAAGAGAATATCATTTACTTAATACAGAAACAACATTATTTAGTTCCACATAATGTTAATGTGAAACTAGATAATATTGTTCATGTACGCATGTTTTGGTTCCACGTTAACATTATAACGATCGTCGACCAATTGGCTCAGTGGCGGGGCACCCCATACACGGAGTCAATGGTCGCGGATTTGATCCCCGCATCGGAATAAATATATGTATGGCCTACAGATACTTAAAGATCCCGCCCCGCCAATCCGCACTATCTGACACACTAACGGACAAGCGCGGTGGGTTAACGTCCTCCAGAAATGGGAGACTCTCGTGCTTAGCAGTGGGACATATATAGGATATGAAAAAAAAAATATTATAAAATTGTCAATATTTTAGTAGTCAAAAAATCAGTACACTATTTTTGAGTATATCTTGAACGTCAGTCACTATCCTTAAGAATCGTATGGTATATATCATCCTTATAAAGAATAGGATATTTAGTTGCGGTGGATTTTTGTCCTGGCATAATTTAATTATTTTTCATTTTCTTTATTTTACTATTTATGTATTTTATTGTTATTACTATATATACATACCTACATGTGTATATTCTATAATATCTAAGTTGGTTTTCTTGGGCCCTCATTGATATAAGTATTTCAACAATACCCTAGGAATCGTTAAAAAATAGATTATATATTAATAAAGCAGTAGTAAGACGATTGACAGGTCTCAGTAATCACGAAACTGAAAATCTGCTACGACCAGAACTGTAAACTGTAACTTTAATTAAATATGAATGCACATTACGGACTAATACATTTAAACATACATACACACACACGCGTTTACACACATTTTAATATATAATGTTTGAGGTTTTATATTTATTTCTCCATAAATATTAATAATCGATTAGAAATAAGGGGTGGAAGGCTAGTGACCTGAGATACAGTCTCACCCCTAGTTCAGGCACTAGCCCGCCACATATGTATGTGTTGTTGATGATGTTTTCTCTCTATATTCTCTCTCTCTCTATATATATATATATATATAATCTAAATTAATTATCCAGTCGCTAAACAGATTCTTATCCGCCCCACATTTTTATTGTAGTGTGTTAATAGAACTTGATAAAATAAAAAAAAATATTTGAAATTAAGTAGAGCACAAAGGTGAGAACTACATTTCTCACCTTAAAAAAACGAAAATAAAAAATACTCTCGAATAATGTTTAAAAAATAAATGGAAACGGGTAGGGCATGTTGCGATAGTGAAATGTAGTGACAATAGAGAATTGGCCGGGTCCAATAGGAAAAAGGAGTCTAGGAAGACAAAGGAAAAGATGGGCAGATGACATTGTAGAAACAGTAGGAAAAAACTGGATGATCCAAGCCCTAGACAGAGTGAAATGGTTAAAGATAGAGGAGGCCCCAAAAAAGGTCCGCACAATAGGAAAAGGAAATCTAGAAAAACTTAAACGTTTTTTTATGTATTTTTTAATTTATGTATGGTTTTGTATAGTATGTATTGTTATGTATATTATTATTATATTTTGTTGTTGTCCACTTATTTCTATCCTCACAGCTTATCTTATCTCTCTTTCAATCCTGGGTTTGCTGGAAGAAAACTCAATTTTGAGTTACGCTCGCCCTTGTATCTCCTTTCCTTTTAATTCTTGTATTTCTATTTTTGCATTGACTTTGCTACGATCTCCGTATACTTTCCTAGCTTCCTCCACAATCATCACTCTCCTTATGCAAACGCACACATTAAGGGTGTTGACCTGGCCTTTCTTAAAAACTTCGGCAATTTGGTCAATGAACGGTTTCTTTGGTTTTCCCCTTCCGGCCGTTCCATTCACAGCCGCAACGTAAATTCTTTTGCCAGTCGCCTTTCATCCATCCTTTCTATATGCCCAAACCATCTAGGCATCCCTTTCTCCTCTTTTGTCACGACACCTTCTTTTACCCCACAACGCTCTCTTATATCTTCATTCCTTATTCTATCATTTAAAGTTACCCCACATACACTTCTTAATCCTCTCATTTCCACTGCATTCAGTTTACTTTCATGACTCTTCTGTCAAACCCAACTTTCATTCGGTACAAGCACTCCCAGTCGCGGCCTTTTAGACTCAATCTGACGTTTCATAAAGAAATGCAGGGCTCCATTAACTTGATTACCAGCTTTCACTCGTCAAGTTAACCAAAACCATGTAAAATATACAACTCTTCGTCCACCATATAATAGACAACTGGAAATTACTTGTTTCTGTATTTACCTACGTGAGTATTGGAATAGATACGAGTGACCCACTTAAGCTAATGAAAACTGGTAGGGTAGTTCGTATCGTCAGTCATTTGTTTAAAAAATTATTGCGTGACACAAAACAATTAGAATTTTGTGCAGTGCGGTATAGTTTTCGTTTTTCTAATTGCGATCCCGTTTTAATCACGTGAGGTCGCTCGTTCCACTCGTGTTTACGACCCCATACAGCCCGATAAAAGTGACGTGCCCTAATAATTTTTTTGTTACACTTTGTACAACCCTGCTCAGTTAAAATATACGGTGACAGGTACAGTTGATAAAAAAACTTAAAACATCCATTCGAAAAAACTTTTTTTATATGGAAAACAAATTAAAATATACAAAAAAAAACATCGAGGAAGCTGACAAATCCAGACCGCTCACCGGACGAAGCGCGGTAGCTAAGCTACCACTCAGACGCCGGTTTTCTGCGGGAGTGTGATACTTCCCCGCGAGCCGGCCCATTCATGATACAGATAAATAATATGCCATTCTTAACAAAATATTCGTCTGCAGCGTGGCTCAACCGTTCCTTACATATAGTTTTCCATCGAAGGTAACCGACCAGCCCATTCATACTACCGTAGCTCTACTACTATTACCTTTTTTACCAAGGATAAGCATTATGAAGAGCCAGTTTCAACGAAATATGTTCCCCAAGTATTCCTTATTATCATCAAAGTGGATCTACTAAAGTGGATTTACGAATTATTGACGCACAACAGGACCTAAAGTATAAAATATTGACGAATTTTTAAAGCACGCGCCACCTACAATAGTAAAATAAACAAAAATTAAAACACGTAATAATTAAATATATTTCAAGTTATGACTTTTTACGATAACTGTATCCTTGACTACTGAACTGAGTTACGCACACAATTAAGTGATAAACAAAAACGAATGTAAAATAAAAATACATTCTTATATTAATAATCAACTATAAGTATAAAATAAATGCTGGAATTATACTTTTTAACTTAAATAACCCTATAACTAGGGTAATTAACATGTTTTCATTTGCCCAAAAATACCTAGAGTAAATATTGACTTATTCACAGTAGGAAATTACACACTTAGTTTAAAAATTGTAAATATTCAAAGAAACTGTGTACGATTAATAATTTTTGTTCATTACCTAGTTATACATGCTGATAAGGACAACAAGATTTTTGAACGTCCCCGAAACTTGACTGCCTTTTTGATAATAAACAAAAATTATTAATAATTGTTTTTTTACTTTTTATTAGGTTATGATGATTTCCTTTATTTTTTGGGAGCGATAAACAAGCGGTTTACCAGATAGTAAGTAACTAATCTCGCCTATATACTTCGCAGTACTGCATAAAAGGTGCGTTTTCTACCTAAGGGTAAGGATATAATTAATGGGAGGAGACGAGGGAAGTAATGCATTCATCGTATGAAATGAGTTAATTGAAAAAAGTTACCACTTAATACCGATATTCTATAAGGGTGTTGGCATGGTGTTGCGGATGTCTGCGGGTGGCGTTGATTGTTCTCCATCGGGCGACACGCTTGCTCGTTTGCCCTCCTATCTCATAATAAAAATCAAATCCATTGTTGTTGCTGTATGGCTACCACTATAAAACCTCGTAAAAATGAGAGAAAAAGATTAGTTTAAATAACTTATATGAAATATTGTAAAATACTTATTGTGTCTAAAGTTTAATCTACTTTTCGTACATACATATATACATATCGTCACGCCTGTCTCCCGTAGGGGTAGGCAGAGACCACAGATCTCCATCCGCTACGATCTTGGCATACTTCCCTTGCTTCCCCCACACTCATTATTCTCCTCATGCAAGCCCGCCGATTGAGTCATGCACACTGGTATTTCTTAAAAAGTTCAGCAATTTGGTCAAGGTATGTTTTTAGGTCTTCCTCTTCCGACCCTTCCATCCACATATGCAATCTCTAATTTTCGTCTCGAAAACATTTTCCAATTCTAAAACTAATGAAAAGTTTTATTTCTAGAAACGATACGAAATTGAAATTCAACTTTCCGACGGAGTTTCAGACAAAAGCCGATAGTCGTGCACTTTTGTGCCTCACTCCTACGTGCTAATATACAACCGACGTCGGCACAATAGATTTTTAATCTTCACCAATCGCATTTTTAAAAATATCTGCAGTTTTGTTCTGAACAGGTTCTGATTGAAATTTTAATTATAGATTTCTGTTAAAGGATTCATGAAATTGCGTTACTATGTATGTATGTAAAAAGTTGTTTATTTCATCATCAGTTTAGCCTCATAGAATAAAGTTTATTTCAGTTTTGCAAAAGTTTAATGACAGTACTTTTGGTAACAAAATCCAAATACATCAGGATTTATGCTCAAATAATCAAACAAGTGTTGTTTAATATGTTAAAAATATTATTAAATAAATTCTATATACGAAAATCGGTAATACAATTATTTAAATTCTAGCACTTACCGCCTATATTCTATGAGAGTGTGGTTCTGCCTAAATCGAGTCAGCCCATTCATACTACCGTAGCTCTACTATTTTTTTATTGAAAACGTTTTATTTAGGAAACTTTTTTATTTAGGATAGGCATAATGGAATCAGCTATCTTTAGTTACTACTAAAGAACCGAACCGAATTCGACATTGGAATCTTTAAAATACAAGCTTACACATATATTGAAGGCCGACAATGCTTCCGTAAAACATACGACACGCTTGCTCGTTTGCCCTCCTATATCATAAAAAAATTGTTATTCATTCTAGGACTTTTACCACTTCATCAAAAGCACTCGCCAGTTGGGGGCTCGTAAGTTGCACACAGATAGAAGAATGACATCGACAATCAGTCGGTAACAACGACTGCTTATGTTTTAAAACCCCGCTGAAACAATTGCAAACTCATGACGTGAATCGACGACTTTTCTTTAGCTGATACGTTAATTTGTGTGATGTCAATGCTCAAGCATTTGTCGTACCTGAGCTTTCAACTGTCTGACATTATTTTAACTAAAATATCACGAAAATATAAGAGCTTATGAGGGATTTCTATGATTTCCTCAATTAAAATTAACCCACAGGATAAGTCCTATGACTTCCCATTTCAACAAATAAAATGTTTTTCTTTGAATATGTAATTAAGGTTATGTCTAGATTACTTCAACAGTTAAAATATATATTATATATGTCAACTCATTTTCAATAAAGTTTTAGTTGTATTGCATAGTTTAGTCCAACTCACATTTTACTAATTTTTTTCTTAGTCACGCAACACATATTTTAGGTCTTTATTAATAAATAAAACTAAAACTGTTTTAATCTTTATGACAGTATAGTTATAGCCTTTTGTTGGCATAAGGTTAGTGACTTTACTGATAAGGCTATTTTCAGAAAAATTGAATTAAATGTAGTTTGTGACATGACGCTTGTGACGTCACCATAACAGTAATACAAAGGACAGAATTCGTACGGCGAAACTTGTTGGATTAAAGCCAGGATGGTTCTACCTTTTCACATTAAGTCTGCGGCTTTCTTGAATCGTTTCCAGGAAGAAATGAATTCGGTTATCGTTGCCGGGAAGCTGAAATCGGTATCACAACAGACCAAATGGCATACAATATAAAGACTGGCGTCCACTGAATGGATAGTTTTAACATTTTTACTCGATTTTAAGTGGTAAATCGTAGCAGACATTATAACAACCAAGCAATGGAGACCTTAATCATTTAGAATATAAGACAAAAGAAGATAACTTTGGCAAAAAATAAAATTATATTGCATGATTTGCATATATAATTTTTTTTTTATATATTACTTATTCGCATTAAACTAGCATTCTAAAGGCACGTCATGGTCAAAGAGCCTTGACATATTTTTGTGGTATTGTGAAGCGATGGCCTTTCGGGTGTGCCTTAATTCCCATTTATTCTACATCGATTAAGCTTCATGTCGTTACAAATTCGGACTGCAATATCATTCTATATATTTGAAATATAACTACTAAAAACTTTTGATTTATTAAGATAAAATATATTACCTCTAACCAAAATGTTAAGTTTGTATTATTTTTGTTTGTAAAGTTTGTATTCTATTATAGATATATAGTATAGTCACGACGACCGATTGGCTCAGTGGCGGGGCCCTCCGCCCGCGGAGTCAATGGTCGCGGGTTCGATTCCCGCATCGGAATAAATATTTATATGGATTTATAAATGTTTATTCTGAGTCTGGTAACCCCCCCAGTCCGCATTTCCTTTCCCTTTCTCTCCGCCAATCCACAGTCTGCCGTGCCAATGGATGCGTGGCTAGGGGCGAGCCTAGTCGCAAGCGTGCCGATCGTCCCGGGGTCGGGCTCCCCCGGGGACTATGCTGCCTTACCTCAGCATGCAGAACTCTGCTGGGGCTGACCTCCATCCTCCCTTGCATTTAATATACCTAATTTGTCAAAAATGACGGCGACGTGGTTCGCCACCCGTCACGTCCTGATTCTCACGAGGGCGAAAAGCGACCAATGACGAGCCGTTTCGCTGCGATGAATGGCAGCGGATGGAGCTCTGTGGTCTCTGCCAACCCCTGCGGGGATAGGCGAGAATATATATATATATATATATATATATATATATATATATATATATATATATATATATATATACATATATATATATATATATATATATATATATATATATATATATATATATATATATATATATATATATATATATATATATATATATATATATATATATATATATATATATATATATATATATATATATAGTTATAAGCTTTTTATTTCTTAATTTATTAAGAACAACAATCTTTCATATAACAATATTTTTATAATAATTAGAATTTATTTATTTATTTATTAAAGGCATACCGACTAAGTACATAGATGAGAATTTACAGTTAGAAGGTACCGTAAAATTACAGTTTTATGCACTTATATTAAAGGTTTTCACAACATTTTAGCAAAGACATTGTAATCAGACTATTTATTGGGTATTAAAATATTATATAAACAACAATTAAAATAATCATAAAATTTTAAATCCACTTCTTCCAGTAAGAAACGCATTATTATTTTTATATTTTGTTTGCTTTTCACGGCTTTTAGCTCAGTAAAAATTCTGACTGTCCAGATATAAAAAAGAGTAAAAAAGAGTAAAAAAGAGTTTATAATATCAACATAAATAAAATGTGAGTGATATGACCATTTTACTATCACTTTTTTTAGTTTACGACAGTTTCCAGCATATATGTGTATTTTTTAAAAGGCGATAGTTGTATAAAGCCAGGTTTAAAATATAAAAATTCGATGTACATTTTATTTTCCCACGTAAGAAATATAAATATTTCTTTTGTCAAACGTGTGTGATATATATATATATATATATATATATATATATATATATATCATATACATATATATATATATATATATATATATATACATATATATATATATATATATATATATATATATATATATATATATATATATATATATTTTAAATATTTCATTCGCCTTTGTTTACCGGGTTAAGAAATAAATAATGACTTTACTTTCAATTGACACTAGTGTCCGTTTTATTTATAATATATTGTTTTATCATATCACACTGATAAAAAATTACACGCTCTCGAACATTTCAAGTAAAAGCGTGAAATTTTGCATACTGTCAAAAGTAAAAAAGTTTCGTAGGTTCCATGCATAAATTACATCACATGAATGTCATGATTTTAGAGCCTCAGTTTGTTACACGTGGAATTGAAGTTTAGGGTTTTGGCTCTTTGAATTGTGCATGCATGTGGTGACACAAAGGTCTCTTTGAATTGTAGACTCATGTGGTGACTCATCCCTCTCTTGTCACTCTATATAACACTTTGTTGACCCCCTCCCCCTAATGTGAATAACGTGTGAAGTAATTTAAGTAGCAATAACTCAGTCAGTAAGTCTCAGCTTTACGATCTGAACGTCGTGAGTTCGTAACTATCACTGCACTATTGATGTGAACCATATCTTAGCACGAGCATTATTAGCTTAGTTGAAATGGTTAACAAGAATTCTAGTAATACTAAAAGTATTGCTAGTATACTTTTGAGGAAAAGAAATCACGGATGGGTCCTTTAACTTGATCATATTATATGACTGGTACAAATTATTACAATTAATCATGATGGAAAAAGTCACGTGTAAAAATCAGGTTGGTTGGAGAAAGAAGTCTTGGCTTCGTAATATCTAGGTGGATGGCAAGTTACAGCAGAAGTATTTCAGCTCGCTAACAGAGATAGTTTTGAAAAACTTGCTGCCAATCTACGCTGTACCAGAGGCAATATAAGACGAAGAAGTCGTTTTGTTGCTTATATATAATATGTTCATATATATCTTTATATACGTGAACATCTAGCATATGAGTTGTCCCCTAACTTTGTTAACACTGAAACTTGGAAGAAAACTAATAACTTTATCCGGGAAGCAGACACAGACTACACACGGGAACGGTTTGAAATAAGCCATTTAGGTTATCTAACATCTGACGTAGTCATCCAAAAAATTACGTCATACATAAAGGTTGAGGGAGGGGATTAACAAAGTGTAACATCGAGTGACAAGAGAGGGATGAGTCTTGTGTAGTACCACATACATAAATTTAACGTGCTAAAGCTTTAAACTCAAAACTCCACGCGTGAGAAGGCTCCAAAATTCACGTGACGTTAATTTATGAGTGACCCCTTAGTGGTTGTCAGTGGTCGACATAAGCGATCAAAGACTATGAAAATGATACTAGAAGAGTACAATGCGAAATAAAGAAGATGAATGAGTTCAAAAAAAGTCTTGGAATCTCGAAATTTGCTGAACGACGCAATGAAAAACCAAATATAGGGAGAGAGGGAATCAACAGAGTGTAACATTGAGTGACAAAAGAGGGACGAGTCTTGTGTGGCACCACATACATAAAGTGCTAAAGCTTTAAACCCAAAACTCCACGAGTGACAAGGCACCAAAGGAGTTTAATTCAAGTGATGTAATTAATGGGTGGCACCTCATTTGTGGTCAGTGGTCGATATAATAATTTTACTTTTATTAATACTAGATAAGTGAAATGCGAAATAAAGAAAATGAATAAGGTTAAAAATTCTTGGGGTCTCAAAATTCGCTGAACGACACAATGAATGACCAACTATTCAGAAATCGGTCTTCTGAAGACGGGACATATTCCCTTGAAGCTACTTGCTGCTGCATTAATGCTACAAGGTTAAAATTTATTAATATTTTAGGCTTTGGACTGTCGATTTAAAAACTGCTATTATTTTGTGATTCTAACGACTGTATACCTAAGCGTTTTTATTAAAGCTCTGTAACGAAATTACCGCTTCCGTAATCAGTAATCTCGGTTTGATTACCGCATCCGGATAAATATATATATGGTCTACAGATATTTATTCGGATTTCACAACCAATATATGTATATCCACTACTGGGCACCTCCCAATTTCTGGAGGAATTGAAAATTAACCCTCTATGCTTGCCCTAAGTGGACTAACGGGGTACCTAGATTCGAAAAAAAAATGTATATATGCTAAAAATATATATATTCCAATGCAGGAATCGAACTCACGATCATTAACTTCAAAGAGATTAATATTGCCACTGAGTCAATGAGGTCGTTGTTTATTAAAATATAACATTATAAAGTGCGAAATGAAATGTGATGTATTTTAGTAGTTACTAGCAACACTGATGTTTTTAGCTTTTTTGATTTGTAATAAACGTAAGACCCAATATAATCTACTCAAGATTCCAACAAGTAAGAAAAGAAAATTATACTTATTCATGCGAAAATAAGGCTGCGTGGGTCCTAACCCAAAATCCGGATTGCAATAAGGTCACATTCGAGATAGATGTGACAATCAACATCTTATAAAATTATACTTATATTGTAACTTTAGTCTGTTTTTACATATACAGTAATTAGAGCACTGTTTATACTAGAGAATGTTGATACCAAGACGTATATACATGCAATGCAATATAAGAAATACACAAATTTAAAAATTCTAAATTTAATTTTACTTGAAAATTTTTGATCAGTTTTATAACTACAGTTAGACGTAAATTATCTGTGATTATAATTAAAAAACATTGACCTAATTTTGCCTCGTATCTCAATTTTAATTTAATATCCCCGAGGACGTTGTCGCCAGAAAACTGTACCAGCAACTTTAAACAGATGCCTCTGCAAGCCTTACGTAAGCTGATGCCATTCTTATCTTACCAGCTGTTTGTATACTCACACACACGTTGGCATTCACCCACAAAAAATAAATAAAATGAATGAAAATTAATCAACAATTATAAAGCCACCTTAAAACCTTAACAATCTAACACAATTAATTTAAAAAATAATAACACTTATTGCTCCACGATCAATTCCTTTACAAAAAAAATCACACTGTTATTAGATTGACAGAAATTTAGGCGCGAAAGCAAAAAGTGACAGTTCTGAGTTTTATCTGTGCCAAGTTAGTTTTTTTTTTTTGTTAGTCAAGCGTAAGTCGTGTTGCATCCAGCCAGGGCTATCGTGTTTGTTTTGAAGGGGGTTGCAATGTTTACGTAGGAAGGAAGGAAGCGTGCGGCCCGGCTGGAGACTGCCGGCAAAGTAATCTCTTCACGCTTGCTAATGCGCGCGCAATACTAGACTGGACCGTAAAACCTGCGTCGATTTTATTACGTAGGTGTAAAATTGAATGGTACTTAAACACTTTCAGATAAGTTCGTTCGGCATTTAATTAATTGGTAATTAATTTCGAGATTCAAAAATAGAACGTTTTATTTTTCAGTTTTAAACAATATATCAATAGGTTTTATGTAATAAAGCTTTAGGTCTCAGCTTTTAATTAATAAATATGAACCACTTAATTTTATAGTCAAAATTTTATACAAAATAAAGTGAAATATAACTTACCCAAAAAATGTCACTATGAGTATAAGGCAGACTAAACAAAAATTTTCTCTGTGGTTCCCCATACAAAATAAGGCCAGCACATTTCTTCGTATGGATATCGTACAAAGTGACTATTGGAGCATAATTCTAGTAGATAGGAAGTATAACCTTCTTGGATAATCAATCATCAGTCAGTCTCGTATTGTATACATAAAATATTACTTTTTATTATGTCAGTGATTTCATTATCCCTCATTAAAACAATAAAAGATGATATCGCAAACTGAATACATGAAGATTAAGCTTTAAATAACCTAGTATTTCACTAGCTATCTTACAACGTAAGCAAAATGTAAATCCCTGTTGTTCGTCATTAAATTTATAGTATGTACGTGTTGTAAAAAATACGCAATTTTCAATAAAACACATGAACTTTATACTAAACCATATATGAAATTTTTCCTTGATAAGAATTAATTTAAATTGTTATCATTGTCTTTCTTTCGCTATTGTTTAAAAATGATTTAGACCTAACATTAAATAATTACTTGAAATAATATACGATCTATTATTATATATCTAGATAATTCGTCTTTTACATATATTTTTATATTATATAGAATTTGTTTTACATATAAATGAAGGATGATTTAAAAAATATATCATAAATATATCCTAAGCGACTAATACAGAGCCGTTTCGCTGCAATGAATGGTAGCGCATGGAGCTCTGTGGTCTCTGTCAACCCCTGCGGGGGATAGGCGTGAATATATAAAAAAATATATATATCCTACAAAATAAACATGTAAATTTTGGAATATAATTGTAAACATTATGAATAATATAGAAAATAAAATAAAAATAAAGAAGTATAAAAAATATAGATTTCAATTAAATATTTGCAAAATATAAATAGAAAATAATAAAAAGTTCAATATATTAGCGGTAGAGTCACGCTGCGGATGAAAACTTTGTCAAGAATGGCATATTATTTGTCTGTATCATGAATGGGCCGGCTACCCGGGGAAATACCACACTCCCGCAAAAAACCGGCGTCTGAGCAAAAGCATAAATTAATTTAACTATAAATTTATCCACTTGTAGTTTCAAAAGCAGTGTCATTATATTTACAAAATATGGTTTTTAATTGTTTTATTTCCTACAAAATTATAAATAATGTATCATAAAATTACAAACGTGTGGACAATCTATACCACGTGGACACCCGTCAATTAACCACACTAGCAATATGAAGCAGTTCATTGACACGTGCCCGTTTAGAGGTCATCAATCCTTTTAGTTTATATAGGTAATTAATTCCTTTTATTTTATAGAGGTCATAGATCCCTTAACTTTACGTCGTTAATATGAAGTTACGTCGTTTAATTGCAGTGTGCAGGCATCTTTATTTTCATACATAAATTTTTAATTTAAACAAAATATTTAAAAAAAAATGTATTTAAATAAATATTTGTAGAACAAACGTTGTTTCTTTGAAATTTATCTGTGTATTGTATTTAATGTCAACAAAAATATGAAATGTCATATGTGAAAAAATATAATATGTCAATCAACATAACAAATCAAATAAAATATAACCTCGTGTATGTATGCAGTTTTGTATCCGTCCATCCGATACATAAATATCAGCAGAAACTAAATTAAATTTATTATAAATTGGTTGAAACCTACTGAGGTCGTAAATAAATGTGTCTGTTTTAAAATAATGATAAATCTTTATTTATGTGACGGGGAATACAAAACAATAAGTTTTCGTTCCGCCACTGTCTGCCCGGAGTGAATCCACTGGACGGATTTCAATGAAGCCTGGCACCCGAAAGATTTATGTCCCATTTCAACGTATAGGCCATATTTCACCTTGACTTTACGAAGTTCCCGATTACATTTATTAAATACACTCAAAGTGTTAAAATGAAGTCAACATCATCATCAACAGTCTACGGCAGTCCACTGCTGGACATAGGCCTCCACCAAAAAGCGCCACCTAGCCCGATCTTCGGCTTCGCGCATATAGTTTCTGCCAGTCGCCCTGCGGAGATCTAGTCAACCAGCCCATAGCAACTTTAGTTTATTAATTCTTTTTTTGGTATTCTTCGCACCTCCTACCCAATCGTAACCATGACGGAACTGGGGGCCGTGGTTTAATGGTGTTCTTTATGAAGAGGGTTTTCCCGAAGTCGCTACACTGGGCAAGTGGGTTGCCTTCTATGGAAAAAACCTACAACCTGAAGCACACCACGAGCAAAATGAAAGTATGACGTTTTGAATCGCGTGGAACGATACAGTCGTATAGAAGAAGTGAATAATAATGGTAGAGCCATAGTAGCAGAAATGAGATGGCTTGACCGGAAGTGATAGCATTTTACTGTTCAACGCGTTTCGTACGGTGAGGACAGGGAGTCGGAGAACTAATTTCTTTACTCCTCCTTTATTTCTTCTTACCTCTCTCATCACCAAACCCTAAGAAAGGCAACGCATCTGCAGTACCCTTTGTATCAAGATGTCTATAGGTGCCTTACAATATCATGAATCAAAATGAGGAAGTCATTTTCAAATATATAATTGACCTAATTTAGCGAAAACGTAACTTTTTTTATGGGATAGGGAGGCAAACGAGCAAGCATGTCGCCTGATAGAAAACAATGAACGCCGCCCAGACATCTACCACACATAGGTATTGCAAATGCATTTCCGGCCTCTAAGATTAGAGTAGGCATTTTGTTAAAGGTTCCAATGCTGTATCGTTTCGAAAACATTTCTGAAAGTAACTGGTTCCATAGAGTGGTGGTGCATGGAATCAGTTGAATTTTTAAACTTTACATAGCAAAAGAAGACAAAAATATGATTGATTAGTTATTTTTATTATGTATGTATGTCTGCCTATTTATTCTTTACGCATTATTACACCAATTATTAGATAGCAATGAAACGTTTTTTTTTGTGTTCCTGTGAAGGTTTCTGGAATAGTATATCAATCCTACGATAGATGGCGCGCGTTTATAATTGATTCGTTTCTTTTAAAATCGCAGCAATACTTGATGGGTAAGTTAGTTTTCATAAGAAAAGCCTTTTTGTCACATTTATTGTAAATAAATTACTTTTAAGCCTGCAGTATATATTATATGGGAAGATGTTAAATATGATAAAATTTGGGCATAAACTTCGTTGTAACAGAGTCATTAAAACAGGATTACTGACAAAGTCCGCTCAATCTAATTAAAACACTTGACCTAGTTTGCTTCTCGTAGCTTTTGTGGAAATCAAAATTATTTATTTTACGCAATGCTTCAAGACATGGCCACAATTTTTTTAAACTGAAACAGTAAAACCACGAACGAATAAAATTAGTAAAACGCCATTCTTCTTTAAAAGTTCCAAAAACATTTTTGGACACGTACAAGCATTACGTTAGAAAATTATCATTGAGTGTCGACAATAAAAGAAAAACAAATTAAAACGGTGTCTATGAACTGATCAACACTATATGTCTTTTAACAATTTTCTCTGACTTTTTCCCGCCAATGGACATCAGTGATGTTGTGTTTTTATTTCATTTTCATAATCTTATATTATTATCTGTAATATTGTTTGATAGCGGTGGTGTATTATACAATATATTTTGATTATGATATGAAATAAATGCGTGTACTGTGTGACTTTTTAAGTTGACTGAAAAAGTCAATAAATAGGTTTTGGTAGAATTTTATGAAACCATGAAGACATTTTATGAAAACGTACCGTGATAAACTAACTAGTTAGATATTTTATGTGATCGTATTTTACTTGACACTGGCATAATAGTTATAACTAATTGCCATCAAAGAAAAGAACAATTTTCTTTTTTTTTAAATTCTTTACAAACCATCCATCCATTCTTTGAAATAGTTATCGATCGTTATCGATTACTTTATAAATAGGTAATTACTGATGTACAATAGTTATTTTGGATTCTCTATATAAAAGTTCTTTTTTCGAAGAAATACACAAAAAGTTAGTATACCTGAGCCGATTTTTTTATAAATAAATCCGTAGATTGGATTATAATTCATAAAAATTTTAAGATATTATTGTTTCGTAATTTTCATTTTACCAAAAATTGAGAATATGCGCTGCTAACTCTGTGAAAAAAAAATTGAACCGCTCTTCAATTTTTCTTATAGTCCTATTCTAAATCAATCTATGGGTATACGATTGAGTCTTCAAAAAATTGTATGCAAAAAATTAAATTAATATAATAATGTACGTAATAATAGTAATAAATGAACTCATAAAATAAATTAAAAAAGAATAATTAAATATTCAAAAGAAAACATATAATATTTTATCTTATAGATAGAAAAGACGAGACATTTTAATACGAACATTTAAAAAAATTATACATACATGAAAACTCATCCAAAGAAAACAAAGTTTTTATTCATTGAATAGTGCACAAGAAGTTGTGTAGTTATTATTTAAGGATAATCTAAAATTCGATTTACCTTAACAACAATCTTCAAGACTTTTCCCGCCAAATTACATCACTGACGTTGTATTCTTATTTCAAAATTTTATATTATTATCAGTTATAGTGTTTAATTTTGGTGACGTATTAAATAATATAGTTCGATTAAATTTAAAACTTTTTAAGTTGACTGAAAAAGTCCATGGAAGATTCTGATAGACTAGCCACCATTTTATCAAGTCGTAACGTGACAAGCTGACTAGTTACGTTTCAAAAAATGTGATATTATTGTATTTTACTTGACACTGGCATAATAATTATAACTATAAATTGCCATCAAAGAAAAAGAAATAATCTTCAAGATGGTCGTGAAATATCAAATAAATAAGTTCATTGTAACGTAATCCGTCAAATACATAAAGCCAAGCCGTGTGAAAGCTTTCAATGGATGTTTATGAAATATTTTCAAAATCTTTATCACATTTATAACAATTTATTATTATGTACTATATGTGAAAATAAGATATAATTTATCACTTACCTTACTTATAAATAGATGATTGTGGTGATGATAAATGTGTCATTCTTCTAATTAATAATTAGCCTAAAGTGAAGATTTGAGGAACCATTACGATACATACCTGAAAATAAAAAGAAATATTATATATTAGAAAACTTAAAAAACAAAGTGCTTCAAAGAAAAAAAACTTGAATATTTAAAACAATATTTTATATAGAGTATTTTAATATTAATGTATTTTACATAACATCTCACAATGATTATCTTTATTTATTTTTCGATAATTTATTAATCTTGTCGACTTAAAACATCGTTTCATATTTTTAACTTAAATGTAAAAGTTAGATATAGTTTTTTTACTAACATGTTTTAAATACCGAATGATATTAGCGCCATCTACCAATAGTTGCATATAACACTATCTAAAGAAAAGTTTCGTCGAGTGACCAGCTATTTTGAAATGTTTTTACTAAACTTACATAGATGGCGCAGCAATTGTCATTTTCATTGTTTAGTATTTGTTATATCGAGTAAAAGTTATAAAAATAAAAGATACGAAGATTTGAAATTTCTTACAATTAACTTAAAAATGACAAATTAATAACCATTTATTATCAAATTAACACAATATTGCACCTGGAGACTTTCAATAAAATTTTACTTTCAATAATCATTATAAGTAACAGATTATAACAACAATAGATTATTTGTTTAAGAATTTTAAGTCTTTTTTTCATTTACATTTATAGTATATAAATAGTGGACGTATGATTAATTTCTGCATCAAAATATCGACGCAAAAAGGCGAAAGGGGACTAAATCACAAATTGAAAACTTACCATCAGAGACAAAACATTACATATAAAGATTTCTGAAAAAATTGTATCTAATTATTCAAAAACATTCAATTTCAACGCTGCACAAAATGTTCTATCGATGGTAAAGCTGTGAGATTCAGACCATTTTACGCAGTTTTTTTTTTGATCCAAATATGCAATGAATTTTTGTTGTCTGTGTGTCATTTACGGCTTTTTTGTGTCGATATATATAGCTTACAAGTATTAATACCGAGTCTCATGTCTCGTCAATTCGCTATGGACAAGCGTGTTAGGTTAATGTCAATTCCTTAAAAAATAGGACAGATATTACTCATTTATAGATACGGGTCCCGTATCTAGAAGTGAGTCATATCTGGCTGTAAAAAATTATTTCTCTTAAATGATGCCTGATTCCATTAATGATTTATTCAATTTGATTTTAATGTTTCTTTAAAGTGTCTGATCGTGTTATTGTAGATTTATATATGTTCAATAGGGTGTATAGCTGAACATCTAACTAATACATAAAAATGAATGTTTGTGTGTTTGCAATGTAGTGGTGCATTGGTAAACGTATCACTAATGTAATAAAACTTAAATATATTAAAACATGAGATATAAAGATTTAATTGAACCCTTTATGAAGGGTGTGGAGTGGAGGAAGATCTGTGGTCTCTCCCTACCTCTACGGGAAACAAGCGTGATGATATGTATGGATATATAGTATCATCAACGCCATCGCTTTATAGTTACAAAGATTGGTTTCCATAGCAACGGTCGCTTTAGAGACCGTTGATCATAGTTACATTAAATTATTTTATCCACATTTAAAAAAAATGAATGTCATCCGGGGAAGATCGGCTACTAGAGCTAGTAAATGAATAAATATATATATATATATATATATATATATATATATATATATATATATATATATATATATATATATATATATATATATATATATATATATATATATATATATATATATATATATATATATATATATATATATATATAAATGTGTCATAGAAGGGAACTATCTGCCCTAGTACAAGATTCGCTCTATTTCGGCACAAAGTGAAACAAAAATGTAAACTTATTAATGATCAATAAATATATTATTATTATTATATAAATAGTGAAGCATTAGGAGTATGAACATAATAACTAAAACTGTACAAATTGCGCACGACAACTCCGAGGTTACGTAATGGCATTAAAGCCACAGAACACGGAGATTTCGCGTTGAAGTAAATTGGATATAGTATGTGGCAGACGCTGGTGGGAGTGGAAGGTCGTACGTCGGCACTGATTTGCATAATCCTATTTTGCTCCACACTACACGAACCGCATTGCCCTATAATAATTATTACGTATTTGCTTGTAATAGTTACTTAACGCATTCACTACTTTAAGGGATCTGAAACGTCTCTTACCGGTCTTTCATTCCGTGCTGCAAATAAAATAGTGTTTTATTCTAATCGTCTTATTCATAATACCTTAAAACACCGCTAAAATGTTTATTAGTTAAAGCCTATTTTAGCTTTATAATGCCTTTCACAAAATTTCTTAAAAAGCCATTTTATTTTATTATTATTATAGCTTTTTTCTCAAAATTTATTTTTGTTAGTTATTACAAGATATCCTTTTCTTATTGTATGGTCCCTTTTTGGGTACAAACCTCCCCATCTTTAACCATTTCGGCTTGCCCTAGAGCTTGGCTCATCCAGTTTTTTCCTTCTGTTTCTAAGTTGTATGTCGTAATAGATTCAGATTTATAATCAATAAGACGTTAAAACTCTTAATTTTATACTAACCATCTTTTTCTCGATAGATATCGAAGCAATATTTAGTAGTTTTTTTTTTCTTTTAAAATAAGAATTATAAAAACAACGTCAAGTTTTTTTTTATGGGATAGGAGGGCAAACGAGCAAGCGTGTCGCCTGATGGAAAGCAATCAACGCCGCCCACGGGCAACCGCGACACCGCAGGAGTCGCGGAAGCGTTGCCGGCCTTTTAGGTATGTATAGGCTTGTTTTTTGAAGGTTCCAATGTCGTAACGTTTTGGAAAGACCGCCGAGGGTAGCTGATTCCACAAACTGGTGGTGCGAGGAAAGAAGTTGCGAGAGAAACGCACCGTAGTATATCGCCAAGTATCATAAGGTATTTTATTACCAAAAAAGTAAATAAACCTTTTTTTTGGAAGATATTTTATAGGTCTACCGTTTGTACAAGTGGCGATTTAGTACGGGGCCTTTTTCCCGATACTTCCTACCATGCATCACCACTATGTAGAACCGACTATTTGCACCGGTTTTTCTGAAGTGATACGACATTGAAACTTTCAATAAAACAACACTAATGACTTCTCAAAGACCGGCAAGGCTTCTGTATACCATAGGGGTATTGTAGATATTTAATTATTTTTTTTTTATGGGATAGGGGCACACGAGCAAGCGTGTCGCCTGATGGAAAGCAATCAACGCCGCCCACGAGCAAACGCGACACCGCAGGAGTCGCGGAAGCGTTGCATTTATGGGGTGCATTGATTACTTTCCATCGAGCGACAAGTTTAATCGTTTGTCTTCCCATGCCATAAAAGTAGAAAGACGTTTTCCGCTCAAATAGTATTATATCTATGTGTCAGCCATCTCTTGTTTCCCATAGGGGTAGGAAGAAACAACAGATCTTCGTCTGCTACGATCTCGGAACACTTTCTCAGCTTCATCCACACTCATCACTCTCTTCATACAAGTTCGCCAGTAAAGGATACTTTTGACCTGTTTGTACTCCTTGGTATTCCCCTACCGACACTTCCATCCACAACCGAAACGTAAATTCAAGCGTTTTTTATCTGTTGTCTTTCATCCATCCTCTCTATGTGCCCAAACCATCTAAGCATCCCTTTCTCAACTTTTGTCACTATACCTTCTGTTACTCCACCACGCTCTCTTTGGTACTGGTAGAGAGAGAGAGAGCCACGCTGCTGACGTTGATGATGCTGACGAATACTTTGTCAAAAATGGCATATTATTTGTCTGTAGCATGAATGGGCCGCTCGCCCGGGGAAGAACCACACTTCCGCAGAAAACCGACGTCTGAGTAGTAGCTTAGCTACCGCGCTTGATTCAGTGACTGGGTGTGTTCTAGAGGCCCAAGCCCATTCCATAATGTCAATTTCCATACAGGCCAGCAACGCTTCTGCACTGCCTATGGCACTACGGATGTTTATGGGCGGCCTGGGCTATGTTTACGAGTTGGCGTGTCATCTGATGGAAAGTAATGATTACTTTCCATCAGATGACACGCCAGCTCGTTTCCTATCCCATAAAAAAGCAAAAAAACTTCATTCCTTATTCTATCAATCAAAGAAAAAATAAGGTACATACATGATTTACATATCGACAAACAATCGTATGTTTATTACCAAGTTACGATTTATAAGCTGTATATCATGAATAATTTATGGACATCTCTCTACATCTGTACAATATGGGAGCAATTCGTGCAGCGAGAGTATGGAGAGCGGACAAACAAATTAAACGTTAATTTAGACTGACAAGACGGTACAGTGTATAAAGATTAAAAATGTCTTATAAAAGTCTATACTTTTGCAAAACAAAAGACAATTATTGTTTCTGGTATCAATGGTATTCTTAATAATGGAGTCAGGCGTTACTTTACGGAAATCCATCACTATATGGACAGTCAAAAGTCTTACTTAGCTAAGATCCGCGACAAGCAAAACAATAACAGAAAATTAATAATGTGTGTTTTGGATTTATTTGGAAGCTTTTCGGTTGTCTTCCGTAGAGTCTACTATACCTGAAGATGCCTCGTGTTGGGTCGAAACACGTGTCGTTTACAAGATGGAAAAGTGGTAATGTGTGTTTAGTGTTGTGTATAGTGGTTGGTGGGTGGAGAATTGATGGCCGATTTTCGGTAAGTTTTTGGTTTAAGTTCCAAATAAATCCACTTCATCCAGCACAAAAAACACACATTATTAAATTTTCTGTTATTGTTTTGCTTGTCGCGGATCTTAGCTAAGTAAAACTTTTGACTGTCCTCAATGGTATTCTTCAAATCTGAGCAAGGTAGTTCCTAACTCTTCATCTAAATAATGGATTTCTGTAGACTGACTGCAATAATCATACACAAATTACATTAAGGTATCTAATAGGCATTTGATCTCCACCACGTCTAGATGACCCAACTGTCTACTGTATTGCAACCTGTTAATTCATAGACAAGGCTCTAATAATCTGATGTCAGTATAATTGACTCCTCTCTATATCCAAGTTAAGTGTAAATCATCAAAGTTTTGTGACATTAGTGTTACTAGTGTGAGATGCCTGGATGTACATTTATCAATCTTCTTCTGGTTTTAAAAAGTAAAGATTAGCCATAAAGATTACGTATATCTGTATATACACATGGCACTAGGATCTATCTTAGTAATAAAACCAATTTACAATCCCTTAAACCTATTAGTGGTCCGCGGGATTAAATTATGAATATATGGGTCCGTGAGGTCAAAAAGTTTGGTGACCGCTGCACTAGAGGACTGTTATCAATGATAATGACGAACGTTACACATTTGAATCCTTGAAAAATAAAACTAGAGACTCCTAAAATAATATCAACACTAGTATTTATAAGACGCAGAAAACAGTAGAAAGAATGTTCCGTTCAAATGCTCTTAAATACAAAAATAAACCTATAGACGTGTGCTCATATGGTTGACGTTGCCATAAAAAAGCTATTAGGGCCGCTGTGAGGTTGGCAGACTTGTATTAAAAGTAATTTGCGCCTTCTGATCTCACTCTAATGAGTCCACAAGCAATAAAATCGATACGTCTAGTGCTATTACACAAACCTTTATAATATTATTTGCTACATACATATTATGTACAAATAAAAGGCATATTATTTGTATGTAGCATGAATGGGCCGGCTAGTCTGGGGAAGTACCACACTCCCGCAGAAAACCGGCGTCTGAGTGGTAGCTTAGCTACCGCGCTTCGTACGGTGAGCGGCCTGAGTTCCGGGGGCCCAACACCATTCCCCTCCCACTATCATAATGTCACTTTCCTTAAAGGTCGGCAATGCTTCCGCACTGCCTATGTCGCTGTGAATGTCTATGGGTGGCGTTGTTTGCTTTCCATCAGGTGACACGCCTGCTCGTTTGCCTTCCTATGTCATAAAAAAAAATTGTCGTCTATCTATTGTATTATTTTTCATTTTTTCTCTTCGTTACTTGTAAATATTTTTCATGAATGTTGGATCATCTTTTTCTTCAATAAGATTACGTTTTTATGTTGTAATATAATATATTTAAAGTTACTTGTAACTACTGTGGATGGTTTTATTTATTATATTTATGACAATTTACAGGTGAAGATGAATGGAGCAAAGTAAGTCTCACTAGGCAGGCACGCGCTGAAACCTTCTGATTCGGTCATTATTCAAATTTCGAATACATCATATATTAATACATAATTACATATATATATATATACACATAATAAAATAACATAAGTGCCAGCAAAAGATGCTACTATCCTGTAAAAAACGTGGATTTGATTCATACTAACTAATTTTATCCATTTTTTTATTTCTATATGTCTTGCCCAAAGATGATCTTGGGAAAACTCATTGTATACTTTTGGGCGAATGTAATAAAAAAGCTGTTTCATCTCCCTTGCTGCCCTGGTGATGATATGTGGTCGCTGTGTGTCCAATAAATTAAAAGAAGATCCACGTATTTTTAACTATTATTTAAATTACTTTAAGGTTTAATTTTATTACATCACTTCACTATTTGGGTCAAAAACAAAGTACTGAACATGCCAAGTTGCACTTTGAACACGGAGGTGGAAGCTCCGAACGCTGGAAGAAGTGGAGCCAATATTTGCATTACAATCGCGGCTTGATTTAGCAGATAACCTAGACTGCAATTTATATAATAAAGTTTAACCGTACAGTAATTTGAATAAAAACGAAAATAGGAGCTTCGTTGTATCAACATTTATAAGGTTACCAAGAAAAAACAAATTTCACATGTCCATGATGGAAAAAACAATATTTTCCTTTCACGATATTTCGTTTTCGTGAACGCTAAGCCTTATTATATTTGGGCTACAGATGCTAAAGGAAAAATGTAGTATTTTGTACAGTACGCGGCGAAGGCGAAGAGGGCAATAAATTTTTATCTCCGTCAGCATAAGAGCTGAGACCCAATGGGAGATCGTGCCAGAAAACCGTTTGCTCAGCGTGATATTGAGAACTGAAATCGTTATCGGATGTGTACCTAAACTCTTTAGAACACCTAAATCGAAATGTTATATTTTACACATGACGACAACCAAGGGTTCAAAGTAATAATAAAATAATAGTGGTAGAGCCACGCTGTAGACGAATACTTTGTCAAGAATGGCATATTATTTGTCTGTAGCATGAATGGGCCGGCTCGCCCGGGGAAGTACCACACTCCCGCAGAAAACCAGCGTCTGAGTGTCAGCTTAGGTACCGCGCTTCATTCAATGAGCACCTTAGTTCCGGAGGCCAAAGACCCCTTTCCTTGGTCTTCACAAGAAAGGCTAGGTCAAAGGTACCCTTAACCGATGAGCGTGTCTGAAGAGTGATGAGTGTAGATGAAGCAAAGATTTTGTGCCGAGATCGTAGCAGATGGAGGTCTGTGGTCTCTGACTACCACTTCAGAAAAAAACTTATGCGACTTTGCGTATAGCGCATGTCATATAATACATTGAGAGTGGGCCTGATTTAAAAAGAGCTGAAGTTAAATCAGAAATCGAAAGAAAATATTTTTCTTTGATGGGTGAAATAGGTGAAATGTTTCAATATGTTTGCGGGAAAATCCACGATTCATGTAAACAAAATTAAATGTTAGAAAATAAAAAATAAATTACAAAATTAAATGCAAAATAAATTATTTTAATAAATTTGTTATATGGCAAAAAACTTTGAGCCCACAGATGCGAATTTTTCAATATGTTCGCGGGAAAATCCACGTTTCATGTTAACAAAATTAAATGTTAAAAAATAAATTACAAAATTAAATGCAAAATAAATTATTTTAATAAATTTATTATATGGCAAAAAACTTTGAGCCCACAGATGCGAATTTTTCAATATGTTCGCGAGAAAATCCACGTTTCATGTTAACAAAATTAAATGTTAAAAATTAAATTACAGTCACGCAAATTTAATATTTTTTGGAAAAAAGTTTGAGCCCGCCGCTACGAATTGTTCAATGCGTTTGCAAGAAAATTCGCATTTCTGTTAACAAAATTAAGTGAAAAAGAAGTTATTGTAATACAAATTTAGTATATGGCAAAAAGTTTGAGCCCGCCGATTCAAATTTTTCAATACGTTCGCGGGAAATCCACGTTTCGTGTTAACAAAATTAAATTAAAGAAAACGGCAAATAAATTGCTATAATACAAATTTGCGTGCATACCTTAGAAATGTAATCTTGAAAGCGAACAAAAAAAATAACTTGACTAACAGAACGTGACTGGTTTCAAAACTGCCACATCAGCATTCGAGTCTCGAATTGAATTAGGTTACGTATTTCAGTTTCTAATTTAAATTGAATACAACTGAATATACATTTCTTACTTAAATCATCGTCCTTCTCCTCAATTGCACACTCCTAGATGAGTTGTTATACACATGGATCATCTAACAAGATGGTACCGGCTTCAGCGAGGTTTCTCCATTTCATTCTATCTGTGATACTTCGTGTACAATTGTTAATAGAACGCTTGGTAGAAGCTTTAATAAACTCTGTCCATCTAATGAGCAATCGGCCGCGAGAACGCTGTCCCTCCACACTGACTAATCGTTCCAGTGAAACTTAACTGTGAATGATAGATTAAGACATTGTACTAAACGAAGGCATCTTTATTTTTTTCTGCAGCCCATGTATGTGCTGCTGAGCACTCTACATTTCTGGAGGAATGGACAATTACCCACCACGCTTGTCCAATGTGGATTGACGGGGTCAGTTTAAAATGAAATTCAAAATACAAATTGGAAAAAGAACTATTATCTTTAACGGCTTTTAACAGTTATTAACAGATTAAAAAACGCGGGACGGATAAGACTAATAAATAATTATACAAATTTTATACAGATTTAAAGCGCACTAAGTTTTTACTTTAGCGTATTAATAAAACTGTTTAACTAAAGAGTTTCTTTACATTTTTTGTATCTAGTTTAATTTTTTTTTACCAAGTATAATAAATAGTTACTAGTAACGCTAGAAAAGTTTCACTTTCCAGTTCACCTTTTCACAGACTCTCGTTTCCTATATGAAATTATCATAATGTTGCATTGTCACGAAAACTCAATGTTTGTGCAGTTACATAAGAAATATACGGAGGTCAAGCTTAATAAAACAAGTAATATATAATAATAAAAACATTTTTCAAGTCAATTCCTACATTTTTTCCAGCGATCCGCACAACTCTCCGTAAAGAAAAATTTCATCCCCACCACCTGGATGAGTGGCGATCTACTACGGTGCGTTTCTCTCGTAACTTCTTTCCACGCACCACCAGTTTGTGGAATCAGCTACCCTCGGCGGTTTTTCCGAACCGTTACGACATTGGAACCTTCAAAAAACAAGCCTATACATACCTAAAAGGCCGGCAACGCTTCCGCGACACCGCAGGAGTCGCGGAATTATTTCCTAGTTACCCTCCTATCCCATAAAAGATCTACACGCTTTGCTACTCACGGTATGTATCACGGACGATATAAGAGAATTTCTTTTCTCTCATATAAACTAAAATTAATTAAATAAATTTGATTTATGTTAATTCATAAATTAAATTTATTTATTTAAAAAAAGCTGTATTAACATCAAGTGTCATCCACAAAAAATGTATTTAAACTTGAGTGGATGAATAAAAACTATTCAAATAAAATAGTTTTTATTGAAAATTTTAATAAGATACATGTATATAGGGATATTTTGAACTAACAATAATAGGAATTGAACAAAAGAAGTATGTTATATCAACGTAAATATAAACTAGTTCTATTTAAATTGAAAGGTTACACCTTAACAAGCACTTTAGTTGTACTCCCAAACTTTGGTGTGAAGCCTCACGCGATGGTGTTCTCTGTTCTAAATTAACATATTTGTTGAGTAAACTTAACAATATAAACTTAGTTTAAAGTGGGTCATGTAGTGTATAGAGTTTCAAATTGTAGACGCGCTGTCCTACGACTTTGTCCATCGTTTCTAAAGTTTATCAAATTGTAGACGTGCTGCCCTACGACTTTGTCCATCGTTTCCAAAATTTATCAAATTGTAGACGCGCTGTCCTACGACTTTGTCCGTCGTTTCTAAAGTTTATCAAATTGTAGACGCGCTGTCCTACGACTTTGTCCGTCGTTTCTAAACATTATCAAATTGTAGACGCGCTGTCCTACGACTTTGTCCGTCGTTTCTAAACGTTATCAAATTGTAGACGCGCTATCCTACGACTTTGTCCGTCGTTTCTAAACATTATCAAATTGTAGACGCGCTGTCCTACTACTTTGTTCGTCGTTCCTAAAGTTTATTAATTCATCATGATTTTTTTTAATGTAAAAAAACCCAAATAAAACTATGTTCTATTTTAATTTTAAAATAGAACATAGTTTTATTAAAACTATTTAGGTTCTGTCCACGACATCTTCCAACAGCTGTTAAAGTGTTTGCTTCAGTCACTGCCACGATATATCTTCATTTCCGCGGTACTGAGTCATTGTACCATCCTTGGTAAAAATAATTGTAATCCGCTTCTACGTTCGTGGCCGTTGGCCATTAAAAGTCACAGTGTTGCCAAAGACAATTTTAAAATCTCCAATTATAATGAAATAAATTGACAGTAAAATTCAATTTAAGAAAACCAGAACAAAATGTTCACGACAGGACGTCAATCAACCATGCTTTACCACCAACAGTTTGTAACTAAAAAATTCATATTTTATCAAAGTCCACGACTCTTTCTTCATTAACAATACAATCTAATTAGAAAGTCGAGTGGAAATATAATCTGCTTCCGAAGTGCATAACGTAACATTAATTAGAGTTTCTATCGGATTTTGAAACAGGTCAAATGGTTAGTTTTCAAAGTACATACGTAATACAATAGTCGAGTACAAAGAACACATACTCTTAGGTAAAATTTATTTGTTAATATATTATGATACACTGCGATAGCGATTTTTTTTTATGAAAGCCATACGAGCTAGCTGGTGACCTAAACGTAAGTACTCGTTATCACTGCTGCCGATTTACATTTGCAAAACTAAGAGCACTGAAGATGCGTTATTTACCTTAGGGTAAGGATTTGTCTAATTGGAGAGAAAGCAAGAACTAATGAAAGGCTAAAAAGGAATAGGAAAACAATTCGGTCTCCGAATCACTGTATTATACGAAACGCAGAAACACAAAAGAAATACGCTAGAACAATAATAATAATAATATATTTATTTTGTTTTTATTTTGTTGCACACACACAGGGTGAGTCCTGTACTACGGCAGACAGTTTCCATCTGTGACACATTTATATATTATTAAAATTGCAATACTTAATATAATATTACCAAAGACTGAAACAAATAATTAAAAACTATAAACTAAATTACACAAACAAAAAAAGGTACATATTTTATAAAAAAAAAAATAAAAATTATATAATATTACAAATCACGATTGGTGCGGCGCTTATGTGTTAGTGTGTGTAGGTGTTTATTTTATTCAGTGTTTACTTAATATTAATTCTGTAGTATTACATGCCAGGTTGGATAGTCATTTTTTTATAATATTTTCAGTGAGCTGACATTTCGATTATGAGACTAAAGTCTCGTATAGTTTTATATATAATATATTTTAATAGTGGTAGAACTATGATAGCACAAATAGGCCAACTTGAGAGAATACCGGCGTCAAATAGTAGTACATTCCCCATTTTTGATCCTATAATTCGCTCTTCCGTTTCATTTCTTCCAGAGGAATTTTTTTCCCAATATTTTTACTTGTACTGTTCGTGAGTGACGATAGTGAGAGTCCTTTTTTGTAGTATAGCCTGTTATTCCAGGCTTCTGGTTGGGGATTGCATTTTGGTTTCTATTCTCAGATTGCATATCCAATGGTATTAGACAGAAAGGAAAATGAAATATAGAAAGAAAGAAAAAGAAACACAGAAAACAAGGTTAATTTAATTTTCTGCCACAGTCGCATTGTACAAAGGTAAAGGACTCAGGTAAAGGAATTAGTCCAGGATAGCCCTATCCTAAGCTGAGAACCACAGCAAAAAAAAGTTAATTCGGTTAAATATTATTCGAGCACATTTGCAAGTAAAATCGAATTCACAATATCCTTAGAACAGTTATCGATTGAAAGCGTCTTTCGTGTTACAATGCAATATTCTAAAGATACCATCCTTATAAACTACTGACATAAATTTTTCAGCGAAGTTTTAACGGCGCTATCATTTTAATCTTGATGCAGTGTTGCCATTAATATAACTAAAATTTGGAATATTTTGAGTTATATTCACCGTTTTGTTTTTATATAGGACAGGAAGGCAAACGAGAAAGCATGTCGCCTGATGGAAAGCAAGTAACGTCACCTATAAATTATGTACAAAGGCAGAAACATGAGGCTACCGATATTATCATTACCCTAAAACGTATGTTTAGTTTCCCCGGTACTATAGATATCCATGGACAAATTAATTATCATTAATTGACCACCCCCGCCAATCCGCATTGGACAAGCACCACGCTTGTCCACGGGTTAACGTCCGTTCCTCCAGAAATGGAGAGGCCCGTGCTCAGCAGTGGGACACATATGGGCTGTTAAAAAAAAAAAATTGACCAACTCGTGTGTTCAACTAGCTCAAAAAATAATATTTTATTTCATAGAATTACACACAGTAACAACATCTGATAATAGAGATTTTCAGTATCATAATAATACGGTGGAAATTAAGCCTCGTAATTCTTTGTATTATAATGAAAATGTTTAGTAGCCAACATAATTCTTTGATACAATATAACGTTTATGGCCGCTTTATGACTTAATATAGTCCTCTAATATACAGGTCTTACTTTTAGGATATTATTCAACGGAAAATCATAATGGCTCTTTAATATCATATCCTAATGACCTAAATAAATAATGACATCTACTAAACGGTAATTTGCATAGATATATTGATAAATAGATAAATAGATAGGCAGATAGATAGTGTAGTGTAGTGTAGGAGTGGCATGTAGTGATACATTGATTAATGTATCACTAATGTATAAAAAATTTTTATTCGAATATAATAAAACTAAATTTATATTATATTACATTTTTTTACATTCACAATTTTAAAATTTAAAAATAAAAAAGAAATAAATTGTTTTATAAAAACAAATTTATTCGATCGACTGACGTCTTGGATGTAACATATCGCCTTTGCTTGCACAACTATTAAATAATATTGAAAAAGTGTGAATAAAGTATGAATAAGATATAAATGTACAGTAAATAGAAAAATAAATTAATTTCACTTGGAAAAATTTCATTTTTATCGAAGATAAATACCCCCTAAAGATCCCTTGTCGCCGTAGCAGTATGGCAGGCACGCCATAATAGGCGGGTAGATAGATAGATGGACAGTTGGATAGTTGGACAGATATATAGATAGATAATCTGATAGATAGATACATAGATATAATATTTATTGTACACCTGCAATTAAGTTATTCTTCTTCTAAGAGCGCCTCTCCGACTTGCGAAGGTTGACAACCAATTCAGCACAATTTTCCTCCTCCTTCGCGAGGTGCAGCAGTTCCGGAGCACTTGCTATCCCGGTCCACTCCCTGATATTACGTAGCCAAGACTTTCCATCTTTTGAGTCCAGCTAATAGCATTCATCTATATGCCCACATTTCGAACGCTTCTATACGTTTCCTGAGATCTTCTTTAAGCGTTCAAACCTCACATCCGTGTAGAAGAACAAATTTATACAATAATTAATTATAATATTGTTTTTATAGTGTAAGAACAGCGAACTTATTGCTTAACGCGATTTCTTCCAGACAACCATTGGATGAAGGCGGTGTTAAAGTATTGTAGATACTGTATGCCGAAGATATGGTACTCCCGTCGTCTAAAACCTAATCTTTAGGGGGCACACTCTGTGATCTTGGGGCCCCTTAATTTGGGAGAAATTGGAGAACTCCAGCTCCACACCAATCGCCATCAGGATGTAGTTGGAGACGGCGCCCTCGGAATTGCAGTAGTACTTAACGTTTTCCGCAGTTTTAACAACTGGCGCAAAGGAAAAGAAAGACATTATTTTTAATACTTCATATTTCTTCTAAAGAAGAGTTTTTTTTCATATCAACCACGATCAATATTTTTAACATTACTAGATTTTTTTAAACTAAAAGTACCTGTGATAAAAAAATATATTTACGTAAAGTAATCTCTAAGTATAATGATAAGAAGAATCGAACCCACAACCTAAGATCGTGAAGGCATCCCCTAACCAATTGTGACTTGAATAATTTATCATGTTAATATAAAGAGAAATAACAAAAATATGCAAATTATGTTGTTTTTGAAGAAACAATACTTAAATAAAAAAAGAAGCAGTAATAAAAAAATAATAGAAATAAAAAAACTCAGTTGGTAAGAACCAATGTCTTGGACCTTCGACTTAATGTCTTGGAATCCTATCCTACATTGCACTATTAATGTGAATCATATTTTTCTAGCACAAGCACTATTTATTACCTTAATTAAAATAAGAATTCTAGTAGAATTAAAACATTGCTAGACTATTTTTATAAGAAATTTAAAAGAAAGACAAATAATAAATGAATAAAATTATTCATATGTACATTTATAAATGAAGTATTTATTTTTCCTCCAAGTTTTATTTGACGAACAATCCATATAAATGAATATTTATTTTCCTCCGATTTTATATATATAACAAAAATAATAATTGAACTAACTAACTCACTAAACTAACCTTGTTGGCGCAGCGACCAAAAATGGATCTTGGCCTCCGGACAGATCTTACGCCACTGTGCCCTGTCCTGCGCCGCCTCATGCAGATTTGAAGGTTATAATTGCGCAAGTCATCCTCCACCATGTCTCTCCAGCGATACCTGGGGCACCCCATAGGACTTCGTCCAGAAAATAATAAATGAATAAAATTATTCATTTGTAAAATATAAATGAATTTTTTATTTTTTCTTTGACAAACAATCCAGTTCTCTTTTAACCTTTACTATCTTTCAAAGCTCTCGCATGTCTCGCCCGTTACTTTGAAGCTCTCGTGTCAAAGAAAAACTAAAGGACAGAGACACTTCAATTATTTGTGCATTTTTCATTTCTTTGTTGCGTTAAAGATAAAGAAATAGGCAAGCGCAAGTTTGAATTGCAAAGGCATTATTTAGCATATACTGTTAAAGTATTTGAAAAGTAAAAAACATGCGCTACAAAGTATATACATTGCGTGTCAGAAAGCAGACAACCAGTTGGATAACCGGCAGGACTCCTGCCAACGAAGTCAATGGACGCCGGTCAATCCCCGTATCGTAATCAATATATATATATATATATATATATATATATATATATATATATATATATATATATATATATATATATATATATGGGCTACAAGTATAGATATTTATTCCGAGTGTGGTAGGCCCGTGCCTTGCAGTGGAACATATTTATATAGACTATGAAAAAGAAGCTGACGTTCTGATTATCTTAATTGTTACATCACGAAAGATTCTTTTATTCTCCAAACATATTATTTTGAAACTAAAACACGACTAAATTGCAATTTCATTTATAATACATGAGTATTATAAATTAAAATGTAATTTATAATAATTCGATAAATTCTTAACAATTTAATTCATTATCATAGTCGCGTTAATGCCAACTAAATATCGCGTTAAATAAATCGTAACGAAAAGGATAATAAAATAATTCGAATTTTAAGTAGTACGCAGGAACTGAATATGGCTTTTCTACTGCACAAAAAAATAATTCTAAAAAACAAAACTCAAAATAAGATATTTTAGAAATATGGGTGTTTTTATGGGATAGAAAGGGAAACGAGGCTACATGCTTATCCTTTAGCTTTAGAGAATATTTTGCTTGAAAACCAATTTCTGAGTAGTAGTAAAAAGAAAGTACTAGTAATAAAGTAAAGTAAAGTAGTAGTAAAACATTTTTTAAAGTCAATGCCTGCTTTTTATACCAGCAATCTAGACGTTTTGCCACTAAGGGTATTTATTCCTAAATTTATATCCTACTAAGTATCTTATATAACAGGTTATTTGTCTCTTTTATTATCATATTAATTAAATTGAATTAATGAATTAATATTTGAAAAAACCGTATTAACATCAAGTGTCATTCACTACAAGTTTAAAAAAATGTATTTGAACTCGAGTGGATGAATAAAAAGTATTTTATTAATTATTGAAAATTTGAACAAGATATATATAGGCAGAGAGGAAGAGTGTGAACTAATAGTAGGAATGTGGACAGTCAAAAGTTTTACTTAGCTAAGATCCGCGACAAGCAAACAAAAACAGAAAATTAATAATGTGTGTTTTATACTGGATAAAGTGGATTTATTTGAAACCTAAACCAAAAATTTACCGTAAATCGGCCATCAACTCTCCACCCACCAACCACTATACACAACACCAAACACACACCACCACTTTTCCACTTTGCAAACGATATGTTTTTCGACCCAAAACAAGGCATCTTCAGGTATAGTAGGCTCTACGTGTGGTATAGTAGACTCTAAGTGAAAACTTGACTGGCCAATTTTCGGTAAGTTTTTGGTTTAAGTGCCAAATAAATCCACTTCATCCAGCAGAAAAACACACATTATTAATTTTCTGTTATTGTTTTGCTTGTCGCGGATCTTAGCTAAATAAAACTTTTGACTGTCCACATAGTGATGGATTTCCGCAAAGTAACGCCTGACTCCATTAATAATAGTAGGAATTAAATAAAAAGTATAATAAAATATGATTAACTTATCGATACTGCATCCTCACTACGTTCGTAGACACTGAACAACTAAAGATACCATATGATTCACCATAATGGAGGCATACTTGACAAAAATCCACGGCGCCAGCCATCAGAAACTTTTACTTATAACATAAAGAATTGCTATGTATGTCTGGAAGTTCTTCGTATAAATATATAATTTTCTTAAATCAACAATTGTGTGGCGACAGTTGGACATATCTAAAGAAATTTGGCATAACGCCATGTGGCGTGTATAGCTCAAACAACAAGGAGAATCAAATAAACTTATACGATTTATGGTATCAGTATAATCTGTGGTAGCTTAAAAAATAAATAAAAAAAATGAAGATTTAATTGGTATTTTCGAATACCCACACTCTGACGGGTGGACTTAATTGATCACCAATAGGATTCTTTTAAGCATTTACCATTGTACAAAGGTAAATGCGATAAATGATGCTGAGAAATGAGACATCCTTCCACAATGCCAGAGTATCAAGATGTTGGGTGAAACTCTGGTCATCGAAGGATATCCAACCTTTCCTGTATTTTCTTACCACTGTGACTCTGGATCTTAATTACGCTTTAGCTGCGTCATGCATTACATTTTCAGTACATCTGCTTTTGCAGATGTCTATAGAGAGGAGTGAAATAAATCTATACTCTTTTAGGTAAAAAAAAACTTTTCGGTTTTCTTCCGTAGAGTCTATACCTGAAGATGCCTCGTGTTGAGGCGAAACACGTGTCGTTTACAAGGTGGAAAAGTGGTAGTGTGTGTTTGGTGTTGTGTATAGTGGTTGGTGGGTGAAGAGTTGATGGCCGATTTTCGGTAAGTTTTTGGTTTAAGTTCCAAATAAATCCACTTCATCCAGTAGGAAAACACACATTATTAATTTTCTGTTATTGTTTTACTTGTCGCGGATCTTAGCTAAGTAAAACTTTTGACTGTCCACATAGTGATGGATTTTCGCAAAGTAACGCCTGACTCCATTAATAATCTAAAACAAAAATAAAACCTTATAAGCAAGTTCGCTTTGTGTTCAATTGCAGTGTTCAATTCTATAGCGGAAGGAAGCAATTTCTCCGTCGCGTGTGACTTGAAGGAAATGACAAGCTATAGAAGCTACATAGTTGTCAATAAACGACATTCTAACATGTATCACGAATCTACGATATATCTTCACTCTTAAACATTGCATACGGGTGTATTTCGCGACCAACCAATTCGCTCAGTGGCGGGACTCCCAATTAAGAACTCAATGGTCACTGGTTCAATTTCCGCTTCGGAATATACTTATTTTGCATCTGGTTAATCCTCATTGAACACACGTGGTGAGTTAATGCCCATTCTTTCAGTATTGGGGAGTTCCGTGCCCTGAAGTGGGACAAAATAAGTCGTGAAAAAAATTAAAAATATATTTGGCTAAGACAGAGAGACCGAGTAATTCGGCAAAACCAAACTTTTGGGAAGAAACAATGCAAACCGTTGCCTATCAACACAAACAACATACATACAACGCCATTCGTATTCATACGATACCTGCTCTTTAGCACAAATCCACTAGATATGTACTTTTATGTGACCCGCACTCCAGATCTAACTAGACTTGGAATATATATAAATATATATATATATATATATATATATATATATATATATATATATATATATATATATATATATATATATATATATATATATATATATATATATATATATATATATATATATATTTATATGTATATTTATCCCGATGCGGGAATTGAATCCGCCACCATTGAATCCGTAGGTGACAGCCCTGTTGCCAATTGATCATGATCGAGTGATTACTTACCATCAGTTAAAATAGTATTGAAAGAAATAATTATTAAAATGTTCCATAATTTAACTTGTAATATCATTATATTAGAGCGAATTAATGAGTTTGAATTCTTCTAAAAGAAGAGAACCAGACAAAAAGTTTTAAATGTGTCTCCATTTTTATAATTTACCTTTCTACGTGGTTTCATAAAACTAGGTCAGTGATGTCTGTGAATGCAAGTAGTATGCAATAAAACAACAAAATTATATGCAAAGAGTTCAATAATATCTGTAGATAATACCAACAATTTTGTAGCACGTCGTAGAAGAGCTACGCTCGTAGAGTTAGCGCTTGGAATATATACAAATATAGAGCGATATTTGGTAGACTGACGTCTTTGAATGATTTAACGTCGTGATTAGTTGTAGCCATGTTCCAATTCTTAGTCAAGACTCTCGCTTATTCTGACCTGGCTGGGAAACGGCGATTGGAGAATTTATCGTGGAAGTGGCCGTCTCTAAAGGGGATGAACTTAGAAACAATTAAAGGAGATTTGATATTTTTTTAAAATCATATATTTTGTTTATTTCGATAGTACATGTTACAGTGTATTTGAATTATAATTTGAGAATAATTCTTATGTGGCGGGATAATGCCTGAACTAAGGGTGAGCGAATATCTCAGGTCATTAGTCTTCCACTTCCACCCCTTGTACATTCGACTCCTCTCACTGGTGTTTAATTTTATTTACGTAGAAACGAAACCAGCAACCGAACCGAAAAACAACAGAAAACCAGCGTCTGAGTGATAGCGTAGCTACCGCGCTTCGTCCGGTGAGCGGTTGAGTTCCGGATGCCCTCGCCCCCCTCCCACTTCGCACGCACCTCCCCCTCCCCACTTTTTTTTATGAATGTTTGTATGTTTATGTATTTGTCTATAATATGCATTCAATTGTGAATAAATATAAATTTTAAAAAGTTATAGTTCTAATCGAAGCAGATTTTCAGTTTCATGATATAACCTAACAAGATTCTCAAGTGATCAATTAGGTAAGGTAAGCAGATGCTTTTTTAATACATGGTCTATTTTGGCAAATATATTTGCCACAGTTAGATCTCCTTTCTTCTAATTTATAAATAAGTTTGTGAGGGTATAATTTATGCGTAACTCTAAACGATTTGTGTACTTGTTGGTAATCAACAAAGTATCTTAAAGGCTGAAAACTAAACAAAGATTTGCAGAATGTTAAGTACCGAAGTTTCATCATTGTCATTCAAGTTATGTCAAGTTTCACACCAAAGTTTTGGCTTAAGTTACGAAACCTTAGATACGATAGGATTTTGATCAAATTAATAGTTAACTTCGGGACCGTCTAGCAACTTTCTTCAACTTTCAGATATTACTAATATACTTAATAAATATTAAAAAATCTCATTTAAATTCTTCTTAAAATACCTGTATACGTGATTTTTACTCTATTTACGTACTTACGTTAAGGTATGGTTATTTTCTTGGTTTCTTGCTAATTATTCTCTGCAGAGATGGAGGCGGAGTGGGAGGGTGTTGAGCCTCCGAAACTCAGCCGCTTACCGTACAAAGCGCGATAGCTAAGCTACCACTTAGACGCCGATTTTCTGCGGGAGGCTGGTACTTCCCCGGGCGAGCCGGCCCATTCATGCTACAGACAAATATTATGCCATTCTTGACAAAGTATTCGTCTGCAGCGTGGCTCTACCACTATTAAAATGTATCTGATCACTCAAAAACAGTCAGTTTCAACGTTGTACAACATTTTCAATTTGTCAAAGAGCTGGTTACTCACAACTCAGACCATTCGACGCACTATTTTTTGTGATCCGAATAAGCAATAAAAATAATTTGACATGTGTGTCATTTACAGCGTTTTCACTTTTTGCATCGATATTAAGTGGGCAGTCAAAAGTTTTACTTAGCTAAGATCCGTGACAAGCAAACAATAACAGAAAATTAATAATGTGTGTTTTTCTGCTGGATGAAGTGGATTTATTTGGAACTTAAACCAAAAATTTACCGAAAATCGGTCATCAATTCTCCACCCACCAACCACTATACACAACACCAAACACACAGTACCACTTTTCTTTTCTTTTTTAAGGAAGAGAACTGAAAAGTGACTTTTCGGTTGTCTTTCGTAGAGTCTACTATACCTGAAGATGCCTCGTGTTGAGGCGAAACACGTGTCGTTTACAAGGTGGAAAAGTGGTGGTGGTGGGAAAAACACACATCATTTATTTTCTGTTATTGTTTTGCTTGTCGCAGATCTTAGCTAAGTAAAACTTTTAACTGTCCACATAGTGACGGATTTCCGCAAAGTAACGCCTGACTCCATTAATAATCGATATTAAGTAATAAAGTTTAGCCTTAGTCCTAAAAATATTAGATAAATAAGTAAAAGATACAATAAACGTAAGTGAGGAACATCCGAGAATGGAATTAATGTCCCCGGGGACCATAAACTATGTCGATTTGTCTTCGCCGAGTCGACGCGACGTTGAGCGTGGTACTGATAAAATATAACAAATTAAGTGTTCTTCTAAGAGGAAATCCTTTTATAAGAATACATTTATAACTACCATTTGGCTCGATTTATAGGATTTTTATAAGTGGTAGAGCCACGCTGCAGACGAATACTTTGTCAAGAATGGCATATTATTTGTCTGTAGCACGAATGGGCCGGCTCGCCCGGGAAAGTACCACACTCCCGCAGAAAACCGGCGTCTGAGTGGCAGCTTGGCTACCGCGCTTCGTACGGTGAGCGGTCTGAGTTCCGAAGGCCCAACACCCTCCCCATCCCATTCCCCTTCCCCCTCCCACTCCTTTCCCCCTCCCACTCCCATAATGTCACTTTCCTTAAAGGTTGGCAACGCTTCCGTAATGGTGCTGCGGATGTCTATTGGCGGCGCTGATTACTTTCCATCAAGTGACACGCCTGCCTATACAAACCAGAACACCATAGGTATTGCGGATGTGTAGATAATAATACCTTGTAGGTACTTGTAGATATATGCTTTTACAACATTATTAGGTAACCGAACGGAGAGCCGTTTCGCTACGATGAATGTGAGAGGGAGGATGGATGAAAAGATGGATGAGTGTGGAGAAGGCAAGGAAGGTGTACTGGGATTGTAGCAGATTGGGATCTAAGGTCTTTGCCTTTCCCTACGGAAAACAATCATGGCTATATGTATGAATGTAGGTTACTGAATAAATAAATTAAAAAATTGCTGCACTCACGAACACTGGCAGCTTTAAGTTGACTTAGTAAATTCCGTCACGCTATTGTTAACATTACCTTCCTACAAATGAAACCGGAAGTAGGTCAGGTCAGATTCTTTCAACGGTCTTAACAAACTACAACGCGCAACTTGTATGCAAAAAGTTCGACTTCCTTCCACACGTCACTAGTCTGGGGAACCAATCACCTTTAAGCTGTATTTTCGAATCGACACAATTTTGAAACATTCAAGAAACTAGTGTATACGCTTATCAAAGATCGGCAACGCTTTTACAGCGTCTATGGTATGATAAATGCAGTATATGGGCGGCGTTAATTGCTGGACACGTTTTCTTATTTGCCTCCTCTTAGCCCATAAAAAATCCCATAGTTCCTTCAACACAGGAAATCTTAGTACAAGTCTATAAATTGAAAACGTTACTTACTTTGGTTTTCAGCAAGTGCATAATAATAATAATTATTTATTTGCATAATGTGAGGTGTAAAAAGATGATAAAAAATGTTTAAAAGTTCCATCACATTGCCACTTATGGTGCACAAATGTCATTAATTATTACATACATAGAGATCTAAATACATATGTCACTTATGGTTACAAAGCATGAAATTATTAATATACATTATCATTAAAATTACAATTGATTTACTTATAACATACATTCGATCCACCTTTTAAAGCAAAGAAGTCCTTAGTATTATAAATATTATCATCTATTAGCCATTCATATAGTCTATTTTTAAATAATCTTGCGTTTATTATATATACATAAAAAAGTGGGCTTAATTATATATATATATATGTATATATATATATATATATATATATATATATATATATATATATATATATATATATATATATATATATATATATATATATATATATATATATATATATATATATATATATATATATATATATATATATATATCTATATATATATATCAGTAGAACTGTTTATGGAACATCTGCAACATTTTATAAGAAAAGTTTAATGTCTTTTATATTTTTAGATAATAAAATAACATAGTGCTCTCAACTATGGAAGTTTCTAAACGGTTTATTTCTTCCAAACGGCAACCTTCTTTACAAAAAATAAATTGCATAGGTACGTGTGATCCTAATTCTAACATTTTCCGGACTCCGAGCGTTGACCTTAAATTCACTTCAACTGTAATATCACTTTTAGGAACAACAAGTGACGCAATTATTGACGTTACTTTTAAACTAGTTTACTTCTTATATACAGTAATATATTGCGACCGAAACTCCGTCTCGGTACTATAAGCACCCAAGTGGTCCTATGGTTTCAAGCTTTTGAGTTTGTTGGTGTTTCTAAACAAATCCGAGGCTCCGGTATTTCACGGATCTCGGAATACACCCACGCTTAGAGCAGTAATTATGAGTCAAAAGGAACTAATATTTATCATATTCTAGATTAACAAAGATCACTGTCGTTAGAAAGAATTTGAATTAAATCATATAAAAATCACCGAATTTAAGAAACTTGGTCGCTTTAGTTAGCTAAGCGAGTCATGGATACTTGGAATAGATATCAATTCTTTGCAAAACTACGCTCATAAAGTCTCTGCTCGGATTAGATAGCGCAAATTCTTTTCATTTCAATTTTATTAAGATCATAAAACTTATCTGTCTTCACTAGTTTGGATGAGATATTTTGACAAAATACTTACATAGGCGACTGTTTCCGTAGGGGTTGGCAAAGACCATCTGCTACGATCTCGCCACACTTTCATTCCTTCATCCCCACTCGTCACTCTCTTCATACAAGTTCGCCGGTTAAGGGTCCCTTGATCTGGCCTTTCTTAAGATGTTTAGCAAACGTGTATATTTGTAATTAAACTTGATTGTTGAATTACAAATTTATCTAGCATCATCTAGCGTTACCTAGCCCAGAAGTATCTCATGTTACGTTTGTCAAAACGCGGTCTCCACTCATATGTACATAATTTTTTTTTTTGGCATAGGAAGGCAGACGAGCAGGCGTGTCACCTGATGAAACGCAACCAACGCCGCCCATAGACATCCGCAATGCCATAGGCAGTGCACAAGTGTTGTCGACCTTAAAGGTAAGTGAAATTATGGGAGTGGGAATCGGATTGGGGGTGGGAAGGAGAGGGTGTTGGGCCTCCAGAACTCAGACCGCTCACCGTACGAAGCGCGATAGATAAGCTACCACTCAGACGCCGGTTTTCTGCGAGAGTGTGGTACTTCCCCGGGTGAGCCGGCCCATTCATGCTACAGACAAATAATATGCCATTCTTGACAAAGTATTCGTCTGCAGCATGGCTCTACCACTATAGAAACCACTATAAACAATCAATCAATCGGGGACGTCCACACTCCGCGCAGAGGTGTGGGATCGAGCCTCGGGGATGAACCCCACTGCTCGTGCAGCAACTCGATGGGGCAACCGCCCCCCGGTCTTAGGTGCCGCTATTCCTAGCGGCTTTTGGGCGTCCTTTAACGACTTCGCGTCGTCGAGATATGGCTGAACCTATTCCTACGTTGGGTCCGTCACTGGCCCTCTTCCCTCGCGGGAGCCAGGAGGCGACAGGAGGATTTCGCGTGGGAGTGGACGTCCCTCAGGTGGGCGAGCGTGAAGGAGAGCAAAATTATTAAGGTGTGGGTGTGGTCCATTGTCGGCTCGGTCGAACATCTTCCGAGCCAACCGGACCACAAACTCATGGATGCTCTCCACCCTGAGGTCCCTCGCTATAACGTCGTTACGCACATAGCGAGCCGCCCCCACGATGGCGCGCAGAGACAGATTCTGCTGGATCTGAACGCGTTTGCGCTGGGTTGCTGATACAACTATAAACATAGTCAACAGTTTGGTTATATAGTATCTAATCAACGCCATCTATTTCCCTCACTCTATATTACTAAATGAGGAATCAAAGCCTTTATTACTGGGGTAATAGATGGCGTTGATGATGCCTTTGTCTGACCACACATTGTGTTTGTGTTAGTGATGGATATTAAAAAAACATCAGCTTTTTTCGATATAATGTATCGCAATATAGCATCGATTTTATATCGATACATCATATAATACATCGACATTTTCAATACATGGATTTTTTTAATTGTAGAATTAGTCGTAAATAAAAATAAAGTTACTTAAAAATCAAAAACTCACAATATATAACATAATAGTATAGAAAATGTGACAATCTCAAAAATAATTTTCACTATAACACATAGTTGCCTTATTTCTTCTCTATTTAATATTAAATGAATAATAAACGAGAAGTTGTGAAGATATAATAGTTATAATTACTTTTTATTTTTTTTAAAACGTACGTACGGTTCAGGGCAAGTATCACACTGTCAAAAAAAGCGACTAGAGAGATGTGGCTTCACGTAGCGGCATTTAAAGCGACTTATGAGAATTTTTTTGCCGTAATTTTATATGGCAGCATATTACATCCTTATTTACTTTCAATCTTCCCTACCCATTATTCATTTCTTACCCTAAGGTAGGCAATACAATGCATATGTCAAAGTCTAAGTACTGCAGATATCCATGGGTGGCGATTATTACTTATTATAGGCTGTTTTATCACAGCCCATTATGCTTAATGGAATTGTATGAATATATATGGACATGTACGTATATAAACCATAAAGATATGTTCTACTGTTGAACACGGATCTCCCAATACACTTCCCCAATGCGAATTTGCGAAGAAACCAGACTCGTAATTAATATCTGAATATGCATTTCATAACTCGCGGGAATCGAATCCGCGACCATTGACTACATTTGCGGCAGCCCCGACAGTGAGTCAATTGGTCATCTATAGACTTCCCTCTTCCATAAAAAAACACTTTCCCCTTTTTTTGTACTACATATTTATTATATATACAACATATTTATTTTGTTTTCATTGCAATAAACAAAAGAAATATTATCATAACAAATGTATAGCAAATAATAAATGTAACATTATACAGGACTGTGTGTTATAAATTTAAAACAATTTGAGTTGGCAACATTACCATAACGATGGCTGTCGCACGAAATATGTGTGTGTGCACGTATAAGTGTGCGTATGTATAAGTTTATGTGTGTGTGTGTGTGTGTGAGTGTGTGTGTGTGTGTGTGTGTGGATGTGTAATGATAAGTACATATGTATTTTGTTATACCAAACAAAAGAAAATAAATCGGGGATCTCCCCAATAAAATTAAAGGCTATACAAAAAATATTCCATTGAATTATTTTTCAAATAAAACCCAAATTTTTAATATATTTCTCCCCCTTATAATACGCAAAAAAATTTCCTTTCTATATTTCTATTCATTTCGATAAATTTCAACGTTTCCATTTTCAATCAAAACTTTTGCTTTGAACTCTCTCCTATCTCGGCTTCTTTAATCAACGTCCGTGAAAATAGAAAGCATTTGCACTCTATCTTTATTGTAAGCCTTAATTTAATTCAGGATATTTTCAGTATATATAATATGGATTTTTAAATGTTTATTCCGAGTCTGGTAACCCCCCAATCCACATTTCCTTTCCTGCCCCTTCCTTTCTTCTCTATCCTTTCCCTTCCTCTCCGCCAATCCACGGTCTGCCGTGCCAATGGATGTGTGGCTAGGGGCGTGCCTAGTCGTAAGCGTGCCGATCGTCCCGGGGTCGGGCTCCCCCGGGGACTATGGTGCCTTACCTCAGCATGCAGGGCTCTGCTGGGGCTGACCTCCATCCTCCCTTGCGGCTCGTGGGATTCACTAAAGACGAATTTAATATACCTAATTTGTCGAAAATGACGGCGACGTGGTTCGCCACCCGTCACGTCCTGATTCTCACGAGGGCGAAAAGCGACCAATGACGAGCCGTTTCGCTGCGATGAATGGCAGCGGATGGAGCTCTGTAATCTCTGCCAACCCCTGCGGGGGATAGGCGTGAATATATATATATATATATATATATATATATATATATATATATATATATATATATATATATATATATATATATATATATATATAAGTATATCTTTTTTTCATATTTAATCTCCGTATCACAAATTAAACTAGCGTAGGGTTTAATTACATTTATTCATTACTATCCTTTTTTTTCCCCACTCATTTCCCCCGCAGAGGTTGGCAGAGTGGCCTCTTCCAACCCCTGCGGGGGAAAGCTGTGTGGCCAGAGCTCCATCCGCTCCCATTCATCGCAGCGAAACGGCTCGTCATTGGTCACTTTTCGCCCTCGTGAGAATCAGGACGTGGCGGTGGCGAACCACGTCGCCGTCATTTTCGACAAATTAGGTATATCAAATTCGTCTTTAGTGAATCCCACGAGCTGCAAGGGAGGATGGAGGTCAGCCCCAGCAGAGCCCTGCATGCTGAGGTAAGGCACCATAGTCCCCGGGGGAGCCCGACCCCGGGACGATCGGCACGCTTACGACTAGGCTCGCCCCTAGCCACGCATCCATTGGCACGGCAGACCGTGGATTGGCGGCGAGGAAGGGAAAGGATAGAGAAGAAAGGAAGGAGCAGGAAAGGAAATGCGGATTGGGAATAAACAGACTCGGAATAAACATTTAAAAATCCATATAAATATTTATTCCGATGCGGGAATCGAACCCGCGACCATTGACTCCGCGGGCGGAGGGCCCCGTCATTGATCCAATCGGTCGGTCTTACTACTATACATTTAAAGTTTTCAAATAAAGATTAATTATTATTATTCGACATCATAGACATAGACTCTGTCCATCACACAGCTCTCTATGTATTGATGAGATATTTAATCATACAATTTCAGAAATAACGATCGGAAACACGTATGTACATATAATAAATGATCGAAATCAACGATTGTGGTCCGAGCAACTGCCGGCCAATTTACAGGAACCGCTGGGACTGTAGGACCTGCTGATTTCCCACGAGAACAAGGCAGGCTAGCGAATTGACAACCGTAGAGTTAGCCATATACTGGTATGTATACGGCTAACTCTATCATCATATCATATACGTATGTATATGTACATATGTATGTATATTAGATTTTTTTTCTTTTTTTTATTTATATATTCACGCACCTACCGTTACCTGCATCGCAGCGAAACGGCTGTCCATTGGTCACTTCTCACCCTCGTGAAAATCAGGACGTGACGAACTACGTCACCGTCATTTTTCAACAAATTAGGTGTATTAAATTCGTCAATCCCACGAGCCGCAAGGGAGGATTGAGGTCAGCCCCAGCAGAGCCCTGAATGCTGAGGTAAGGCACCATAGTACCCGGTACATTCGAAATATATACTGGTAACGTATCGACGCAAAAAAAAAACGAAAGAGCTGTAAATAATATATATATATATATATATATATATATATATATATATATATATATATATATATATATATATATATATATATATATATAATATATATATTCCCCGCAGGGGTTAGCAGAGACCACAGAGCTCCATCCGCTGCCATTCTGTAAATGTGTAAATAATACAGGTGTCAAGAAATCTTTATATTCGGATCAGAAAAAAAAATACTGCGTCCAATGGTCTAAGTTTCACAGCTCTACGACCAAAAGAAAATGTTGTACAGCGTTGAAACTTTTTGTCATTAGATCGCTCCAGCAGTAAGTGTTTGTCGATTTTAACATATCCAAAACGTCATGAACCAATTAGATATATGGTAAACAAACCACTGTGACACGTTTATGATTTCATTATGGCGTCATATACTTTTTGTTTGTGTGAAAATGTCTGATTTTGTGCCAAATAATCATCGTTTGCGGCAAGTGTTACTTTTCCTATTTCATTCAAAGAAAACGGCGGCTGAAGCGCATCGCGAGTTAAAAAAATTACGGAAATGCTTCTTTTAGTGAGTGCCGCGATTAAATACAGTGATTTCGATGTCAACAACTCTCCGCGCGATAAATTGCTCGATGATGATCCGTGCCAAATACAAAAACAGCTTGCTTTAGTATTAAGAGTTACCCGCCAAGCCATTTCTAAGCGATTGCATGTGTTGGCAATGATTCAAAAGCAAGGAACTTGAGTTCTTTATGATTTAAAGCCAAGGGACGTAGAGCGTCGTTTTTTCACTAGTGAACAACTGCTCTAGCGGCAAAAAAGGAAAGATTTCCTTCATTGCAACCTAACAGATGATAAAAAATGAGTTGAAACCAGACGAAACCATCACTCGGGAACGGTATCGACTTCAATTGATGCGACTGAGCCGAGCACTGCACGAAAAACGACCACAATACGAGCAAAGTCACGAAAAGGTGATTCTACTGCATGACAACGCTCGGCTTCATGTTGCCAAATCCCTTAAACCAACATGGAAACGCTCAAATGGGAAGTTCTGCCCCACACGCCATATTCCTCATATATTTCGCCGTCCAATAATTAATTATTTCGTTCGATGGCACATGACCTGGGGGATCAGCAGTTCCGCTCATATGAAGACATCGACGAATGGCTCGATTCGTGGATAGCCTCAAAAGATGAACACTTACTTGAGGTTTTTATTTTTTTACTCGTAAAAAAATGTAAAACGTAAAAATAGCAATAAAATAAAAACCTCAAGTAACCCGATTTTTGCCAACACATTGAACTCAGCTAAAATGTCTTTTATTCGCACAAGCTCTTGGTAGGTTCTTAATTTTAAGATCTTCAGATAGATTTTTTTCTGATTTTTCTCATGATGGTAACAATCAATCCTGTCACCTCGTTTCGGCTTGACGTTGAATTCTGGGCCAACCTGTATATGTAAACATTTTTGCACATTTAAGTTGCATTTTTATAAAAAAAACAGCTAGAACTTAGTTGCGCACCTAATTATAAATTAATAACTTACGATAACGTAATTTAATAGCACTTAATTCACTCGAGAAAGCCCCTTACCATAAAGAATACACGTTACTCGAGTACTCACACACTATCCGCTAATGCGTCCTCGGGGAAATCTAAAGCGGTTGACAAAGCTCTTTACTTTTCAGCACTAATTTAAATTACCGAGAATACGTATATAATAATACAAACAATTTATATAATTTAATAGCACTTAATTAACGTGAGAAAGCCATTTATCATAAAGAATACACGTTACTCGAGTACTAACATACTATCCGCTATTGCGTCTTCGGGGAAATCTAAAGCGGTTGACAAAGCTCTTTACTTTTCACCACTAATATAAATTACCGAGAATATGTGTATAATGATACAAAAATTCTATAATTCTTACATTTTTAAATTAAAACTATAAAATTCTCATTTTTAATGACGCAGGCTTCGTTATTTTCTCATCACTCATACATTTTTTACACATACATACATTTTTGTAGAACACGTACCTTTTGGTAAAAAAATGTTTAAGCATTATTAAAACAGCGATAATTCAGATGGTAAGGATCGGATTTATGATCTGACGTCGTGAGTTCATATCTATTTTTTATGGGACAGGAGGGCAAATGAGCAAGCGTGTCGCCAGATGGAAAGCAATCAACGCCGCGCATAGACCTATAGCGATAACACCGCGATAACATAAGTATTACATTGCCAGCTTTTAAGGTATAGGCTGGTTTTTCATAATCATCAAGGTATACAGCCGCGGGTGGGCCTTAGCCTGGTTCAGTAAACTTTTCTTCGATTAGCTTTTTCCCTCCAGCCCCTCACACCGATTGATCGCCTTTAAGTCGTCCTCGACACCATCTAACCATCCCAGCTTAGGCCTTCCGTGGCTTCTACGACCATCTGGTTTGCCGTCGAGTAGGCGTTTGGGTACTCTAGCCTCGTCCATCCGTATCTTCATGAGCTGGTTTTTGGAAGGTTCCAATATCGTAGCGGTTCGGAAGTACCGCTGAAGGTAACTGGTTCCACAGGGTTGTGGCATGGTAAGAAGCTTCAAGAGAAACGACTTTTAGATTTTAGTCGCCTCTTGCGACACCCCTATTTTCGATAGGGTTGGTGCGTTTCTAACGCCGACCACCACACGACACATACCATCATATCTACCATCGGACTATTGATGTGAACCATTTCCAAGCACAAGTATTGTTAGCTCTGTGGGAATGTTATTTTCCTTAACAAAGCCACGCTACAAACATTAAAAGATTAAACAATAGTGCAAGCGGACTTAAGTTACGTAAGTAGGTACGTACACAGGTAACAGAAATAAGCGAGCATTTCTAATTAGAAATAACAGAACATTACGAGAGAAATAAATTATTTGTACGTCAAATTAAATAAAACTGCTTCAATGAAATATATTACCAGAGAAAACATGAGAAATATAATACTAATGAAATATTGGAAGCTTACCTTCAACATTTTTATTTCTATTAAGACTAATACTATACGACTTAATTGGCTCAGGGGCGAACTTTCGCTTTCGGAGTAAACGGTTGTGGGTTCGACGCCTTCATCGGTATAAATATATTATATATGTGAAATATGCCATAAAAACCAATATATTTTGAAGATACATTGGATAATTAATATAGTGAAATAACATGTTATGAAGACATGTTATTTCACTATATTATCATTTTACTTCCCTCTCTAACATTTTTCCGTACGTTCTCACAATTTTACAAATAGTCGATAATAATGCGATATTTGACGACACAAGGGCATTTAAGAGATATTTAAGGAATACACAGATAACTTATAAATATTAAAAATAAACAAATGTATTATATATATATATATATATATATATATATATATATATATATATATATATATATATATATATATATATATATATAGATATATATATACATGTAATTAATTCGACTCTGAGTAGCCTATAATTTGCTTTTACAACAATATGCCCTTAAAAACATACGACTAACAACAATTTTTACTTGAAAAATACTCGACCAACAACAATTTGTACTTCATAAATACACGACTAATAACAATTTACACTTTAAAACACATGTTAATATTTAATGGAAATATTTAATTATGCCCAAGTAAGGCATACGCGTATCGCAGGCATGTATAATCTATCTGTGTACACACAAAAGACTTTGCATGATGAGTTATTTTGTTAAAATTAAGTTTATTCATTTTATTTATTTAGGTAATAGAACAGAATCTTTAGCTTAAAATAACTAACTAATGCATAAACAAACAATAAATACAAAAAAAGCTTAAATACAAAAGCTAATATTATTTTGCCTATGGCACTGCGGATGTCTGTGAGCGGAGTAGATTGCTTTCCATCAGGCGACACACCTGCTCGTTTGTCTTTCTATCCCATAAAAAAATGCGAGTCACCTGGTATGTGATCACCGCCAACCATAGACATTCACAACACTGGAGGAGTCTCAGATTCATTGCCCGCCTTTTGCGAATACATACGCTCGTCTTTTGAATATCTCTTCGTCGTCATCTTTTGCCATCAAATCAACAAATTCACATTTCTCCAATAAGTGACTGTTAAAAGCTTACAAGTTTACTTGTACATTCATAGCAGTTCAAAGGGATCGTTTCAAGGAAACGAACCTTCTCACTTTCGGACATAACTCATGTCAGATTATGAAGATATTATTCAAGTTGTGGCGACAGCTCGTCTGATGCTTACATACATACATACATGTATAATATATTCATACTTGTACGTAAACAAAGCTATAACTAGAACGGTGTTTGACATTGTTAGTGTGGTAACCATGGTGACGTGCTAGAGGAATTGCTGACGGCCGTTTCTCAGTAAGAATTAGACTTGTAACTCCCTATGCACTTCTTCGCGAACACACAATATTATTTTTATGATTTGTGTTCGCGGATAATAGCAAAGAAAATTTGAATATTTCATATATGAGAGGATTTGAGTTTAATATCAACGAAATTCTTAGTTTTGATATTAAACTCAAATCCTCTCATACATGAAATATCTACTGCTATCATATATATGATGAAACAGAAACATATTTTATTATAACATATATAAGATAAATGTGTTCTCTAAAACACTTATACAAGTTTTGTATGAAAAATCAAAAAACTGATTAAAATATACATACAATATACGTATACATATACATATATTGTATGTATATTTTCAATAATGTTAAATTTTTCATATTAGTCGTCTAGTAGCGAACTTCATATACCATTTACATGAAAATAATAATAATAATAACTTTATTTTTAAAATGTTTACATATGTTACAGGACACTAGATTATGCCCACACTAGGATTGCCTGTGTTCTGAGAAACTAGGCTCTTCCCTTCGTAAATAATATATAAGTGTTATAACATAAACATCAAAACAGTAGAGAAAGAAAAAGAAATAGATTAAACACTATTGATGATAAAAAATGGATTAAGTATGATAATAAATTATTAAAGATGTGATCTGTATGTGTGCAGATGTGTGTGTTTGTGTGTGTATGTGTGTGTGTATGTCTGTAAGGATTCTGTGTATGTTTTAATTTATCGTTTCGAAAAGCAGACTCTCCGTGTACGTAATATAGTTGTATTTGTTAACATATGAAATACAAGTGTACAAAAATAATGAATAAAAAATCCCAAGTACTGTGTGCTTCCATATAGACCCGCATAACTTTCAGTCCATTGAGCACAGACGCGATACTCGTATTGGTTGAAAACAATCCTTAGCTCAGATGAGAGCTGAGAACGATGCTGTCTGTACGAAACGGGAACAAATAGCGACTAAGAAATTACAAGAGTAGTTTCACGGTTGTTAGGTTTCTGAAGATATAAGTAGGTGTTGTGACAAAAGTAGAAAAAGGGATGCTTAGATGGTTTGGACATATAGAGAGGATGGATGAAAGACGACTGGCAAGAGAAATTTACCTTGCGAATGTGGATGGAAGGGCCGGAAGAGGAAGACCACGAAAAACGTACCTTGATCAAATTGCTGAACTTTTTAAGAAAGGCCAGGTCAAGAGTACCCTCAACCGGCGGGCTTGCATGAGGAGAATAATGAGTGTGGAGGAAGCAAGGGAAGTATGCCGAGATCGTAGCAGATGGAGATCTGTGGTCTCTGCCTACCCTTACGGTAGACAGGCGTGACGATATGTATGTATGTAGGTTTCTAGGGCTCTGTTTCGCTCTACTCTGTATGAAAATACAGATTAATATAAAAAAAATTCAATTTGATTCCTACATTTATATCCTGCTAAATATCTAATATAAGAGAAATGTTTTATTCTCCCATATAACATTAAAATTAATTAATTAAATTTAATTGTTGTATTAATATTTGAAAAAACTGTATTAACATGAAGTGTCAACAATTACAAATTTAAAAAAATGTATTTGAACTTGAGTTATTTGAACTTTATTCATTCAGAATAAAAAAGTAGTTTATTAACAATTAAAAATTTGCATAAATTATATTATATATATTCAAATTTTTAATCGTCGGGAGAATGTGAACTAAGAGTAGTAATTGAAGAACAAACTATTTATAAAAAAGATCCAATAAAATGCAAGAATGTATACGTTTATATCAAATTCAAACCTTAAATTTATTTGGGTCCTTTAATGGAGACACAGTCCGGAAATTTATTATGATTAAGACAGGAATCCTTACAAATGTCTCTCCATCCGTTTTCACGCTCGCTCGCTTTCGTCAAGGCACACTTGAGATATGATAAATGTTTGGATAAGAAAAGAAAAGAAAATTCAGTCATCTTATCCATTTATATAACATATATATCGGCACAAAAAAGCGAAAACGTAGTAAACCGCAAAATGAAAACTTACCACCGGAGAAATCAGTCTCAACAACAGTCAGTTTCAACGCTATACAAAATGTTCTATTGGTCATAGAGCTGTGAGACTCAGATCATTCGACGCAGTATTTTGTTTTGATCCGAATATCCAATATTGTTTTTGGCGTCTGTTTTTTACAGCGTTTTCGCTTTTTTGCATCGATATGTATATATCACTGCTAGACACAAGAGCCCCATGTCCACATGTCTGGAGGAATATAAATTAATTCATAATAATTGCCCCAGAACGATCAGCGGGAAACTCAAACTCGGAATAAATACCTGTAGGCGAATATAATCCTTACGCGGGAATTGACTCTCAAAGTGGTAACTTCGCCACTGAGGTAATTTAGATATAAAAACTACAGTGTAGACGGCGAGGTGGTTCGCCACCCGTCACGTCCTGATTATCACGAGGGCGAGAAGCGACCAATGGAGAGCGTTTCTCTGCAATGAATGGTAGTGGATGGAGCTCTGTGGTCTCTGCCAACCCCTGCGGGGGTTAGGCGTGAAAATATAAAAAAAACTACAGTGTATAAATTTCTAAAATCAAAATGTCCCAAATTTAATTATTTTCATATCAGTATGCGCATAAAATTCTTCTCTAAGCATCAAATATCTTTTTATACGACGGTACGAAGTTGGCGAGACATTGACACAACTTTTATTTGGCCAACATTTGGTTTTACAACCGATATTATGTCAGGCCTATGCGGGTTTTACCTTCAGTTTACCGACGGATAAAATAAATTATTTTATTTTCCTTTCTTTTATGTGTCACAAACATTTTGTAATAAAGGGATTATGGCAGTTTTATTTATACATTAAAAAAAAACTTTTAAGTTTATATTAACATAAACTACTATTTTACAGTAATAAATAATAAAATATTTTTATATTCTGCAATGGGATATGTAATAAAATTATTTAATAAAACCCAGAATTTATTATCTATATAATTTTTTTGTAAACCATTTCACTCTTTTCTCTAGAAAACAATGAAATGAATTCACTGTTTTTTAAAGACATGTCAGAGAGTATCTTTGCCCAGCCACCTATCCAGTAGTTACGGTATTGGTACACGGGTACGTGACCCAAGTCTATCGTCCGTTGCGGTAGTATCATATCCCTATCGACCTGTCTGAATCCATCTTACCTTTCCCCTGCCTTTTCCTTTATGCTCTATCCTTTTCCTTTCAACTCCACCAATCCTCGGTCTACCGTGCTAATGGATGCGTGGATAAGAGCGAGTTTAGTCGCAAGCGTGCCGACCGTCCCGGGATCGGACTTCCCCGGGTCTATAGTGCCTTACCACAGCATGCGGGGCTCTGCCGGGGCTGACTACCTTCCTTGCGACTCGTGGGCTTCACTATGACGAATTTTCATAAACCTAATTTGTTAAAAATGACGGTGACGTGGTTCGCCACCCATCACGTCAGGATGAGGGCGAGACGCGACTAACGGAGAACCTTGTCGCTACGAGGAACGTGAGAAGAAGGATGGATGAAAAAATGAATGAGTGTGGAAGAAGCAAAGAAGGTGAAGAACCCGATCATGGCGGATAGAGATTTGTGGTCTCTGCCTACCCCTACGGGAAACAGGCGTGACGATATATATGTATCTATGTTTTCTCTAGAAATATTTTATAATATTTATAATCAATTTTTGAATATAAAACATGTAAGAACACTAAAAATTCTACCATTATCGGACTTCAGACTTGTCTTGTAGATGTTGTGCGAGTAAGCTAACATTTTTCTCTGCTAAAAAACCAAAAGCCGTAGCCCGGATCTTATAAATCTAAAATCGGTGCCGCGAAGCCATGTTGATTTAGCTTAAGGGTAAGCTTTTAACGTCGGGACGTCTGCCAAGTAGAAACTTTTACTTTTTACCATAAAGAAAATTAAAAAACAAACTAAGCGTTAATCTATACCTCTGTGTATATACTTTTTTTATTGGGCTATTAAAAAAAATTAGCCAGGACGAGGACCAATTGGAACAGTAGTGAGGTTTCTTGCCTGCGGATTCAATGGTCGCGGCTCCAGCGAATATGCATGAATAGAATGATGAATGTGGAGGAAGCAAAGAAAGTGTGCCGAGATCGTAGCAGATGGAGATCTGTGGTCTCGGCCTACCCCTCCGGGAAACAGGCGTGATGATATGTATGTATGTATGTAGTAGTGTGACGTCACACTCAACATTAGCCGAAGCGATTTGAATAGATCTTCCAACGCTGATTTTTAGTGAGATCTAATGATGTCACACAGACTTTAGCGACGTCTGCTTTTATTATAATTAACACAATAATAATACATACATAACAAATAACTACACAGATATGTATCTGATTAACAATTGATCTGATTAACAAATATAATAAATATCGAAATAAAATTTAGACCACAAAGATCATCAAATTATTATTATATGGTATTTGGATGACCTAAAATAAATATTCATATTATTAACAATTTATAGTCTAACTGAAATACGGAACATCAGAAAATCAAATATATCCTATTTGATTAATAATTTATAGACCATCGAAACTCGTGCAACGTCGTCAGTCAATTTCAATTATTGTATCGAAAAAAATATTAAATAATTTATTTCATGTGAGAACAACAGCTTATTCCAAGATATAAGACAATTATATAACAATAAAGCCGGTTACTTCTTTCTTATAATAATGTACTAACAATAGGTTAAGAGTAGCATGTTAAACATTTTTACAGTATAAAACACAAAATAAAATCAATATAAAAGATGAAACAAGAAAAATCAGTAAAGACTTATCATCAAATGTTAGCTTTGATATTTAAGAATTTTTTTATGTATGCATATGAACGCGTGTATGTATATTATGCATGTGATCGTGTGTCTGTGTGTGTGTGTGTGTGTGTGTGTGTGTATAGATCTAATTTTTTGAAACAACGGTTACCTGAGAACACCTAAGCAAAAGCTCTTGATCCTTTGTTCAGAGTTACTCAAATAAACGCAGTGGCAGACCTTCTGGTAACGAGTGTACAGTAGAAGAAGTAAGTTCTAACTCTCCCCCATAGTTGACTCATAGGACAACCTAGTAGTGAAGAAATGGTGAAGCCCTATTCTATGTTGTAATATAAACCTAAAATATCAGTCAATCAACCAGCCCATGGCAGTCGACTGCTGGACATAGGCTTTGGTTTCACGCATCCAGTTTCTGCCATCCGCCTTGCGCAAATTGTCGTACCATCTAGCCAGAGGGCGTTCCACACTACGTTTACACTTTAATTTGCTAATTCAAAAGGCTATGCCGGTGACTTTAGTTCTCTAGCGGAGTGAACATCATGATATAGAATGAACATCATATCTACCAGAGAAACTCCGAGCATAGCTCTCTGGGCGATTTTGAGCTTGTGAAGCAGACGGACTGTCAGCGTCCAAGTTTCGGCGCCGTATGTGCCTATATAACTAAAAATAAGCAAGTATTTTATTTCATTCATAAAGCAATTATGTAATTACGTTAATTAATTACCTTTCAACGCCATATTTTCACACTTTAAAGCTTGTATAATTACTAAGAACCTACGCTTGTTGTGTAATGCGTAGCATTATTTTCAAGGATAAATGGGTACCAGTATACCTCCGTTTACCCTCTTCCATTTTAATATTTTAGCTTTGTAGTGTGTGTGTGTAGTCACATATGCGAAGGTTAAAATACATATCATCAAATTACATATTATTACCATTGTTATCATCATAGACGATGATGATGATGATACTTAACTAGTAACTATAATATTTTTTATTGATGAAGGCAGCAAACGAGGAAGCGGGTTATCTCTTGGTAAATAAATAGATAAATAAATATAGCCTTTATTACTGACTATCATTAATTATAAGTGAGAATTTAGTTTAATTTAATTTTTGGAATCCACAGCTTGTTGTTCGACAAAGGCCTCCTCCAAAGATGTCTATTTTTTCTATTTTCCTCCGGAACTCAGATCGCTCACCGTACGAAGCGCGGTACCTAAGCTACCACTCAGACGCCGGTTTACTGCGGGAATGTGGTACTTCCCCGGGCGAGCCGGCCCATTCATGCTACAGACAAATAATATGCCAATTTTGACAAAGTATTCGTCTGCAGCGTGGCTCTACCACTAAAATATTGTTTTAATATATATTTATTTTGTTCATGAATTATTCCGTTAATCTCATGGTAAGAAATAATAAATAAATAAAAATTATAAAAAGTAACCCATTACAGAGTTACCAAATTGACTACTATGAGATTCTTTAACTTTCAGTACATAAAAGTCAGGTTCTCTTATTATACAATAAATTTACGACCCTATTTTACGACCACGAAGCGAAGCTATTTAAACTAAACTTTTTAAAAATCCTTAGATTTTATTTTTTACAAAAAAACATGTAAATCTTTTAAAATGTTATATAATTCCTGCCACTAAATTCCACTACCGGATAACATGCTGTTTTTTTATGGGATAGGAGGGCAAACGAGCAAGCGTGTCGCCTGATGAAAAGCAATCAACGCCACCCATAGACAACCGCGACACCGCAGGAGTCACGGAAGCGTTGCCGACCTTTTAGGTATGTGCAGGCTTGTTTTTTGAAGGTGCCAATGTCGAATCGGTTTGGAAAAAATAAAATGTCATGCCACACTATTTGGATAAGCGGCGATCCAGTACGGTGCGTTTTTCCCGAAACTTCTTTTCACATACCGCCACTCTATGGAACCAGCTAACTTTAGCAGTTTTTCCGAACCGATACGACATTGCAACCGTCAAAAACAAGCCTACACATATCTCAAGAGCCGACGATACATCCACAGAGCTAATGGTGTTTCACATGTCTATAAGAGAGAGTTTTTCATCAGTCGACACGGTTACTCATTTGCTTCTGTATCCCATAAAAAAGAAATCTTACATAAAATTGTACATACTAATACATACAATGTACATACTCATGTTTAATTATATTTAATTGTAATGTATTTAATTCAATTACATTATGTTAGATATATTATATTGTATATTATACAATTAAGGTTTTGTAGCAATATTGCCTGTAATTAAAAAAAGTCAAGAGACAGATTCTCTGACTTTTTTAATTACAGACACGGAGTTTCCTTTACGCAAAAGTAATAAGTTTGATTTTTAATATTTGACAAAATAATTGAAATCTCTTCTATATTTTTTTTTTATTGAATTCCGGAGGATCAACCCCCCTCCCCCTACCCCTCTAATAACGACACTTTTCTTAAAGGTGCGGATCGGCGTTGATTGCTTTCCATCAGGTGACACGCCTGCTCGTTTGCCTTCGTATCCCATATAAAAAAGTAGTATGATAAAGAATTTGAAAAAGTACCAGTTACTCCAACATAAATATTCAGAGAGAATTAGAGATTTAAAATTTGTCTATGACAGTTAATAATGGATCGATTATTTTTGCACTACATTAGTTTTTCACAGCGTTATTGCATATAATGGATTTCGTAACAGCATATCCATTAAACCAACGACAGTTGAAATTAAGGACGGCGCTTCGATCGATCTTAATTGTGTTTGTGTCAGGGCCAAATATACATTATAATGGACCTGTTTTTTTATTATATTTAAATTTATATAATCACTTATCTGTGGTTTGGCTATCGTCGATAAAAATCCTCCAATCTGTGGTACCACGCCGCGAGCATCCCACAGAACCATGTCCCGGAGCATGTCAGTTCTAGTTGGATCCAATTTTATGCAATAAGACTATTAAAATAACAAAGTATTTGTCTGCAGCGTGGCTCTACCACTATTTAAAATCGAAATAGTTTTGATTTTAAATAGTGGTAGAGCCACGCTGCAGACGAATACTTTGTCAAAAATGGCATATTATTTGTCTGTAGCGTGAATGGAACGGATCGCCCGGGGAAGTACCACACTCCCGCAGAAAACCAGCGTCTGAGCTTAGCTACCACGCTTCGTACGATGAGCCGCCTAAGTTCCGGAGGCCTAAAACCCTCCCCCTCCCCTTCCTCCCCCTCCCCTTCCTCCCCCTCCCCTTCCTCCCCCTCCCCTTCCTCCCCCTCCCCTTCCTCCCCCTCCCCTTCCTCCCCCTCCCCTTCCTCCCCCTCCCCTTCCTCCCCTCCCCCTCCCACTCCACTTACGTAACTTTGTACGTTATTAATTAATTGTAAGTCATACGATTTTTTAGCTGACGTCACCACAACAATAAACAAATGGCACCCGTAATTAATGGTAGACTCACCAGTCGATTCCAATCTTGTTGTATTGTGATCGCGTGAACATCGAAATATATTCGTGTAATGACTGATCTATATTTATATAAAGAGCATTTAATACACCCACAGTACTATTAATATTTGTGTCAATGTATCTTTTTTCATTTTTTTTTCTTTTAATATTTATTTTCTGTGTATTTAAATTTATAAAATTAATTTTAATTTTTCGTTTGTACAAGATGCACTAACTTCAAACCAATCTTCTCTGTTTCGCCCGCAGGTTGATTGATAGAGAATACTCAACGACATTAAGACTGTCTTTTTGCACAATATGTACATCACCGCCTGGTGTACATATTGTGCAAAAAGTTTAAATAAAAAACTAAAAATAAATAAATATTACATTAACGCTTGTTTACCACTCACTCACTGAATCACTCATACACTTAATAATCATTTACTTAATAACTCATTCACTTAATAACTCACTAACTTACTAACTCAATCACTCATTCGCTTACTGACATCGAAATTAGGGAAACGGAAAACATGGAGGAGACTGATCGGATAGGGCTCTAGGCAGAGGAATTATATACCAAACCTTGAGAATCCCGAGATGCTGCTAAATTATTCGACCTACCCACGAAAGCGGGGTCGCTTAAGAACAAAAAATGTTCATAAGTGCAATCAATAATGATGGGCGCCATACAAACCAAAAATCGCCATTTATGGGTCTACATTTCTAAAAGTCTTCAGGGCTAAGCCTAAAACAGGCTGACCTCAATATGCTAGTCTAAGTAATAAATATGTGAAGATACAAAAAGTAAGCTTATTTTTTATAGCATAGCAAGCAAACGACGACGCAAGCCGTCTTGCGCTGATTGCGTCTCTCCTTATTATAGATGTAAAGTGTATTATTATATCGTTTCAATAGAATTTACCAAAGACGTCTTTTATTACTATTTCATTGTTATCTTTTGTGGTAGTCTGCTCTTTGATGACGGCTACATAAAAATTTTATCTTTAAAGATTATAAAAGGTTCCTCTGTTATTTTATTATGATTATTATAATATATTATATATTCACGCCTATCCCCCGCTGAGGTTGGCAGAGACCACAGAGCTCCATTCGCTACCATTCATCGCAGCGAAACGGCTCTTCATAGTCGCTTTTCGCCCTCGTGAGAATCAGGACGTGACGGGTGGCGAACCACGTCGCCGTCATTTTTCAACGAATTAGGTGTATTAAATTCGTCTTAGTGAATCCCACGAGCCGCAAGGGAGAATGGAGGTCAGCCCCAGCAGAGCCCTGCATGCTGAGATAAGACACTATAGTACCCGGGGGAGCCCGATCCCGGGACAGTCGGCACGCTTTCGACTAGGCTCGCCCCTAGCCACGCATCCATTGGCACGGCAGGCCGTGGATTGGCGGAGAGGAAGGGAAAGGATAGAGAAGAAAGGAAAGGACAGGAAAGGAAATGCGGATTGGGGGGTTATCAGACTCGGAATAAATATTTATAAATCCATATATATATTTATTCCGATGCGGGAATCGAACCCGCGACCATTGACTCCCGTGGGCGGAGGGCCGCGCCACTGAGCCAATCGATCGTCCTCTGTTATATCTATATTAAATCTTTTTTATAAATTACATTCATAGTATCAACTGATTTGATAAAGGTTTAGCCTTTTGACTGTCTAGAAAACTCAAATCGATAATAATTGAGGTTTAAATTGATTGAAATGTGTAATATCTTCTATTCGATTTCATAATTTACGATCTAAGAAAAATATAATTGCGTTTATTTTATATCTTAAGCGACTTAAATTTACTCAAAGACTTGACTTTAATAAAATATTTATTTAAAACTTTCTATTCAGTTTTGATTTATTTCAAGTTCAAGAGCCTTTTACGGCGCAATTAATTAATTTAACATTCGATATTTCAATATCATGATAATTAATTTGAACAAACATTTGTTAATTAAAACGTCGAAATCAGTAATTGTTTCTGATTTCGACATTATACTTATAAAAAGAATTAAAAAAAATGTATTTTATTTCAATTTAATCATCAAACAACATAACATGATTCTTGTATTTGTAAATGTCTTTGTAAATGTCTTTTTTATTTGTTTATTTTTACCCAAATAAATGAAAATTATGAAAAAAATCAACAAATTATCTCAGTTATATACTATTATAACTGAGATTAGTACGTACATATTATATATGTATATGGTTACTCTAAGGAAACTGTCATCATAACATAAAAATGAAATAAAAATACAGCATTAATCTTTAAAAAATAACAAGCGATATTTTTATATAACTAGAATTTTTGTTTATCATTCTAACTAGGCTAACAAATGCTTGTACTAGGCAATTCATATCAATAGTCCAATGGAGGCTACGAACTTCGACCTCAGATAGTAAATCATATCTTTACCGACACGATTACTGATATAAATTGGCGGGAAAAATCCCTTGTTCTTCCTCTGAAAATGCTATAAGTTTAATTTCCTTTTTAAATGTTTTCTTTTTTTAATGACACTGACTTATATCATCGTAGAGCCAATTATTTCGACATTTAAAATTAAACTCTCGATATAAAGTTATGAAACCATGACATTAAACAACATCTCCTTGCATAAGTAATGTCCAGTCTGCAGACATTATTGCTTTTTAAATGTCAAGAATCCGAAAAGCATTAGTTCTAGACGTTTTTGCATTATAAATAGGCACTTATTTTTTTTAAATCTATGCCATACTATTACTTTCAATACTCACTTCACCTTTCATTGGAATGAAATTTTTATTCTTTTCTTTTTTTCAAAAGAAGATTATGTTTTTAATATTACGAGAACTTTTATTAAGCAGTCCAACTAAGTTTACATTGCTTGTTCTACAAACTAATCTTATATTGCTTGTTCTAGCAAATGGTTTACCTCAATAGTTCAATGGAAGATATGTACTCACACCGTATAAATGGTGAGACCAAGCCTTACCAACTGAGTTATTCCTTTTTTTTTAATAATCTCTGCGCCATTTGTCGAAACTGCGGGAAACGCTGACACATGCTACCGCAATTCCGACGGCGCTGTCCCTAACAAGGGCCTAATCGCAGACTTAGAGTGGAGATGAGACTCTCCGACTCCTCCCTACCCTTCCTCCACCGCCCGAACCTCGGTTATGAGGGTTATTATGCACTATATCTAATAATGTAATATTTTTTAAGATATATTATTATATAAATAATTTTACTAACAGCTTTACCAGACTATCATATTTATTGACATTTTTCACGAGAGTCAAATTTATAAATTTTTGTTATACTATAAAATACCAAATAACTAGCTGCCTTTAGCGATATTTTCGAACCAATACAAAATTGGAAACTTTAAAGAACGAATCTATACAACGTTAGAGTTCGGCACCCCTTCCATAATACCTTTGGCATTGTGAATGTCTATGGGCGGCGTTGATTGCTTTCCATCAAGCGACACGGCTGCTCGTTTGCCCTCCTATCCCATAAAAAAATTCTTATCGTCATTATCTATGTTAAAACTTTACTTTACATTTTCGCCAATTGCTACGACCAATTACGATAATGGAGTAGTTATCTGAAAATAGATATTTTAAAGTGGCCAGTACTCTGTCAGTAAAAGCATTGCATGTAAACAAGTGCGCTAGTTCCGCTGAAGGTCGAATGACCTTCAGCGGAACTAGCGTTTTAGCAAATTAATCATTCTTTTTAAATTTAAAAATACGGAAGCTACGAACAATTAATTATGTGACGTAATTTATGAATCTGATCACGTTGGTTCTTGCTGAAAACCAGCGCCAAGTGCTCCAATAGAACGCCTGCTATATGATGACCAAGAATCATATTATGACACTTGTTAGATTAAAATTATTTTCTTTTTGTTTATTTATTTTTTTATATATTCACGCCTATCCCCCGCAGGGGTTGGCAGAGACCACAGAGCTCCATCCGCCACCATTCGTCGCAGCGAAACGGCTCTCTATTGGTCGCTTCTCGCCCTCGTGAGAATCAGGACGTGACGGGTGGCGAACCACGTCGCCGTCATTTTTCAACAAATTAGGTATATTAATTCATGTTAGTGAATCCCACGAGCCGCAAGGGAGGATGGAGGTCAGCCCCAGCAGAGCCCTGCATACTGAGGTAAGGTACCATAGTACCTGGGGGAGCCCGATCCCGGGACAGTCGGCACGCTTGCGACTAAGCTCGCCTTTAGCCACGCATCCTTTGGCACGGCAGACCGTGGATTAGCGGAGAGGAAGTGAAAGGATAGAGAAGAAAGGAAACGGCAGGAACGGAAATGCGGATTGGAGGGGTTACCAGACTCGGAATAAATATTTATAAATTCATATATATCTATTCCGATATATTATATTTAGTTCGATGCGGGAATCGAACCCGCGACCATTGACTCCGTGGGCGGAGAGGGGCCACTGATTTTGTTTATTTGTATATTATAATATTAATAAGGTTTTAATTTTAGCTATTGCAAAAAAGGTGTCATGAATAAAGATTTTTCTATTTCTATTTCTAATATTAATATATATATAGCCTGCAAGTATGGTGCATTGCATTGATCAAGCAAGGTATAATAACCATGGTCCAAAGGTGCAAGCAAGGTGGTATAATCTATTTCTCCATAAATGAGGAAGTCAAATGCCCAACGGTTGAACATACATATGTAGATATATTAGATTATACATGAGTGGTAAAAAAATTTTACCTTGTGAGTTTTATAAAAACACATTGAATGTTACAACAACAAACATTGAATGATATAATATATGTTAGAAGAGAAAACCCTAGGCAGTTAAATTAAAAATACACTTTTTGCTTTTTGGAAATTATTCATATATATTATAAAAACATTCCGCCATACTTGAGGACTTATTTCTTTTTCATTTCTTCAATTCAAATATAAATACAGGATTTAAATATTTTGAACAAATACGGAAATTTAAAAATTTCTTTGAGTTTATTTCGCGAGAACGCTTTCCTTTCAGACCGAGTTCGGTAAAAGCTATGAATTTTAAACCGTTTCCTAGGAGTTATCTGGAACTTTCTCGAAATGCTTGTATATAAAATATTCCGTCAATATTATTTATTGCCTTCTTACTTAAATATGTTAGAAAGTCGACATAAAATCCATGCAAGCGAAAACAAAAAAAAAAGAGAATAATTAATATAAGAAATATTAATAGAATAATAGTAACATTATAATAATATAAACAAGAATAAATTAGAAGTAACAAATTCAATGAAGACTACTTGACTCAGTAACGAAACTGCCGCCTACGAAGTCAGCGATCAATTTATATGGATGGTGGTAGTCCTGGTGGTGGTATTTATACCGATACAGGTTCGATCATTTATAAAACGCCTGATTCTACTAACCGACCTAAACATATGATAACTAAACAGTTTTATCATTTATAAAATTGTATTAAGAAATCCTTAGATAATAATTGTTTAAGAAATCCATAGACAAAAATTGATTTAATAATAATATTTTGATTTAATATAAATAACAATTGCTTAAGAAATCGATAGATAACAATTGTTTAAGGAATCGATAGATAACAATTGTTTAAGGAATCGATAGATAAAAATTGTTTTAAGGGATCGATAGAAAAATTTTTTTTAAGAGATCATTGATAAAAATTGTTGGGCCTCCGGAACTCAGTCGCTGATTATACGAAGCGCTACCTACCTAAGCTACCATTCAGACGCCGATTTTCTACAGATTTTAACCTCAAGAATCCGACATTTGGAAACTTCTTGTCCTAATTCATTTTATATTTAAATATTGCTGATTCTTCTGGATTCCCTGGAAAAGCCGATCAAGTGTATCTTTAACCGAGCTTGTATAAAGAGATTAATGAGTGTGTATTAAGCAAAAAAGGGTGCCGAGAGCGTAGCAGATGGAGGTCTGTGTTTTCTGCTACGAGAAAAATCGTGATTATATGTATGCATGTCTTACGGATTGGAGGGTGAAGAGAGAGAAATATATCAGACTGGAGGAATGTTTTGAACCAGGCCACGGTCCACCCACAGCTGTAGCGTTTTTGATGATGATTATGAATTAAATATTCCGCATACATATTTAAATATTTTCTTTTTTTATGGGATAGGAAGGCAAACGAGCAGGCGTGTCATCTGATGGAAAGCAATCAACGCCGCCCATAGACTTCCACAGCGCCATAGACAGTGCGGAAGCGTTGCCGACCTTTAAGGAAAGTGTCATTATAGAAGTGGGAATGGGAGGGGGGAGAGTGTTGGGACTCCGAAACTCGAAGGTAGGTTAGTTACCACTCAGACGCCGGTTTTCTGCGGGATACCACACTCCTCAGGCGGGCCGGCTCATCCATGCTACAGACAAATACTATGCCACTCTTGACAAAGTATTCGTCTACAGCGTGGCTCTACCACTATTTCGAAAATAAAATAGGTAAATTGTACACTGTGTATAGATGAAAAAGATTTTCAATGTTGTACAACTTTTTCATTTATACAGTTTTGAGATAACATTTTCAGACCGTTGGAACCTTCACGAATACCTTTTCAGTTTTATTTCGCAGACGTAATATTTTCTACAGCGAAGTCTTATCTAGAAATTATATTTGTTTGTTTTCAAAAAATGAAAGCGTAGATCATTTTAAGTGTATCTTTTTATGTATTGTACTTACTTCTATATGAGAAAATAATATCTTCAAGAAGTTTTATTTGACGTCTTTAATTTGTGCTTTTAGAAAAACTTAAAACACTTATCTGTAAGAGTATTATAAAAGTATCACATCATCACAAAATAGTGAAGTCAAATCGTAGAAAATTATTGTATTACCGCATTACACGCGGTAAGTGCAAAAAACCGGAGCCACAATATCATTCCCTTCCATCCAACTAATCTTTATTTTTTCATTCCATTCATTACTAGTGAGTAATTCATTGAAACACGAAGATGGGGAATCTGAGTAGGGAAGAGAAAAAGGATTAGTTTTCGAGATGATATACGATACCACTGTAAACGTCTTTACCATGCCGTTTGACGACCTGGCTTAGTGGCGGGGCCTCCCACCCACGGAGTCAATGGTCGCAGGTTCGATCCCCGCTTCGGGATAAATATATGTAAGGCCTACAGATATTTATTCCGAGTCTGGTAAAACACCAATCCGCATTGGACAAACGTGGTGGGTTTACGTCTGTTTCTCCAGAAATGGAGAGGCTCGTGCCCAGCAGTGGGAAATATAAAAGCTGTGAAAAATAAATGCCTTTTTGGGTAGACCATAACGTTCTGCTATTAAGAGTTATTATTGATTAGCTGACTGTGTTCCAGACAGTCATTTGTTTGAGCGTATTCATTTAATAGCAAACAGATGCCTGTTAGTTTTATAAGATAATTGTTAATACCTTCATTCCTTTACTTGGGTAGTTTAAGTTAGTTATAATGCAAATTTTAACTATGTATTTGTTAATAATTTATTTAAATAAACATATGAAATAGCCTAGTAATATAAATATTTGATTAATAGTTTTTTTAATTTTATATATATATATATATATATATATATATATATATATATATATATATATATATATATATATATATATATATATATATATATATATATATATATATATAGTCGGATACTCGCTAAGCTGGACTCAAAAAGTAACCGATGATGAGGTTTTCCAACAAGTCAAGCAAAAACGTGAACTTTTTCAGACCGTTAAAGGTAAAAAAGTTGCTTACCCGGATCATATCATGAGACATAACAGGTAGAAGTTGCTGCAACTGATCACGATGGGAAAAATCGCGGGCAAAAGACAAGTTGGTCAAAGAAAGAAGTCTTGGCTACGTTATATAAGGGAGTGGACCGGGATAGCGAGTGCTCCAGAACTGCTGCACCTCGCGAAGGAGAAGGAGATTTGTGCTAAATTAGCTGCCAACCTACACAGGTCGGAAAGGCACTCTTAGGAGAAGAATTTGATTGAACCAATGAGTTGTTTTGCCAATATAACATTACTGTTTCCTTATAAGCTTTAGAATGGCGCACATACTCTCTATAGTGTTGTAACTTATATATGTATGTTTAAGTTGTAACATATTTAAGAAACCTGTGTTTCAATAATGTAAATTTATTATAAAGTATTTTTAAAATCAATCAAATCCCTCACATCTTAGGGTAGGTAACGCATCTGCAGTGATTATTGCTAACAATAAATTAAGAAAAAAAAACAATTAAAAATGAGTCGCTAAAGATTGATCGGTGTGTTCTAGATAATAATAGAGAAGACACGAAAAAGTAAGCATACCTTGTTCACAACACGCTACAGTGACAGAAATTTTTAAAAGTTTTTTAATCAGATCAAGAAGGATTTTTAATCAAAGATCTTTGAGTAAAAAACCTTCTTTGATTAAAAAGTTTCTGTATACAACACAAAGTTTAAAATGACACCTATTATTATTTGTCCTTTAGTAACACTAGATTGTTTGTTTTTGTTATATAAGGTAAAAAAAATTATTACACTTTTCAACAAACAACACAATTAATACCATATTAAATATTAAAATAAGTGTAATAACAAATTTTAAAACATAAAAATGTATAAAATGCTGAATAGATTAATCAGATAAACACTATATTTTTCGGACTATAGACACACATTTATATATAAGAAAGATGGACTCTAATTTAAAGTGCGTCCTATGGTCCGAAAATAACTTACGCCTTTTGCACTTCTTCATTCAATTTAAATAATAGCACCAAGTAATTACTGATTCTTGTACCTTAAAAATTGTTTATTAAAATAAACAATTTTTAAGGTACAAGAATCAGTAATTACTTGGTGCTAACTAAAGTTAATACATATTTATTTATATATCCCTCTTTACATATTATATTTAACTCGGTCATGCACACTTATCACCCTACGATCTAGTCTCAGATAGTCAATCCACCTATCATGGATACGGATTACAGCATTACTTCATTTCTGGAGGAGAGTTTCCAAATGACTGTAACTGTAACTTGCATTGTTACATAATTGATTATAGTTATAATTCAATGGCAATAATATTTAAACACACTGAAGAACTATGGATAAGATCAGTGCTTCCTAAACTTTTTTCGTTCTTGTACCCCTCAATAAAAAAAATCATTTCTTCTATTATGCAATCTTCTATGTACCCAGCGCCTCCATATAGTTTGCCCGCCGTACTGCTTACGGCGACACCCGGGATCTTTAGGGAGTTTTTATCTTCAAATAAAATTCTTCCAATTGATATCAATTTATTTTTCTTGTTTTAATATCACATGTACATTTATATTATCTTCACACTATCATCACTTTATAAAAAATATTTAATTGTGCTAAGAAGGCGATACGTTTCATTCGAGACGTCAGTCGATCAGTTTTAATACATTTGCGAAACATTTATTAATGTATCACTACAGTACCCCTCTCCTGCTAACATATAGTTATCAGGAGAGGGGTACTGTAGTGTACCTACTCCGAAAAATGTGTCTCGTTTCTCTGAAGATCTATCTATCATTAATCTTAACTTTGTAATATACCTAATTCTGTCTCTAGATACTTGTGATCTATAGAGAGTTACTGTAGGAGTCCCTTTATGTACATTAACTGCTTCATATTAAATTACATATTATAGATATAATACTTTATAATAATGTTTATATAAATTAATTGTTTAACTAATTAATATTTCCGCCATTACCAATATAATTTGCACGTACATTCAATAGAATTTGCGTACCCCTAAGGGTATGCTTACCACAGATTGGGAATCGCTGGCTTAGATAAATAGTAATCGAGATTAAAATATAATAAACTATATAATAAAAAAGAATTTATGGCGTGTCTTTAAATAGATCTATCTCGAGTAAACACAAAACAATGAATCAAAATACTCATAAAACTAACATATTTCAATAAAAGAGACTATCAAAATTTATCTTAACATTAAAATACGTCAGCAGAATATATATGTATCAATTTAAGTACTAAAAATTGGGGTCAAACACTCCAAAGTATCGCTTATATAGTTCCATACAGAGAAGTGAGAGAAGAGAAGCTTCCTCCTGGCTACAATCTGCAATGGCCTACGTAGATATTTCTTAACAGACTCCGTACACAGGTGGGCCTATGCAGACATAACATGTGCAAATGGAGCTATACCGTACCGCAGTGTGAGGGGTGTGATTATGGGGTCGCAAGTCAGTCCATGGAGTATCTGCTTGACTGCTCACTGTGCCCTAACACCTGCATATTTTAAGATCTTGTCGAGGCAAATGCTGCTGCTATTGGAGTGGCGATAGGAGTGGGACATGTATGGACTGTGAAAAAAAAAAAAATATATATATATATATATATATATATATATATATATATATATATATATATATATATATATATATATATATATATATATATATATATATATATATATAATCTGCTACATGGTCCGGTGGCTAGAGTACGTACCATTTCAGCTATGGATTCTTGGTTCAAATCCTAGTTAAAGCTAAAATTTGCTTTAATCACCAAAATTACTTAATGAGACTCTATGGTGGTGATGCCGCTTACGCGGTCAATGATCGTTGATTCTATTCCCGTTTCAGCAGATAAAGAAAAATGAATGCCTACTGTGGATACAATTAGGCATTATAGTAAAAACGACTGCGGTCACTAAATCGGCTAGGATTTTTATTATCATTTATAAATAATTGTTCTTCTTAGAGTGCCTCTCCGACTTGCTTTTCATGAGGCGCAGCTGTTTTGGAGCACACGCTTTCCCTGTCCTCTGCCTGATATTACACAGGCAAGACTTTCTACTCTGACCTACCCGTCTCTTTTCCGGTATTTTACCCATCATTATCAGTTGCAACACTTTGTATATGTCATGTCCCATAATGTGAACCAGGGTAACAACTCTTCTTCTTTTAACGGTCTGCAAAAGCTCGCGTTGTTGCTTAACTTATCGGAGAACCTCATTGGCCACTTTTTGAGTGCAGCTAATAGTGAACATCTGGCTGTAAGGTGTTCCAAATGTGCGCAACCTATACACGTTTCTGGGGTCTTCTTTAAGCGTTTAAGCCTTACATCCGTATAGAAGAATATAATAACTATTTAAAAAAAGATATTTCATAGAAAAATATTAACTCAAAATTGAGAAAACTCAATTTTGAGTTAAGCTCGCCCTTGTACATCTTCTTACCTTTTAATTCTTGTATGTCGTGTTTTGTGTGCAATAAAGTATTAAATAAACGATCAAAAGCTTTCAGAATAATAAATGAATCCTAGTTATAGATATGTACCATTTGTGTTAGGGATTATCTGGAAAACTAAAGAAAAGGGAAGCATTCCACTCACGTAAAATGTAATTAAAACTTTTTGGTGAGGCGATCTACTTATACGGAAACAAAATTAATTTAGACGACAAGAACATCCCGGTATGTAGATACATACGTACGACCTATATATACACATTTAACATTATAAGATTTTTTTTGTATAGCCCGTCGTATATTTTATGCATTCTACACATAGTTATGATTAATAATACAAAAACTAAAATTTTTTTACGAAAATTATTTTGAGCTATTTATTTAAACAAACTTCGATTAAAAAATAATAATCCAAATAACTTTATTTTTAACAAAATTGTTTCCGTTTTTATTTATTTTTTCTACAGTCCATATACGTTCAACTGCTAAGCACGTAGAGGCCTCCAATTCTGTAGGTACGAACTGGAATAACCCACCACGCTTGGATTGGCGGGGTTACCAGACTCGGAATAAATATCTGTAGACCGTACATATATTTATTCCGATGCGGGATCCAACCTGCGACCATTGATTCCGTGGTCGGGGGGCCCTGCCACTGAGCCAATTGGTCGTCGTTTTTAATGATCCATATTATTTCTTCAATAAAGTATATTCTGTTCTATTCATATTCTTTTTTGAAGGACATTGACAATGTTTTAATATTTCTAGAATACTTCTTAACATTTCCAACAAACTAATACTGCTAATACAATGCAAGATACAAACACACGAACGCAGATCATAAGCACGATTGTTATGAACTGAGCTTTCGCTGTTTATTTACTAGTTATAACATCTCTCTAAACTTTTCTTTAAGTAAACGTCTTAAATATTAATAAATCCTCAAAAATATATGCTTTTCACTGTCGAATTAATATAATTTATTTACAAAGAAAGCCTCCAGGCATCAAAAAAATCCGTCATATGTATCACACAAAGTGTAAATATATAAAAATAGACTTGTAACACTATTGTAATCTAAAAAAGAGCCAGGAAAAATTTTTAAATCTCCTGATAATAATACTTTCAATAATTTTTTGTAAAATGTTACACGTCACAAAAAATAAAAAAAATTAAAAAATTATTATTGAAAGAAAAACCTCTCTAGTAATTAATCTCTTTAGTAACGTAACAATGAAAGTTAATTAACAAAAATATTTTAATATCACCCAAAACGAAATTCGCATCACAGGCGTTGAACTTATAACAAAACTTTTCTTAACGGCTGAAGAGAAATTCCCTGGAAAATGCCTCAGGGTGTGGTCGGGAGATGGAAGCGTCAATAGATTGGAATGATTCCGTATACTCAACCTGTAGAGCCTCAACTTGCGTGGGCGGCCACAACCTGTTACGCGTTCTCAGTATCTCTTGAATAACATTGATATAAGCGTATATATCACACTATATATACATATATATATGTTAGTATATTACTATATTACCACTTACCCTTCGCATAACACGAAGCGAGAAAGACGACGTCTTCATATTTATTTTTCTTTATTCAATCACTCACAAAATATAAATACGTCAGCGGGTAGCTTTTAAATATATTTATTTACACAAAAATATTAATCTAACACGCTAAGCCACTTAAATATTCGAAATATATAATGTAATTTAATATATACATATAAAGATTATAAAATAGAAGTTAAATTATTTGTAGATTTTTTTTATATACATATATATACTCCTAAGCCGATGATGGTCAGACGAGCGACGCTCAGGACGGTATGTACACGACTGATCACTCACCCCGTCGTAGATACAGGGCGAAAAGGACACAGTAGCACGTAGCATAAATGTATCAAGTGCAAACACCTACGATCGAAGTTATACCTAAAATTCAATTCCTTTAGAAATAATTTGGGTTGTGATAAAAGTTTTAAGTTTTGAAGGATGTGTAGCTTGGTCTCGTTTTCGCCTCCATCTGGTTGGATGGAACACAGATACAGAATGAATTGAATTTGTACACTCACCAGCGTAGGGAGCTCCCTAGTGACTATCGGTGAGGGAATTTTCCTAGCTACTGAGTCCATTTCTGTAACAATATAGCTGCCACCCTTAGCACACAATAGTCACTCGGTAATGGGATACGAAATAATATTTTCAAGGTTTCAAGAATGAAACACCATTAAGATTTTCTATTTGCAATAAGAATTTTGATAGTACTTAGTCATTTATTGTCACTGTCTTCTTTGTTCAAAGCAAACAGATCATCATAACTACTAATCGACGTGTAAAATACTAAGGAAATTTTAGATCTTAAAGTAAGGATATAAATAGTGAGAGAGGAAGAAAGCTTTAAATGGCAGAGAAAGAAAGAAATAATGAGCGATGAAGAAGAAGTAGAAATGATGAGGAAGAAATGATGACGATGAAGAAGAATAAATAAATAAAATACGATCATATGCCTGTTAGAGAAGAATTCAAAAAAGATTTGAAAGAGAAGTCATAGTACCACATAAGTATTTCTAATGTCAGGACCGTCACTGTAAACAAAAAACACCGAGACAGAATAAATATATGTAGGCGGATAAAATAATGAAAATAATTGAATAATGAGTAATGAAGAGTGTGTATCGGGACCTCATTGTAATTATCTATCAATAACAAAGATTTCTAATAAATCCAAGGCCCACTTTCACTGTATAAACAAACAGCTAAAACTTGTTTAGCCTTTTTCACATAATGGTTTTTAAATTACTGTTTAAGTACAACAAATATTCAAGTACTGTGTTTAATTTTTGACCCAACATTGTTCATCTCCTTTAGTGTATTTTTAAACATGGGTTAGAGGCGCTGCCACCCCATTCTCCCCCTTAAAGCCAGCCCGAAGGTTCTACACACGTACACAAAAACATGTGTTTTTACCCCATTTCTTTTCTGTATTAATAACCTTATTAGGAAAGTAGCTTTGTGTAATATTCTACGCCAATCATAATACCAGACTTTTCCTGCTAACTTACATCAGTGACGTTGTGTTTTTATTTAATTTACATAATATTATATTATTATCACTTATATTGTTTAATTATGGTGGTGGTGGTTATACAATATAGTTAAAAAATGACGGTGACGTGGTTCACCACCCGTAACGCCCTGATTCCCACGAGGGCGAGAAACGATTAATAGAGAGCCGTTTCGCTACGATGAATGTGAGAGGAAAGATGGATGAAAAGATGGATAATGTAGAGGAAGCAAGGAAGGTGTGCCAGAATCGTAGCGGATGGAGATATGTGGTCTCTGCCTTACCCCTACAGGAAACGAACGTGACGTTATGTATATATATATTCTGAGTTTGAGAGCCCACTAGTCTGCCTTGGAAGATCGAAGTCGAAACGATAACGATTTTTAATGTCCGTTCCTTCAGAAATGTGGCCCGTCCCCTCCAGTGAGATATACGTATATGGTCTAAGAAAAAAAGCCTGATTCTACTTATCATGTATAATGGTGGAGTATTTTTTAATTACATAAATATGAATTTTTTTCTATTGCCCAGAAAAACCATTTATTATTATATATCTAAATATTAGAAATTCGACGTAAAAAAGCGAAAAGGCTGTAACTGACAAAGATATTTAAATTTTTTATTGTATATTGGTTCAGAAAAAACATACTGCTTCAAATGATCTATCATAGATCTAAGACCAATAGAAAATTCTGCACAACGTTAAAACTGACTGTTTTTGAATGTTCTTAAAAGCTTTTGGCTCTGTGTATAGTTTTCAGTTTACGGTTTACTACGTTTTCGCTTTTCTGCGAAAATTGATAGAATAAGAGATTAAGATATAAGAGAGCGATGTGGAGTTAAAGAAGGTGTTGTGACAAAAGTTGAGAAAGGGATGCTTAGATGGTTTAGATTATTATGGATAGAAAGGATCGATAAAAGACGACTGGCTGAGAAAGAAATTTACGTTGCGAATGTGGAAGGAAGGGTCGGTAGGGGAAGACCACGGAAAACATACCTTGCCCAAATTGCTAAAGTTTTTAAGAAAGGCCAGTTCAAGAGTACCCTTAACCGACGGGCTTGCATGCGGAGAATAATGAATGTGGAGGAAGCTAGGGAAGTATGCCGAGATCGTAGCGGATGGAGATCTGTGGTCTCTGCCCACCCCTACGGGAGACAGGCGTGACGATATGTATGTATGTATGTATATATACCGAGTCGTTACATTTTAAATATAGTACTGAGTCACAGGTGGGTGCGATCCTCATTATTGTAAATTAATAAGCTGCAAAACTATGTTTAATTAAAATAAATGGCAGTGTTTATCGAAAAGCGTTATCCCCAAGAGACTCACGCTGCATTATAATTAATATAGCTTGCCTTATAGCTTTTTATATAGCTCATATTTTATATATATACATATTGTATATACATATTTTATAGCTTATATTGAAACACCTACTTGGGTTTTGTAAAATAAAACCACGGTGTTATCAGTGTAAAGAAATGTTTATTACAAAAAAATAAAAAATTAAAGAATCAAGTAGGTGAGACACAAATTTGTAGGTCGTGGGTAAACAGCCGATCTGATTTTACTACGTAAGCAGACTAACACTCCCCTGCAAGTTGTCAGCGGTCGGCGGCCTGCGTGATGGTCAGCGTTGCGCCGGAACTCCGACGACGGTGGTCGCCTTCAGCGATTGTAAGGGATGCGCTTGGATTCCGACGGCAGAGGTTGCCCTCAGCGATTGTAAAGGATGCGCTTGGACTCTTAATTGTCAATCACTGAGCTAATTGACGCTCAAAGTTGAAAACCGCAGGTAGAACCCTGGAAGTGATAGATACCTATCGATTACGACTTGATCTATCAACTTCCGTTCTGGTTAACCAGCGACAACTCGTGGAAAGTGTTATGTCGAGATTGTCGTGGTGGATCGAAACCAGAACGGAGTTACAAAATAAAAAATTTAAATATTCATGTGCTATTCAAAACTTACCCTAAAACGGGGTGTAATTCCTTCACTTAGGTTTTAAAACAAATGATGAGTGAGGTTGCTGTTAAGAGACGTGACGGTCCACGTTGATACTTTATTAACAGCCAAGCAATCACTGAGGTGGTGACGACCCCCGGCGCCCGTCAGTAACTTCCATAAAAAAACCCGAGCGGCCACGAATAAGGTCGAGATCGCACGAAGGCGCGAGCGCCGCGCCCTACCTACCTACTTGAGTTTATGAAAACGATTAATCTGTCAACGCGTTGTTTTATAACACTCAACGTATGACAAGCAAAACAATGTTCGATGGCAGATCGTGTTTATGTTAAAAAAATTCATTAATTATTATATTAGAAAAAGTATTTTAATTTGACTGAGGATTAATACCTTATTGTATTATTTGAAAACATGTAACCTTCCGTTACATTACCCGCCGGCCTACAACAGGATTTTATCACTCTGCAACGATAAAATCCGTATTCAGCTTCTGGGCTATTTTCAATAAATATTTTTTTGTTTTGGTCAATAAAATTAGTACATACATTAAATACAATCAAGGGTATAAATTAAAAACAATTAAGGGTTATTTTGGCTGACAATTTTTAGATCTTTAATGTGCCACGTGCCTATGTCTTTACCTGACATATTCTCCAGGACATATACAAGAGGAGACAACTTCTGAGTAACCCTACATCTGATAAACTTCGGAGCCAGTTTCTTACTGAAATATTTGTCCTTGTCGCTTAAGACATACGCCCGCTTAAATACGATGTCTCCGACTTCAAACTCGAAAGGTTTTCGTCGCAAATTGTAATGAGAAGTATTTTTTGCGTGTGCAAGAAACAAGGATTTTTGTACCTTATCAAATATCGAGTTCAAGCAACCGAGATTTTCCGCATAAACTTCGCGAGGTAGGAACAAAACCTCATCACCCAAATCTGTATCGGTATAATGAGTGCCACACAGAACCAGTTCCCTCCCATAAACCAAGAACGACGGAGTGAACCCGGTAGCTTCATTGACTGAATTATTTATAGCGAATTGAACCTTGTGAATGAACATATCCCAAGTTCGGTGATCGTCTTTTACAAATGTGGAAATGCAAGTTATTATTGTTTTATTATATCGCTCAACTGTGTTAATTTGGGGGGTGTATTTCGGTGTATAGAAGACGTTTGGAATATTGTACTTATCGAATAGGGCTTTTGTCTGCGCGCTTATAAACTGGCTCCCATTGTCGAGGAAAATAGTTTGTGGGACGCCGTGAACTAAAAAAACCTGTTCCTCGATGATTTTAACAATGATGTCAGAAGTAGCCTTCCTAATAGCGAAAATCTGGCAATATTTTGAGAAACAGCATGTTACGACTAACACGTAAGAATTTTGTTTCCGTGTTATCGGAAGTGGACCCATCAGATCTATTGAGATCATCTGGTATGGTCTAGAGCATTGCTTAGGTCGTCCCATTTCTCCCAGCGTGGCGTGGTTTTGAAATTTATATGAAAGACATACGGAACAGTTATTAATGTACCTTGCTATGTCCTTGAGCATATTTGGCCAGTAATACCTAAGCGCAATACGCTTGTATGTCTTAAAAATGCCCATATGTCCAGCTGTTGGTTCGTCATGGTTTTCCTTAATAACCCTTTCTCTAAGATCTATTGGAACGACTTCTTTCCAAGAAAACTCATTAGTGAGTTCGTGTTTATTTTTTCTTAGGCGATAAAGGGCATTATTTTTAATTTGAAAATTTGGGTAATTTAAGGGATTATTAAAACAGCTATTATAGAGGTTGATATACCAATCGTCACTAGTAGACGCGACAGCATTGGTGGTAATAGAAGAAACTGGGAATGCTCTAGACAATGCGTCTGGAATAACGTTGTCCACTCCACGGCGATGTTTTAAATTGAAGTTAAACGATGACAACCTTACTCCCCAACGAGCTAGCCTACCAGTGGGGTTGTCTAAGGAGAGGAACCATTTCAAAGCACTATGGTCCGTATATACTGTGGAAGTTGTTCCGTTCTCTAAGTAACAACGCCAGTGCTCCAAAGCTACGAGCACAGCTAACGTTTCACGTTCAGTAATACTATAATTTTTCTCTGCCCCTGTTAGGGATCTGCTCATATAGGCTATGGGATGCTCCTTTCCGTTAATAGTTTGGGTGAGCATAGCACCGACGCCATAGTTACTAGCGTCCGTGTGGACTTCGAATGGAAGCTCGTAATTTGGGCAAGAAAGGATTGGCGCGGAAACCAAACATTCCTTGAGTTTATTGAACGCGACGTCGGCATCATCAGTCCACTGGAATGGTGGTGCTGACTTTTTATTGGAGGTAAGTTTATTGAGTGGCCCCGCGATTGTGCTGAAGTTTGGGACAAATCTTCGATACCAGGTCGCCGTACCTAGAAAGCGTTTTAAGTCCTTGCGACATGTGGGTGTTGGGTAATTCAATATGGCGGCCACTTTATCGGGGTCAGTCCTTAAGCCATTCGCATCAACTACGTAGCCTAAATATTTGAGCTGGCTTCGGAAAAACTCACATTTCTCTAAGTTAATAGTAAGATTTGCCTGACGTAGCTTGTCTAAAACACGAAGGAGAAGAGTCACATGATCTTCGAACGTATTACTTATTAAAATTATGTCATCTAAATATGCAAAGGCCTTGTGGTCCATGTTACCAAACAACAAGTCCACAAGACGTTGTTGAGTGGAAGGTGCATTAGTCAGCCCAAAGGGGGTGGTCTTGAATCTAAGTGTTCCTCGACCAGGGACGTAAAATGCCGTCTTATCCCTATCCTCCGGTGCTATTGGTATTTGCCAGAAAGCCTTGGATAAATCGATGCTGCTTAAGTAGCGTGCGTCGCGTAAGTTATCTAAAATTTCCGATATATATGGCAAATTATAAGCATCTCGTTTTGTGACAGAGTTTAGTTTTCGGCTGTCTAAACAAAATCGAGGCTGGCCGTTCTTTTTATTTACTATCAGCACAGGAGACTGCCAGGCACTTTCACAAGGTTCAACCACATCAAGCTGGAGCATTTCATCTACTTGTTCGATTAAAATCTTCTGTTTCTCCGGTGAAAGCCTATAATAGCGCTGTCGCACCGGAGAAGAGTTCCCTGTATCAATGCGGTGAGTAATTAAATTTGTACGGCCTAAACCATTGTACTCAAAAGAAATTTCTTTGAATTGTTCGTAAATATTATCAGCGAGAGCCTTCTGGGAGTCATCAAGATTAACATATGACTGTATAAATGTAGCAGGAATTTTAGTATTTAACTCGGCTATAGGGGTCCTGGATAATTTCAGGGAACCTAGATATTTTGGACAGATTTTAAATGCACGCCAGAAGTCAATCCCTAAAATCAACGATGATTGGACCTCTGGAACTACGTGTGTCTTAATTATGCGGAACTGGCCATCAAAGCGCACAGGCATATTAATGTAGCCAATACTTTTTAAATTTTGCCCTCCAGCCGCGACGATTGACAGCAAATCGTCTGTACACAACTCCAGGCCACGATCAAGTAATGCGGAATGAGCGTTATCACCTAATATTGTAACAACTGATCCTGAATCTAGAAGGCCTGAAACTGTCAAATCATTTATCTGAATGTTGACGTAAGGTCTGGTATCATTTAGAGGTTTTTTGTGCAGAATTGTAGCAACCCTATAGCTACCAAGGAATAAGCGAAGTGATTGTAACCAATTACTCCATTCCTCTTTGCTTGTTCGGTTAAAAATCGTTGTAGGATGGTTTATTAGGTAGCTGGATGGATTGCTGCAATTCTGATAAGCTAGTTTTTTGGAATGGCAGTACATTTGGGGCAGTCAGGCGTCCGAACCCCTTTAAACCCGCATTTAAAACAGATTACGTCTTTTTTAGTGCAGACTTTGAGGCTGTGAGTATTATTGCGGCATCTTGGGCAGTATGGAATTTTTTTATTTATTCCACAAAGCTCTTGGTGTATGGTGTGTAAATACTTATCGTTTACATTAGAGTGAACTGGTTTACTGAAATTTTTATAGTCATGAATTATTTTGGGTTTGTTAGTACATTTATACGCAAATTCTGGTGCCAATGTGTCAGAAGTTGCTGCGGACGGTTCTCGAAAGTGGACAAGCCGGGACTGAACGGTTTCGTAATTTTTACATAAAGATCTAACCTGATCGATATCCGTGATTTCCGTTGCAGAGGCTAGCGTACTTGCATAACATGGGCGAATATTATGTAATACAATTTCAAGCTTGTCCTCTTGCGACAACGGTCTGGAAAGGCGCGCGAACATACCCGATAGGATAGAGAGATATATAGTGATGTTTCCGTCTTTCTCCGAGTCCCCCCCCCCCCCCCCCCCCCCCCCCCCCCCCCCCCCCCCCCCCCCCCCCCCCCCCCCCCGGGGGGGGGGGGGGGGGGGGGGGGGGGGGGGGGGGGGGGGGGGGGGGGGGGGGGGGGGGGGGGGGGGGGGGGGGGGGGGGGGGGGGGGGGGGGGAAACGGATCTCAGCAAGCAAACGGTAATCATAGTCTGCCTTGTCGAAGTCTTGTTTTAAGAGTACTACAAGGTCATCCCAAGATGATATTAAGTCTTTAATGCTCCTATACCAATGTAGGGCGCTGTCTGTAAATAATTCATTGGCAAATGAAAGAATTTTTGAGTCGGGTATGTCACGCGCTTCCTTGAATTCAGTGAAACGCTCAATAAAAGAGCGCACACACGATTTGCCATCAAATTTTAACTTAGTAAATTCAGAAACGGGTTTATCACACGTAACGGCAATATTAATTGGGATCTGATCAACGGGAACAGATATAGGAGCAGAGTTCAACGTGCTGCCCAAAAGAGGATCTATCGACTTTTTACCGAGTTTAATAAATGAGTCGTAACATTCTTTGAAAAGATTGCTACATGCTAAGTGCTGCTCCGGTGCGTCTTCTACGATTACCCTATTGATTCTATGATAGATATGGTGAAGTACATTTTCTAAACGTGAAAGTGAATTTTTATCAGTAGGGCCTGACTCGAGAGATAAACTGACTTTTTTAAGCAACTCCGAGACGGCCCGAAGATCGTCTTGTGGTTCTAGATGCGAACAGCTAATGTCCTCAGATGGAAACCTTTGGCTTAGTTTATTAATTTGTTTTCTAAGATCAACAACTGTAGAACCTGGAGTCTCTCCCCGTACAGCAACCTCATATTCTAATTCGGATTTTTGTAACGACAAGAATTTTACGGGAAACACCATTATGATTTAAGATAAATTTTAAACAGCACAAGAAATACGTGTAAAAAATAAAGATACACCGCTCTGTTACAAAATAAATTATTAAAATATGTTGCCTGGTTAACAGTCTATAAAATGAAAAGAAGAAAAAAATATTAAAGAAGAAAAAAAATTACGATTCAAATTAATATGTTTTCACACATAAACTAACAAACAAAAACACAGAGCAAAAAACGATTTACACAAAAAAAACAAAATACACTCAACACACGAACAATCTACGACCACTTATGTAGCAAAATCAGACGATACCACGTAAAAGGGCGCCAGTGAAACACCTACTTGGGTTTTGTAAAATAAAACCACGGTGTTATCAGTGTAAAGAAATGTTTATTACAAAAAAATAAAAAATTAAAGAATCAAGTAGGTGAGACACAAATTTGTAGGTCGTGGGTAAACAGCCGATCTGATTTTACTACGTAAGCAGACTAACACTCCCCTGCAAGTTGTCAGCGGTCGGCGGCCTGCGTGATG